>OX453091.1:18853532-19307712 GCA_949708635.1 Hirtodrosophila cameraria
GAACACCTGTCATTATATATACATATACATATACATATTTTAACAAATTTTAAATTAAAATGAAAATGATCTTAAAATCTTTGAAAAGAAGTAAGAAAAACGTCATCGAAATTCGAATTGTAATCCAAGTCACTTTATTCCTTAGAATCAGAGCAATCAGATTTAACGTCTTGATTTATAGATTTAAAGAAAAAGCGATATCGAGAAGCATTTCATATAATATTCTTTCTTTCTGTGTACAATTTTCCACTTAACAAGCCAACTACTCAACTTTATCAGCGGCTTTTACACGCAATGCGCCATGACGCTGACGCTGACGCAGGAGCAGACGCTGACGCAGAAGCTGACGCAGACGCTGACGACGACAAGTGTCATTATATCAAGTGATTTTGCTTTCTGGCCACTGCCAGTGTCACTGCATTTGCTCTGCTTTACTCTCGACTCTCTCCAGTATAACCCAACTCCCATTTTTCCCTGCCCTCCCCCCCTTCACATTCATTGCCCAGCCTCCTCATCCTTGTTCATCCTTGTCAATTCTCGCTGGCACTGGATGCCAAGTTTTGAGTGGCTTATGGGGCCCGCAGTTTCATTTTCTGCTCTGCTCTGTTCAGCCTTCTTCTCTTTGTCCCTCTTCTGTTCGTCCCTCTTCTTCTAGACCCTCTTCTCCTCGTCCCTCTTCGTTTGACAGTTTTGAAGTGTTATACGATTTTACATTATTGGCTCTGGCTGCTGCCAGTCTATTGCTGCCCAGTTCTCTACACTTCTCTTCTCTTGTTTCCTGTCCTATCCTATTCCATCCTGTTCTATTCTTTTCTATTCACTGCAATCGCTCTCTTTCTAGCCTTAGCTGCGTCTCTTTTTCGCTCTAGCTGACTGACTTTTGTTCGTGTTGAATAGTTTTGACGTAGTTTTTGCATATGTTGGCTAAAAGTTTTTGCATCGCTGACGTGACTGCCTCTGCCTTCTAAATAGATTTGCTGCTGGCTTTGCAGCTTGTCAGCTAAGATAACAGAGAACAACAACAACAACCACAGCAAAAAGAGAAGAAGATGAGCTGCAAAAAAGTCTTTGTTTGATAAGTTTTTCCACAGTGCTTTTCCGCCACGTGCCACAATCCGTTTCCCAATTCATTGACGTATGCGGCTGCTGGGATTTGTAATTTTAGATTTTTGAACAAGTTTTATGCTTGATGAAATTTCAATACATTATTGTTCAGAATGTTAAGATAAGCATCTTTTTAATTAAGAAAGAAAATAAAGTTTCGATTAAAATTGTTTCTTGAAATTTCATTGAGAAATTTCCATTTTGAATTCAAGTAATTTTGTCCTTAGATTTTCAGCAAGTTTTAATAAAGCTAAAGCTTAAGTTTTCTTACATTCTTACAGATTCAATTATCAAATTTGTGGCTTTTACAAAAGTAGATTTTCTTATGCTTTCAGCAAATTTGGCTTAAGCCAATTAAAAACTCTCAAATATTCTCTTTAATTGCACTTAAAAGTTTTCCACAACTGCGCAAATTGAATACACACACTTTTATAATGCAATCATAAAAGTGTGTATCCAATTTATATATTTATATATACTATATATATTTCGCATAGTTGTTATATATATTTTTCCAAGAATCTTCTTTTGCACTAATCTACATTTAATGCACTTAACATTTTCTTCTTTTCCATCTGCTACAACGTCTTGGCAACTTGTTTTTTTTTTGGGGCGGGCAAGAGGCGGGGTAAGCTGCCATAAGTTTTGTTTGCAATTTATGCACATGACATAAAAACGTGCGCACAGAGACACTGAGAAACACAAGTAAGAATGGGCACAAACGAGAGTGTTTGACTGCCAAATACCCTGTAGAAGAGTGTAAAGCACATTTTAAGTGCTTGATTGATTCACATTTGAAATGCAATTTGATTCAGGACAAAATATGAAGTAATTTGAAAATAAAACCTAATACTTATTTGATATTAGAGTATCTACATTCCAGATTTATGTCTATCTTTCTCAGAGAACATATAAATATATAAAATAGGGCACTGCTGAGAACGTATACTGCCCTTTTCTGGTATCCACTGTGGGCAAAATATTTCAAAAGTTAAGTTTCATTAATCCTTAGCACTTTCGACAACCCTTGTCGGATTGACTTTCATTTCATCAAGGATTGGATAAACTTGCTATTGCGAAAAGAATTAAACTGAATAGCTGAAAAGCAATAACAAAGAAATTTCCATTCCGAAAAACTTTGATGAGAATGGAAACTGGTAAACTTTAGCGTGTCAAAAAATGCATCAATCTAATTGTTACAAACATTGCCAAACTTTAGCATAACTTAGCATACCCTTATTTAAAATCTACAGTACAGAGTATATCAAGTTGTAGTTATGTTGATGTTGTTATTGTTGCTTTTCGTTATTGTCTTTATTTACGAGCGCTATTTAACGTATGGCATTTCTTATACTATTTTATTGCATTTGATTTGTTGCTGCCCCGTTCAATTTTCTTAAACATTTTCACGTGCCAAAAGTTGTGTGAAAATTCTTTATACAATTTCTTAGCTATAGTTATTTATTTATTTTAATCTTTTCTTTCTTTTCTATCAAATTTTATAGTTTCTTTAATTGTTTTACAATAGCCGAAAGAAAGAAAATCAAATTTTGGGCAAAGCGCAGCAGCTACAAAAACACAAACAACGCTGCAAGCGGCTACATAAAAACTAGGTCAAAAGTTGGAAAAATTATAAAGTAACAACAAAAAAAGAAAAGTGTAGAAAACTTGCTGCGCGCTGTAAAGAAAAACAGCAGCAGCAGCAAAGCAACAACGTTGCAAGCGGCGACTGCAAGTCGAATGTTTATACACACTGCACTTTTTTAAAGCACACGCAGCAGCAGCCCCTCTGCAGTCTTAGTACCCCTACCCCTACGTCTGCCACTTGCCTCACGACTTCTTTTGTGCATTTTGTTTATTATTTTGTTTAGTACTTTTTATTTACTGTTTGTTTGTCTTACTTTTATTGCAACCGCCGCAAACGAAGCAACCAAAAACTTGCAGCCACAAAGTCACCACTGAAAAAGTCTTTGAATATTCTGCCTGTGGCATATTCAAACCACAGGGGGGGGGGGGGGGGGAGGGGTTAGGGGCAACTCTGCATATTAAACTATCAGTTACGGTTTTGTGTGCGTATGTTTGTTAAGCAAGTGTTTATTTCAAGTCAATGATGCTGCATAATTCCATAACTAAGTCAATTAATTACGCTTTGAAATGGTTTTTTAAAGATTTAAATGAATTTTTGGTGAAAAATCAAATTAATTTATAAGCTGCTTAAAAAAAAAGAAAAACAAAACAAAAGAAACAATAAGTTTGACCTTTAAAGTGTTGTTTAACCAAACAATTTGACTTAAGTTAGTTAGATGGCTATTTGAAGAAAAACTCTAGCTCCGCTCTCTCGTTTTACTCTCTCGAGAGAGCATTTTGCTTTGTGCGGCATTCGCTAACGTTGAATAGCTCTGCAGCTACATATTTCCAAATGTATTTCCAAATTTACTTCGCTCACTTTTGCTTTGAAGTATTTAACAATTTGACTTAAGATAGTTAGAAAGTTTTTAATTTAAAGCAAAACTCCAACTCCGCTCTCTCGTTTTACTCTCTCGTGAGAGCATTTAGCTTTGTGCGGCATTAGCAAACGTTGAATAGCTCTGTAGCTACATATTTCATGTATTTCCAAATTTACTTTGCTCACTTTTGCTTTAAAGTTATTAAAAACAAACATTAAACTTTAAAATTTTGCATAAATAACATTCAAATTATTTACCCATTCACAAATGTGCAACTTTAATGAACAGAAATAACAGCCCCAAACCCCCATTGACAATCTCACAATAAGTTGCCTTGATCTCATCGAGGTGTTAACTACAATTTTATGCAAATTAGTTTTACAAAAAACAGATGCATATCCGAAATGGTAAAAAAACTACTAATTGCATAGAAACAATTCTTGTTTTTTGTAACATTAATTAACAGAAATGTTATTTTTTGTGCAAGCCCAAAAATAGCGAAAACAAGTAAAAGCCGCGCCTTGACAACAACAAACAACAACAAGAGAATAATAGCAACAAACAAAAACAAATATATGACACCTTTAGCTATATAGAAAACCAATTTGGCAATCAGAAATTGTTTGGCTAGAAA
Organism: Hirtodrosophila cameraria; assembly: GCA_949708635.1. NCBI lineage: Eukaryota > Metazoa > Arthropoda > Insecta > Diptera > Drosophilidae > Hirtodrosophila > Hirtodrosophila cameraria. The sequence goes on from OX453091.1 coordinate 18,857,718, forward strand.
AATTAAAGTCAGGTCTCTTTCGAAAACATGACAAAGACGATAAATATAAGCTAATTATAACAAAAAGGCAAAGCACAATTTGTATAAAAAGCACGGCCTTGAGCAAACAATTGAAAAGAAACAAACCAAAAAAAAACCAAAACAAAAAAAAACTATGAAATGTCAAAGCAAAAATATTTGCTGTTAGATTTTTGTTGTCAGCTGCAACAAAATGTTAAACAAAAAAATAAAAAACACTGCACACAAATGTAAATAAATTACATGCAACAAATGCAGCAACATTGACGTCGACGCTGACGTTGACGTCGCAGTAACGTTGAGTGCGGCCGCTGCCGCTGTCTGTGCCACTAACCCACTTCAAGACAACTTAATGCTATCTCTATCTATCTAACAAGCTCTCTCTTATGTCTATCTCTGTCGCACAGCGCAACGTGAAACGTTGACAAAACAACAATAACAACAACAACAACAATAACAACAACAACAATAACAACAACAGCAACAACAAGGCTGCCTTCGCATTTTGCATTTTATTACGAAAATTCTTTGCATTCAAAAAAACCTAAAAAGCATTCAATTAATCAGACAAACCAAAGAGAAGAAACTCAAGGGGAGGGTTGCCAAAGGGGAGAAACTGAAGGAGAGCGTCTACAGACTGAAAGAGAAGCAACTGAAGTGGAGGGAAGCTAAAGGGAAGGCTCTCCCCTCTAAGGGCCCGTAACAAATTAGCGGCTTAAAACCCAAAGGCGTTGATTGATTTGAAGGGCTTCTCAGCATCAAGTGGGGGGGAGGAGCAGGCTAAGGGGGTAGGGAGCTAAGGAGTTGGAAACCCATTTGATCATTTTGCTCAATGGCTCGCATTTGGCAGCTGTCAAGAGTAGGAAAAATAAGATGGAAATAAAAAAAAAAAAACAGCTCAATTGAAAAGCTTATTTATAGGCCGGATAAAAGCCGAACCATCACACTGACAACCGTCGACAGTTGTGACCCAAAAATTTGTTTGTGTGTGTGTGGAAACCACAAGAAAAAGAAAACCAAAAAATGCTTTTGACCACACAGTCTTAAACAAAAAACGAAATATACAAAGTGCTGGCAGACACACTTCACAGTTAAAGATAATGACACGAGAGCATTCAAAACTCTTTGCCACTATCAAAAAAAAAAAGTATACAAAAAAAAAATATTGTTAAATTGTAGCCCATTGTTTGGCTGCTCTGATTCATCAGCAGTTACTTCTTTACCCTACCCGCCTCTACCTCCAACTACCTTTCAACTGTTGGCCATAAACATAAACATAATTTTCTATTGCCTCCACTCGACGCTCGATTTCAACTCGATTCAACGCTTTGTCAACAGCTGCAAGTTGCGTTGCATTTTCGCTTTCAAAATGTTGCACAATTTTGTTTTTTTTTTTTTTTTGCCAGTTGTTAAATATACTCATTATAGAAAAAGTTTCCAAACGGGCATGCTGTGCTGTTAATGTGTAATTGGAAAATGATAAACATTTAAAAACATTAAAAAAAAGCAAACATGACAAAAATTTGTTTATAATTCCCAAATGGTTTTAGCATGTCGTGTTATAACTATATGGGAAATACTTCTAGTTTTTGTTGTTTTTGTTGATTACATTGAAAGTGTAGAAGAAGGAAATTGTATGAACAGTCCAAAATTGGTGTTTTTTCTTTGTTTTTCTCCTTCGTCAACTTTTGCTTCAACATATTTACATTAAACTAAGCAGAGTATTAACTTTAAAAGCCTTTTGTTAAGTAGTTTCTGTTATTTAACTAATATTTATCAACAATTTGAGTTGTAATTTCAATTACAGGGTATTTTTAAAGTAAACTCCTACACTATACTACACTTTAACGTGTTCAGTTTGTGTATATATATTTTTTTTGTATTTTTTGTGTAGCATGTTATTTCTTTTAGCGTTGGCTTCGCAGAGTTACTAAACTTTAGCTGGTAACTTTTGCATATATAATAGGTAATTGCAATGTTAAGTATACGCCAAGTGGCGCAAAACTGAATCCTGAACAATACACACATATGAACACACACACACACCATTACACTCCCACACTAAGCTACTGCATGTTTAAGTCAACAACCAGCTGCTTGGTTCAATGAACTGCTTCAGCAGAGTTCAACTGACCAGTTTGTTAATTAAATTTGCTTATTTCAAATGATAATAATAATAAAGAGCGTAGAAGAATAGCAAATATACATATGTCGTTAGTTAAGAGTGTGACCAATGCTCTCTCAAGGGGGGTCACTGCCCAAGCCATAAAAAACAAGTAAGAACGTTGCAGTCGGATGCACCCGACTGCGATATACTCTTTTTTTCGCCTCTTTGCGGAGTCAGTGGGCGTGGCAATTGAATTTCTGCTCAAATCTTTAAAGTTTTGCCATCAATTAAAATTTGGTTGGGCCTGTTCTACAGGTTTGGGAGAAACAAACATTGCTTGATTGCAAGGGCGGGGGTGGGCGTGGCAAAAATATTTTTATCCAATCTATTAAATAGGGCAACAGAATTCAACCTGCAAAATTTGGTGATTCTAGCTAAAGGGGTGGGGGAGATACAGACTTTGCCTATTTGTGGGGGCGGGGGTGGGCGTGGCCGAATTTTTTTTTGCCAGATCAATGAAGGATGTGATAAGTAGCCCTTGTGCCAAATTTGGTTACTCTAGCTATAAAACTGTGGAAGATATAGGTTTTTGCGGTTTGTGGGGGAAGGGGTGGGGGTGGGGGGGAGATCTTGACACTTTGTCTTACTATGGTATATACCAACATGTATACCAAGTTTGGTTGCTCTAGCTTCAAAACTGTGGAAAAAACCTGCGTTCATACAGACAGACGGACAGACAGACGGACAGACGGACAGACGGACAGACGGACATTTCACAAACCCAATATACTCTTTTTTCCTTTTTTTTTCAAAAAAGTTAAAAAAAGAGTATAAAAAGAAAACAGAGTGCAATATGTTTAATAAGCAAACGAGAGACATACACACCTTGACAATTAAAAATTTTTTAATATACGCTCTTTGGCTCAAACAAATGACATTAAAAAAGAAAAGGTAGCCGCAGAAGGGGGCACAGAATTAATTAAAATCTGTTAAAGTCAACTTCTTAAACTCTGCTTTTATATTTTTATATTTTCTTTAACTTCTTACAGATAGAAGAAAAGTACCTAACGAAGTTTGATACCCTTGCAGAAAAGTTTTTCATATCAAAACTTAACTTTCAAACGTTTGTACTTATAAAGGGTTTAAGATATAGTCGACCGATTTTGATTAACTAATATATAAGTAAATACTTCATTGAATCAAAGACATCTTTTTAAAGCATTTCACATGGTGTGCGCAGTGCTGTTTGCGTTTTAAAACGCGCAGAGCGTTTTGCATGCGTTTTAAAACGCGCAGAGCTTTTTGCATGCGTTTTGAAACGCGCCGAGTTAAGAAAAGTTTTCCGAAAAACAGCTGACAAACTGCAACGCCAAAGGCATTAGAGCGTTAAGACTGGGCGTGGGGTGTTGTGTGTGTGGGGGGTGGGGGGCTTAGGGTTATGCAGGGGGAGGGTCCGGTGCCATGACATGGCATTAACATTTTGCATTGTAATTACAATATAAATTTTCAGCGGATTTGGCGGATGCGAACGAGCACAGAGAGTTTTTTTGCATAGATAAAGTTAGTAAATGAGTCTAGGCTAAAGTTATTTTTATAGTTGTTGTTGTTGTTGTTGTGAAAACTCGTCTGTTGTTGTTGTTGCTGCTACTTTTGTTGTTGGTTGGTTCAGTGCTGCCAAGCAGCAGCGCGTAAAAGTCAACGACAGCAAAATGTGGCGCTCAAATTAATTTCAACTTTTATTGCGGTTATAGAACGAGAGATAGAGATAAAAGTAAAATACTTCCCCCATATAATAAGTATATGTATATAAATTGTACAGATTTCAGATTCTAGCTTTATAATTTTAATGAGACACACACGCATTTGTGCGTCTAGGGGAAAAGTGGGGAGAGTATAGGCAAATGTGGAGTCTGCCAACTCAGCGTATTATTTTCAACTTTAACTTACAATGTTTTTGGGGTCATCTCGCTAAACTGGCCAACGATCCATGACACTTTGTTGTTGTGGTTTTTTGCTTTTCTTAGTTTATAATAGCAAATTGTTGTTCTTAACTTACCTGTAAAGAAAAAAGAAAATAAATGATAATATGAGGAAAATTAATTACATGTGTGTGTGGCATATTATCTTAATACGAATTTAATTTAAATGTAGTGTAGTGTAATAATGTCGTATATTAGGCGTGTAAGTAGCAAAGTATTAAAGTGAACATGGAGGAGCTGCTTGACATTTGAATACAGCTGAATTCTCGCAGAGGATTTATCAAATTTAGCTGTTTTGAATTCTGAACATTGATAGAAAAGTCGGTATAAAAAGTTTCTTATTTGAGACAGTTGAATGAAAATTCTTCGAACTTATCTTCAAAAGCAAAGAAAAACTTTTATTTCATTCGAAAACATGAAATGAATGAAAAGTTTTCGGAAATGAGAACAAACATTATCCTTATTACAATACTATTTTCTTATTATTTTACATTCGAAATCGTTTTTAAGACTAAGTACAGATTTCCACTGCAAAAACTTAACTCATCAAAACATACATTCAAGCGATTTTTACAATTCAGCACATCAAACAGTTTCGATTGCTTTGGATTTGATTAGAATGCGAAATGCGCAAAGGGAGAGAGGGAAGGTCTCTAATTTCTATAGTATACTATTTCTAAATTTATGATTTATTTATGCTACAGCTTGCTATATGTTATGCATAGTTTATAGAGTTTGGAACCCGCGCATAGGGGTTGCAAACCAAACATAACAAAAAACCTCAGACTCGAGTCTCAAGTGATTGCAGTCGGCATACGAAATACACACAAAATTTGTTGTTGTTGACTTTGTATTTATTGGGGAAATGCTGAAACAAAACAAAAAAAATGTCAAAAGCAAAATTCTGCAAACACTTAAAATGGTCTCAAGTGAGCAAAGGCAGCGGCAGTTGAAATACCCAAAAAAAAAAAGAATCAGAAATTCAATAAAAAACAAAAGAAAACAATGCAGGCAGAGGCGAAAAAAACAACAACAGCAGCAATAAAACTACAATAAACAAATAAGAAACAAAAAAAAAAAAATATAAAAAAAATTATAGACGTCAGACGCATTTCCCCAAAGCGGCTAAAAGTCAACTGCCGACTAAAAAAGCAAAGCTAAAAAAAAAAAAAAAATGTCAAGCAAATAAGAGAATATGTGGGAAAGTGAATGAGCAGCAGGGCGGTTCGGGGCGGGCAGCGCACGAAAAATGCGCTAAAATTTATGCACACACACACACACACAGCGGGGGAGGTGCTGTCTGCACTCCCTGGAGGCTGGACAAGGGGCGGCGCCCAAAAAAAAAAGGGGGCAGCTGCTGCCTGCAGCGCCGCCTTTTTACTAAATATGCATGAGAAAAAATTTGGTGAAGGACGACGACAAAGTGACAAACTGACAGAGCGAATGGACTAACTGACAAACTGGTGGACTAACTGACAAACTGACACACTGATGAACTGACTCTCGACAAGCTGCTGATTTTTATTTTGAGCACACAGCAAAAACGGCGGCTGTTTTATGAGCTGCTGCAGTAACAGTTACTGTAACAGTTACAGTTTGAAGTTCAGTTTCTGGTTTTTTGTAAAAATTCAAAATTATGAGGCCTGTCGAAACATGATATGAGTTATATAGAAGTGGGCTGGCTTTTGAGGGTTGCCCCAGTTGCGAGTTGAGCAATGATGATAATGGACATTGAAACGTTGAAAGCTGAGAGCACTTTCAAGAAATTAATGCATCAATTTATGCGTTGCGAAAGCTGAGAATTTAATTGCATTTGTTCAAAGCTAATTGTGATAACAAAATTATAATTATATTATTTCTTGCATTAGCTTACAAATGTTTTAAATGTATAGCATTAAATTGATTCGATTATAATGTTGTATGATTAAATTATTATTTAATGCAATTGATATTTCTATTATTATAAATTGTAAAGTTGAACTTTTATATACCTAGTCTATTTTTACACCATGTTCGCATTAAAAATGGTAAAAAGGGAGTTTTTCTGCAAATGTGTGTAACAGGCAGAAGGAGGCATTTCCTACTATAGGAAGTATATATATTCTTGATCAGCATCAACAGCCGAGACGAACTAGCCATGTCCGTCTATCTGTCCGTCTGTCTGTCTGTTCGTCTGTCCGTCTGTCTGTATGAACACACAGATCTCAGAGACTATAAGAGCTAGAGACACCAAACTTGGCATGCAGATTCCTGTATACCATACGCAGATCAAGTTTATTTCAAATTGCGGTTGCACCCCCCTGCACTCCCGCAAATCGAAAAAACTTCCATAGCCACAATTTTAAAGATAAAGCTTTGATTTGTGGTACACATATATGTTTAATCAATGTTGATCGGTTGCGTAAATTTCATAACGATAGGATAAATAGCACCAAAGTTATGAAAGAATATATTACCACTTTCTCAGCAGGCAGAAACAACAGTTTGACAGGCACTGACCAAGTTAAGTGCACTGCTTGCTTGTGTTGCCGCTAAACTGCTTGAAATGCAAGTTGGGAGCAGGGAGTCTCGTAGTCGGGCACAATCGACTAGAGCATTCTTACTTGTTTTATATGATTTCTAACTATTTAATTTATTTTAGTTTATTTTATTTGTTTATTTTATTTAACTTATCATTGTTATTTAGTGCAATAGCTATTTATTATTTTATTATGCATTAATTTCAAAGAATTTTATCATTTTATTACATTTTTCATGCTCAATAATCTGCAAAAATAATCTCTTAAATACCGCATTGTTGATTAAATTGCCAATTAAAATAATAATCATTTATTTCGATGATTAAATTCAAGCCAAAATCAAATAAATTGACCATTTTTAGAATGTTCACGAATTGCTATTAAAATTGTTAAATCAAATAATTTCTAGTTTATGCCACAATCAAATCATCTTAGGCGCAGAACAAAGCTCAACTATAAATCCAATAAGTTGTCTTATAGCTGCCAGCTAAAGAATCATCACGCAAAATACATAAATACAAATGCACATTTACACAGATACAGATACAGATACAGATACAGATACAGATACAGATACAGATACAGATACAGATACAGATACAGATACAGATACAGATACAGATACAGATACAGATACAGATACAGATACAGATACATATACAAATATATACAGAGCTGAAAATACAGATACAAAAATGCAGATAGAGAAAGCAATGCGAAAATGTGCCACAAAACACGTACAATAGCTAAAGTAATACAATAACAAATCGCCTCAGAGACTCGGAGGAAACAGGAAAATCGAAAGAAGAAAATCGCTAACAAAATATCTGAAGCAAAAGCAACAAAAGGGAGGCGCGGGGGGAAGCGTGTGTTGAAGAGGAAGCTGTGGACGCTGAGACTCGCTGAGCAAAGCTAACGTTGAAGCCAAGGTTCTATCAATGCCCGTGTGCCCGGGAATTTTCCTACACACACAGACACACGCATACACGCACACGCACAGCTACAACATTTTCACACACACACACACATTGAAGAACATGAAAATCTACTCAGCTGCTGCTGCTGCTGCCCGCGAAGGGTGCAAAAATGTGTGCGCGCGCGTGTATGTGTTCGTGTGTGTATATGTATGTATGTGTGTGTATGTGTGTGTGGCTACGAAACGAGGGTGTTATAAGCGGTTAAATTTCGTACATGCCCTGGCTTCTTGCATGCCCCACCTTTCGTCCTGCCCCTCCTTTTAGCCATGCTCTATCTACCTTCGTCTCGCCAGGCTCGCGCCCGCTGGCAGCGTCGTCGTTACCGCCACTTTCCCATCGTCATTCTCTACCCGCCCCAATCTGTTTCTGCAGCTGCCACTGTTTGTCCTTTGTGCGACCCCCAGACCAATGCCAAAGCTTTGCTGCGTTCCTCCCTTTTGCCACTCCCCCCGCCCAGTTTAATCCACGTGCGTTTTTTGGCTGCCCATTTTTGTTAGATATTCTCCAGTTACGTTTTTGGCTAATTTTACGTTACGCATACGCCTCATATGTGTGTGCGTGTGTGTGTGTGTGTTTGTTGTGCCCTTAAAATTCTTATTGTTGTTGTTTGGCTAACAAAACGCTGGAAAACTAAAATTCTGTTGCCTAGTTTTAAGCGCTTTATAGCGCAACGCTTTGGGGCATTAAACGCAAATTGCGCGTGTGTGTATTGTATCTGTGTGCGTGTGCATGTGTGTGTTTGCATAACATACAATTTAAATTTAATGATCAACCAAATATGTATATTTTTAACAAACAAACAAAGCGCACAGTTGCCAGTTAACAAATCCATAAAAGAAACGATTAGAGTGGGTTTTCTAAAATATTCTATGCCAAAAATATATGCACAAAGCTTTGAAATAACAACAACAATTGTATTATTAAAATTTGTACCGACTTGTTTTCCTTTTTGAAGTAAGCGGTGGTGGCACCACACAAAAACTTCTACCAAAACTTTAAAGAAAAGCTTGCTTCAAAAAGTCGAAAATTTTATACTCTTGTGGATATTAAAAAATATTTTGATGCAAGTCTATTGATTGATCTGTTTTACAGATATCTTGAAAAACAAAAAGTCATGCCGTTAAACAATCAGGCCTGTTCCCATTTCCGACAACTTTTCATTCCGCATCGATTTCAGTTTTCTGTTCTTCCTACAAAATAACAACAGTTCTTCTTTATTAAAGATACATTCGAATACTTTTCATTGCACTTTCTTAAAGTCAAAACTTTTTTAACGGAATTTCCCATTGATATTCAAAATTCAGCATGGCTAATAATACCAATTCCGAAAGTTTTGATTGGAAACGGAATTGGGAAGGGTCCTGAATGTGTATTTTCTACCAATTGCTAACATATCGTCGTTCTATTCTTATCAAAACTGATTCACAAATTCACAGCATAAGAAAACTGAGAGTTTCTAAGTTTTCTTCTAAAATCTGGAACAAAAAAGTTATAATTCTAAACCGATTCTTCCCATATCGTTACAATTTTGCTAATTCCAACTTATATATTTTCTACAGCAACAACAGGCAACCATGCCAAACTTAATCAACATAACTTAAAAGGAAAACCAGTTCGCATAGAACAGTTAGACAAACGGAAGTAAGTTCATCAAGAAAATCTACTTCTTATTGGAGTCGAAAAGACCTCTGTGTTACCAATTTCGAGACAAAATTAAAAGACTTTCTTGGCTAGCGTGAAGCTAAGCAAAATACGTTAAATTACAGCTGCTCTCCTTCCTCCGCTGGGCAAAACTTTTGCCTTTGCTTTTACATATTATATTTTGAGGACTGAGAAGAAACGAAAAACGTCGCTTAAAATTAAACAAAACACAAGTTGGACAGCAGCCTGGGACGAATCTTGTGAAAAGTCAGGCACCCGGAAGCTGACTTTTGCCTATACAAGACACATTCTCTCTCGCTTTCTCTCCGTTTTGCTCTCTCTCTCTCTCTCTCTCTCTCTCTGAGAGAGACGCCCTCGTCAGCTGCGTAATCTAGCAACTACTTGAGCGGCATAAATTTAAGCAAGCAACAAAAACAACAACGTCGACGACAACGACGACTGCAATGTGGAGTCATAAAAGTTACAACCCAAAAAGAGGCAGGGTAGTGTATAGAAGGGGGGTGAGAAGGGGGTTGGGGTATAAGACCTGACCAAAAGAGATGGCATATATAAATTTTGCACAAGGCACTGAACTTGGCGACTTGGCCTGCATAAGTAATAAAAATAGTAATTTGCTCGTAAAATAGTTGCGCTCAAGTAATTTTAACGATTATGATCTTAATCAAGTTGCTAACGGGTGGAGTAGGGGGGGTAGTTGCTGTAGCGGAGGGGGTATGCTGTGGATTTGTTTGAAAATGTTAAGCACTTTTCTGTTTGCAAAGCTTTCTAAAGTTTAACAAGCATTAGAAAGAGCGTGTGTGAGCGAGAAGAGAGCAAAGAGAGCAAAAGAAAAACATAAAATTTTAAGATTTGGGCAAAAGTTCAATATTTAAGAACACATGAGCTCATTTCAAAAGTCAAACAACTATTAGTTAAGAAAGGAGAGATGGACAAAAAGGATGTACGTTGAAAAGGATTAGATATTTAGAAAAGTATTGCATGTTAGGAACGTATGTTTAAAGAAACTGCCAGGATATAGAAACATTTCAAGATCAGTTTGTGTGAGTTTTTGTGAGGTTTCTGGCAGTTTTCGTTAAGAAAAGTTTGCCAGGCGGATAAACTGTTAACTGGACGATAAGCACTTCATAACAAGTTGGCAGTACTAGTCGAATAAGTAGACAAACTGGCTTTCAATGTGCATGAAAAACTTCAAGATAATGCAAAAATTAAGCAAAATATAAATAGAAGAAATCCTGCTACATTTTTGTAGAATTCCGCAAAGATAAGTTTGGAATGCTATCCTGACGAAATGAACTTTAAATTAGCTTGGCAGGGCTGGTCGTAAAGGTAGACGACTGATTTTCAATGAACATGAGTTTGACATCAGGTTAATGTGAAGTAGAATCCAAATATAACTATGAGAAAACCCGTTAAATGTTTTCTTCTTCTAGAGCTTTCAGTTGTAGCTCCTATTCTTAGCTTACATAGAAGAATATTAGTTACTCCAAACAAATATACAATTATTTTCTAAATGTATATTGCTTAATATCAAGTTTGTCTAAAAATCCAATTTAAAACTTAAGTTTACAACAATTTCAAATGCTTCAGCCACAATTTTGTATCGACATATGAGCAAAGTTAACAGCGCACAAATTGCTAAACATGCTCTCTTAACTAATTTACATATATAAATATATTTTGCAACACTTTTTCCCCCCTCTTCAACTCTGGGGCAACTTTTGTTGATCAAACCGTTGAATTTATAGCCAACATTTTCTATTTCTATTTAACAAAATGAAATTGCGAAAACCCTCAAAAACTAGAAAATACAACACGCCCACTAAAGCCAAACCAAACCAAAGCAGCCAGCAACAAAAATGTTGGAAAATTGTTGCTTTTTTGCATAAAGTTCAAGTAATTTATTTCTGACAAAAAAAAAGTAGAAAATAAATATAAATAAGAAGTAAAATATAACGACAAGAGAGAAATAGAAAAACATGACGGGGCCGGTTAGAAAATCCAACAAAGGCGTTTTCAAATGAAAAGTAGAAAAAGAAAAAAACAAAGCAAAAAAATGCCTGAAAGGCAAAATAGGGGAAAATTCAACGGTTACAAAAAACAAGCAGAAAAACTTTACGACTTGGAAAAGCAACGCTTGAATTTATGTGCATAATTTTTATATAGAATCAAAAACGGGCGGCTGCCTTTAACTAAGCTGTGGGCGTGGCAATTACACACACACACACACAGAGAGAGAGAGAGACACAACAAAACATGCACAACAAATGAAACTTTTCTGATTTACTTGCAAAATTTTGTGTGTGAGTGTGTAAAAACGCATTGCTAAGGTATTGCGCCAAAGGTAATTGAAATTGCAAAACAAGAAAACAACAGGGGCGGGGGTTAAAAACAGGGGGGCTAAAGTACAAAAAGCAACAAGCAACTTAGGCCACATGCAGAGAGAATACTCTAAAGAGAAACTGCCATGTGAGTGCCATGTGAGTTATGTGCAACAAAAAGTTTTTGAAAGCAGCACCTACAGGGTATCATTTTAAGGCTAAAAGCGGGAGGGTGAAGATGTCTGGCAACAGAGAGCGAGGCATGCAACAGCATTAAGCAGCAAAAAACATGCGTGCAAACTGCAAAAAACTGAACAAAACAATGGAAAAGCTGCCTGCAGCGCTGAAAACTGTGCTACACTTTTTTTTTATTCTTGTTGCACAATTAAAGCCGCGCAAGTGCAGCTGTATGGGTAAGCCCACTGTGCAGGTGTATGTGTGTGTGTGTGTGTGAGTTGGTTTATTTAAGCACTTTTAGGTATGCAAATTTCATTTTAAACATATTTACTAGGGCAAAAACAACAACAACAAAAACACGAGGTGTGAAAACCAAACAAAGACAAAGTCGAGTGCTAAAACTTTGCAGGCATTATAACAGTAATAAGTACAACAATAACAACAACTACACACACACACACATATATATACACACACAAAAACATTGCACATCAGTGACTTTGGCTTTGGCGTTGAAGTGTGTACTTTGTTTAATGAGTTTTCAAGATGAGTTTTTGTGCAGAAAGCTCAAAAAAAAAAAACAATAGCTGAAAATGCCACGCCCAGACGCCTACTTGTGGATAACGAGGCCAAGTCTCCTAGGCACGTCAGATATATATATATATATATATATATATAGCACATATATTTTTGATTGAAATGCGCGCTGGCAGCCCAAAAGTTTGCCAAGTCAAAAGTTCTCCAGAGAATGTGAGAGAAAAAGCAGAGTGTGGCAAATGCAACAAAAAGTAAAAACAAGTGAGAAAAGGAGCAGTAGTTGCTTTTGAAAGCAACCCAACTATCTTATACTCTGTTTCTAGTATGTTGCGGCAGCAGAAATGGCAGAAGAATCATTCAAGAAGATCATACTCAGCGCTCACAACACATTTTCTGCAGTTGAGGAAGGCAAATGTAGATTAAGCCAACTTTTCGAGAAAAACATTTATATGGTGATGAATATGGCAACATGTATACCCAACTTGCAAACAATAGCTTTAATAAACATACTTATTCTTCTTATTTCAGAAACAGAGTATCGGAAAGAGAAAAAAAAGTTAGCAGATGAAGTGAGAAAAAAGCGCGGAATTGAAAAACTGAAATGAGCTGCACGCTGGGCAAATTGGGTGGAAATTTTCATTGTGCGGCTGAGAATTGAAGCCAAAGGCAGAGGCACTGACAGAGGCAGCGACAGAAGCAGCGGCAGCGACAGAGGCAGCGGCAGTGGCAACATCCTGGCAAAGACAACAGAAACAGGACAAGAAGAGAATAACAAAACCACTCAGCAGCCAGCAGCCCCAGCGGAAAACATTTCAAGATTTTTAACGCTAGAAAATTGTGCAGTCGCTGCAAACCTCCAACAGAAAGAAAAGTTGAAAAAAAGGTTGCTTGGAAAAAATATGAAAATTTTTAGCAGGTAAAACAAAAAATGGGAAAAAGAAAGAGGGATTATGTGTTGCTGGTTGCTGTTTCTGTTTAAAGCAAAAGAAGATTTTCTGTTAATGACAAGTTTTTGTTGTTTTTAAAGCTGAAAATCAATTGAACAATTTTCCAACGAAAAAATGTTCACTTTTGTTTAACTTATGTGATGTTTATCAGGCAAAGGAGTAGCCAAAAGGAAGTCGCTGAACCACAAAACGAAATGAAGAAATAGATAAGATAATATTCAATTTGTCAATGTTTACAAAACAAAAGAGAGAATATTTTCCCCCTTTCAGTTTTCACTGAAGGTCATCAAACTTTGATCGAGGAAGCAAAGAAGATCACAACAAGCAATATGAGAACATATGGCAGCCAAGATATAAATATAAAAATAGTTAAAATGTGCCCCCAAAAAGAAATGAGAAAATATATATATACATATATAAGTTCAAGTTGTGTGTCGTGTCGGGGGAAGTTTACAATTAACAGCTGGATAAATACCGAGTACCAAACAACATTAAGCGAAGTCAACAGACAAATATCATTATGATGTTTGAGTTTGAGTTGATAGCAATAAGGTTGTTGATGATGCTGTGAAATGAAGATGAGTCAGGCAGAAAAACGTGCCTTATGTAGACGCTGACAAATCAATGTTGAGTAGGGGCTTTTAAATTTAGCAAATATCAAAAGAAAAGTCAACACAACTGTGAAAAACGATGATAAAGCGACGAGCAACACATGCTGTGAGTTCATTGGCTATTCGTGTTTATGTTCGATATGAGAAAAACTCTCCCTTAATAAGTCTGTCAACATTTTTCGATTTTATGAAATTTTTTCGATATTTATTTGAACAGTATGTCAGATCTTTAAACATTTGGATAGCTAAAAGACGATTCTGTGCAGCATTTTTATGTTGCATAAAGTTAATTAATTCAAAAATCTTTATAAATATCATATAAAAAGATTCCAGACTCAATTTTATTACATTTTTATTACAAAAGAGCTTCAAATCCTTTTTAAAAGTTTATTAGGCCTTTTCTGAATTTCGATTTATTTCGAAATGCGCGGAAATGAAATGGTTTGCTGTTCTGATTTCGTCAAAAGGTTTGACTTTTTGCGGATTGAAAACTACTTGGCAGTTTACAAAATTTGTCTTACTTTTCAATTTTATTTTCTTGAAAATGTCTTTTAAAACTCCTATACCTTTCAGGCAGATGCTTAAGCAAGGTTTTTTTTAACTGAATTTCAAGAAAATTTGTTAATCAACGACACAATTTTCTAACACTTTCGAAAATTTGGCATATTATAATTATCATATACATAAATATATATATTTCAACTGATATCATAGCATAACTTATTTGACATCAAAACTTGTTCAACTTTTTTTTTGTAAAACAACAACAGAACTTCTAAAAAAAAAGTAATTTTAGCAGAATACTGGGCAACAGTTACGAGTGCCGTTATTGTGGTCTTTTGTGTGTCCTTCTAAGTGCAGAGTGTGTGTGTGTGTATAAGTGTGTATGTGTGCGGGTTAATCTAACTTTTTTTAATGCACACACTATTATACAAGCCGCCTTTTTAATTACGGGCCAACAGCAGCTAGCCAGGCTAGTTGTAAATGTTATATAGAATGGAGAGCCTACATTATGCTAAACTTAAATTCCAGGCTTTGTTGTTGGCTTTGGGGGCCTAGCCTAAAAATAGTTTTTCAACTGCTGCTGCTCAGCTCAGCTCAGCTCACCTTGGCTCGCCTTTAGCCAATATTGTTTTATAGCCCATACAATATTACCATTAGATAAATTGCCTTTTGGCCTGGACACATGAACTGGACATACACACACACTTAAACACACACACATAGAAACTGTTCGACTTGTTGTGGTCTGTGTTTTGGGTTGGGGTTTGGATTGAGGTTCTGGGTTCTGGTCTGTAGTCCTGTTGCACGTCGCGTCGTTGTTGCTGCTGCCACGTTTCAAATTACTTTCTTTATTGATTTCGCCGATGACTCGCATTGTTTGCTATTTTTACTGCACTTCAACATGCATTCCAATGGTTTGGCTTTAGCTTTGGCTTCGACTTTAGCTTTGGCTTCGACTTTAGCTTTAGCTTTAGCTTTAGCTTTGGCTGCTGCTTTTTGCCATGTATGGCATTATTAGTCGCGTCCCATATGAGTAGTATACGTTATGTTGGAATTCATTCTTCTATATGGCAACCCCTAACCTCTGTGCAACTTCTCACTGCTGCCCCTGCCACACGCTCTTCACATGTGCGTGTCAATTTGATGCGTGTTGTTGCCGCTGCCGCTGCGTTTTGACCCTAGAACTTTGTACCTCTTCAAGTTCTCCCTCTTCCGAGTTGCATTCTAAAGCACTTTGTCGACACTTTGCCACAGCTCTTTACAAAGATGTTTGCTCTACCCACACACACACAAACACACACACACACACACACACACACACACACACATATATATATATATATATATATATCTTTTCTTTTCTCGCGCTATAGCTATATCTATCTTTTGTGCATGTTTATACTCTTTTTTTAACTTTTTTGAAAAAAAAGGAAAAAAGAGTATATTGGGTTTGTGAAATGTCCGTCCGTCCGTCTGTCTGTCCGTCTGTCCGTCTGTCCGTCTGTCCGACTGTCCGTCTGTCCGTCTGTATGAACGCAGGTTTTTTCCACAGTTTTGAAGCTAGAGCAACCAAACTTGGTATACGTGTTGGTATATACCATAGTAAGACAAAGTGTCAAGATCTCCCCCCCACCCCCACCCCTTCCCCCACAAACCGCAAAAACCTATATCTTCCACAGTTTTATAGCTAGAGTAACCAAATTTGGCACAAGGGCTACTTATCACATCCTTCATTGATCTGGCAAAAAAAAATTCGGCCACGCCCACCCCCGCCCCCACAAATAGGCAAAGTCTGTATCTCCCCCACCCCTTTAGCTAGAATCACCAAATTTTGCAGGTTGAATTCTGTTGCCCTATTTAATAGATTGGATAAAAATATTTTTGCCACGCCCACCCCCGCCCTTGCAATCAAGCAATGTTTGTTTCTCCCAAACCTGTAGAACAGGCCCAACCAAATTTTAATTGAAAAAAACTTTAAAGATTTGAGCAGAAATTCAATTGCCACGCCCACTGACTCCGCAAAGAGGCGAAAAAAAGAGTATATCGCAGTCGGGTGCATCCGACTGCAACGTTCTTACTTGTTTTTTTTTGTAGTAAATTTTCGACATTTATTTTATGACGCATTTTTATTGACAATTTAATGCATTTTGTTGTTACTATTGTTGTTGTTGTTGTTGTCTGCGTTTTATGATGCAACGTTGTGTCGTGTCCATTGATTGCCTCATTCCATACCCCACCATTCTATTACTCATTTTGAAAAAGGTCTTTAAAGTAACGCAACGATTTGAGTTTTGTTTGCATGCGGGCTTAAGGCAATATCTAATTAGACCAACTTCCCAGTCCTAAACTTATTAATTAATTAGTCATACATAATTAAACTGTATTTAGTTGACTAATTGCCAGATTGCGTTTGTTAAGTGGGTGTTTCTTTTGGGTATATTTCTACTTACGCATGAATCAATAGTTTATTATGATAGACTTACCTGTAAAAGAAGAAATATGTAATTATTAGTTTGCTTTGCATGGGAAAATCTTTAAGAATTAAATTTACTTAGTATATATATTTAGTAAAATAGAAATTGAGACTAAATAGATTAACAACAGCTACTAATTTGATCACATTTCTGAGCTTTCTAAACATAAGATTTGTTCTTTACGGATATTGATCATTCTGAAGCATTAATTACGCTTGAATTTCTAAATTTTGTGATAATTTTTAGTATTTTTTTAGTTTTAATTCGTTCTATCATAAAAAAAAGCCCTTATGATTCTATAACAACAGTTTAGAAGCTAAAGTGGGAATATTTAAGTGATATTTTATGATCTTTTTCAGTGAGTTTTATTTCTTCTTTCATAATTTCATTAATTTTATGTTCAGAGCTGTTTAACTACGCACAATGAATTCAAATATAACATATAGCATTAAGCATAGTCTTAATTTCCATATTGTTCTCAACTTTACAATATGAAATTACACACAATTGGTTAAATCGATTGCATTATTAATTACTCATTGGATATCTATTGTTATTACACCTTCAGCTACATAAATACCCCAATCTGCTACCCCCTCTCTCTGTAGCACACTTGTGTTACAAGTAATTAGCTCGACCCCTTGTGACTCATCTGACAAGCAAATTATAATGCTAACTGTATATATCATTACGTTGTGGTGGGTGGGGGGAGGGGTTTGGGTATAGGGTTGGGGTTAGGGGCTTGTGTAGGTTTTGAGCTTGTATAAAAAAAGCACTTCATGCATGTTTTGTGATATCTATCTAATCAATAACCGCAAGAGCCACTCCCCAGCATAGAACTTGTTGCCCCTTTTGCTCCCCCCCTCCCTTGCTGCTTGCCTAAGCCATAAGTTTTGCCCCCTTGCGGTTTTTAACATTGTAGAAACAAAGTTAATGTGCATAGTTGTTGCTGTTGCTGTAGTTGTTGTTGTCTGTTGTCCATGTTGCACGTTGTGTCTGGAGGCAAAAGTTCAATTAAAAATATTTAAACTGCGCTCTTGCCGCCGCCTGGGGATGGGCACACACTGTGTGTGCATCCGCAAAGACCATTGGCTGATGCGTGTCAAAACTCAACTTGGGATAGGTTGGAGAGCTCCCGCAAGGCGAACAGCAACAACAACAACAACAACAATAGCAACAACAAGTTGCAAAAGGCAGGCAAAGAAGCAGAAAAAGAACTGCACAACGAACGCCTCGCAATGGCCATAAGCCGCATCGGTCAACGTTTGACGACCCCCCTGGCCATAGGTCCCTGTACACAGTATTGCCACCCCTCACCACACCACACTCCCCCCTCTACACCTGCCCCCTAACCAAGCAGTTGGTGCACTGCCAGACCATCCGGTTCTCAGTCGTCGTCGTAAAAACACAACAACAATATAAAAAAAAAACCCAACGAAAATTTCATTCTTCTTTTTGTTCTTTTTTTTTTTTGTTGTATTTTTTGTTTTTGAGTGCAATGAACGTTGCGTCGTCGTCGTCGTTGGCGCTGCTGCTGCGCATGCGTGCCAGCAACAACAGCAACAACAACAACAACAGCAACAATGTAGCTGACTGGTCGGTCGTCTGCCCGGTTCGTTGAAAAATTCGTTAATAAATTGGCTACCCGAACTGCCATGGCAACAGTTGCAAGCGTCCAAGTGGAGACTCAGGCTCCAACAAAAGCTCCACCTTGCATCAATATTAACATTCATGCTCATCCTTTTTTCCTTCTTCTTCTTCTTCTTCTTCTTCTTCATCTTCTTCTTCTTCTTTTTGCCTGCTGTTGTACCGGCTGCTACCCCTCAGGGTCAACGGCCCACTTGTGTCGTCGTTGCTATTATCTCAGAACATCTGCCCTCTTCGTTTTCACTGTAGGGATGTCAATTATTCGATAATCATCGATTTTTGCGTTTATCGATTACGATACTTGATGTTTCGACAAATTTGTGTTTGTTATAAAACGATTCTGCACTGAAACAGACGTTTTTTACTATAAATAATTTCATTTTTATCAAATTTTCTTGACAAAATCAAAAACAAAATGATTTTTTTCTTGACTTTTATTCTGAAAAGAAAGAAAACAGTCTCTCAAAATAAAAACATTCTCAAATTATATCAAAATATAGTCAAAGTCAATACTTTTCTGATTTTTCTTAACTAAGTTTAGATTGTTCGATAAATTGTAAATTGTAAACGATTATTCCAGCTTAAAAAACCGACTAATTGATATTTTACTTATATACCATAATTTCCCGCATTCAAGATCACAAATCTAAAGAACCAAAACCGGCTGTGCTCCCACAAAATACCAAAGCCAATCGATTTGTGACATGTGAGATGAACAAAATCAATAAGCAAAAAGAGAGAGAAGACAAAAAAAAAAAGCAGTTCAAACTGCAGCTGCAAGTGCTCAAGTGTCCTGTTTGTAAGGACACAGGTACTTGAATTGAGCACGTAAATATAACAGTGCGTATCCTGTTATGCCATTGTATAAGCGTACGCAAAGGATCATATACTCATTGCCTTGAACAACCCCTAAATCAACATTTGTGCTGCTGTAATTGGACTCCTTGGCACAGTGTGTTCCTTTTGAAAAGCAAAAACGTTTCATCTCTGCCACATCAAAACTATTTGGAAACTGAGGAACTGTTACCTGTTTAAAGCGCTTACGCTTTGTTTATGCGCAAATTGTAGTTTTGCACCTGCTTTTAGGTCTGAGTTTATTTCTTTTGTTTGAAAAAGTTGTGTTCTTATCGTTATATAAATGTTAAGCGGGGATTGAACATCAAATGTTGTTAATTAGGTGTATAACAAGTGGGTAGTTGATTTATAGAATTAGCTTTATCTAGTATAGAAAGAGTTTCAAAAGTTTCAAGTTTATTTGACACATTGAATCATAGCTGATTTGTCATTTACAATAAAAGAATTGTTTAATTAGTCACTGTTGCTTTAAAAAGAAAAGTATTTCTTATACTTCCTGCCTTAAGCTTTAAGTGCTTTCACGAATATTTTACATAACAGGAAAGTGCTGTCAAACTGAAATTTGGCAACAATGCATTATGTTTTTTTAATTGCAAGATAGCTTCAAAATCAAGTCATTTTGAGTGGCAAATAAAGAACACTTGCTTAACACCATTCTAGCTAAAAAAAAATAACTAATTTCAACTTTTTAGCTAATCTCAATCTTTCAATCACAATAAGCGCACATATAAACGTAGTTAAAATGCAAGTTTTGCATATATTTTTCAGCTTATCAACATTTTTTAATACCTAATTACTTAAAATCAATACAACAACTATTGTTTCCAGTTATATCTTGGAAATCTCAACATCCTGACGTCAGCTTTTCAACTGACGTTGTAACAACCTCCTCAATGCCTTGTTGCCGCATTTCAGTTGGGAACAAAAGGCGATACAATTTTCAGTGGCATTTTTGGCATCATGTGTGGCATTTTATGTAAACTTTTGTAACAATCATACTATATAAATCGAGTACGAATGAGTGTGCAAGTCATCTTGGCAGCAGCAGCAGCAACAACAACAACAGCAACAGCAACAACAACAACCAAACAATTGTCAACAGTTCGCAGCTGAAGCTTATTGAAAATTGGCAACAAAGCGACAGTCAGAGTCAGTTCCTCCTACCCCTCGCCGGTCTCCTTTCAAAGCTCAAGGCAAACAGTCATCGTATTCCCATTGCAAATCTTCCAACTGACGCAGTTGACGTAGGCGCCAAGGCAACAATACAAAGCAAGCAAACAGGGGGGGTGAGTAGCAGTGGGAGGGGGTGATGGGAGTTTGAGTAGCCTTTTGTCATGGTACATACGTTGTATATTGTACGGAAATCAAGATCATACATCAATAATGACAGTTGACAATGAGAGAGAAGCTGCTGCTGACTCAAAATGCAAAAAAGGAAATTATTTTTGAAATGTAAAAAAAAAAAAAAAGTAAATGCAACATGTCATGTGGATCAGCAGGCATGTCAAACAAAAGCCCAACGAGCGTGTTGTTGCAGGTGATGCCCTCTCCGCTTGCCCCTGTTGCACTTATGGGTGTGTCCAAAAACAAATCCAGATGAGCCCATTGCCACATCCACACAGAGAAGTAGAAGACTAGACACAAATGTCAGCAGAGGCAAGTCGTCTCTCAGCCAACGACACCTAAATGGCTAAAACTGACAAAGCAGATGGAAACAGCTGAGCATGTGGCAGGCAGCGACTGTTGCAACTGTGTTGCAGGCATTGCGGCTGCTCATTTGTCAAAAGACATTAGCAAATACAGAGTGCAAAGGCGAGAACAGGGGGCATGCAGCAGTTGCAGATAAGCAGCAATCATATTAAAAATATATATGCATCTCGCTCGCATATATGCAACATTTTGAGGCGTGGTTGGCATGGCTATATAATAACTTGCAACTGGATGACTCAAAGCTGCTGCAACTCAGCGACAACAACAAGCCAGCAGCATTTGAAAGTGCCACAATTAACGCGTCTGTCTAATTATCTCGTTGACAGAACAGGCAGAGCTAAACAGAACCCAGTTGGGGCATGCAGCAGCAGCAGCAGGCAGACACTTTTCCAGGCTGTGGCGCCAACTGAACCATTTTCAAATACATTTGGCAAATATTTAACAATGACGTCGTCGGTTAGTCGGCAAACTGCAATTACCACCGCATCGCAATAGACGAGACTTTGTAGAATTTTAATTGAAATGTCAAAAGCGTTTAGTGTGGCAAGGCACAATGATGCAGCAGTCGCAGCAGCAGCAACTCTCAGTTGCCACAAACGACACACGACGCGACGAGAAAACGCAACCTGGCGAGCGGCCAAAGCCAAAGCCAGAACTCAGGGCCAGGTACTGGAATTTTAATCGGCAATGCGGCAGAAATTTGATTGTGGCATTATTGAGGTTAAGAAAATATGTTAAGCATTAGAATTGAGTTGAGGAGAGAAGAGGAGAATTGAGTAGAGTTGCGCACTCAAAGTCTAACTCCAAGATATGCGGGCCATTGGGTTAGTCTATAAAGCATTGCGAAAAGGGTTTTTTTTATAGTTACTTAAGGTGTGTTGCAAGCAGAGCAGTTTTATTTAAGCAGCTGCAGTGTTGCCACACTTCAAAAGTAGCATAAGCTGTTGCCGAACTTCACTATTGTGAGACTATAAAGTTATAGATATGGATAAATGATTTAAAATTTGTTTAGAAGTAACTTAGAAGTGTAAAAGAACAGTAAGTTTTGTTTTAAGGAAGTTGCAGTGTTGCCAAACTTCAGGAGATGCGTTAGCTGTTGCCAAACTTCACTGTTGTAAGACTATAATGTTATAGATTTGAATAAATGATAACTAATGCGTTTACAAATTGCTTAGGAGTGCAAAAGAACAGTAAGTTTGGTTTTAAGGCTGCTGCTGTGTTGCCGAACTTCAGAAGATGAGTTAGCTGTTGCCAAACTTCACTATTGTGAGACTATAAAGTTATAGATTTGGATATAAGATTCGAAACGCGTTTAGAAGTAACTTTGAAGTGTAAAAGAACAGCAAGTTTTGTTTTAGGCAGGTGCAGTGTTGCCAAACTTCAGTAGCTGCGTTAGCTGTTGCCAAATTTAAGTATATAAAGTTTATAAAACATTTTGTTTGTAGTAATTGTTTTAAATGCGTTGTGAAGTCAGACAAGATGTGTTAAAGAACAGTGCATATTGTTTCTAAACAGCTGCAGTGTTGCCAAACTTCAGGGGAAGCTTAAACTGTTGCAAAACTTCGTTTCAATGCAGTAAAAGAATAGTAAATTGAGTTGAACAGTGTTGCCAAATTTCAGGAGCAGCTTAAGCTGTTGCCAAACTTCGTTAACCATCTATTTAGTTCAATTTAAGCACTGTTGCCATATATCAAAAGTGTACAAATGCACGAAAATGATTAATTAAGCCTTTCACATTGTTGACAAACTTTAAAAATAACAATAGCTTTAGTAAATTTACAGCTGACAATGCAGCCAAACTTTACAAAATTATGAAAATGTTTGATTTACATTTCTAGCCAACTTCATATTGATAAATGCAATACAAAGATAAATTTTAGCTTATTTTGATTTGAAGACACATTCAATAATAATAATAAAGCCTTATACTGTTGTGAAAGTCTTTGCAACTTGCAGCAAAAAGCTGACAACAATTAGATTATGCATTTCATAAGCAAACTAAGCAATGTTGCCAAACTTCACATTTGATACAAAATGCTAATTTTAATTTATGTAAAACAAATACAAAATTGTAATTACTTTATGTGTATGTGTAGCAAGCCACACAAAATAAGCCACAAAATGTTGCAAAGTGCAACAAGACAAATTTTGGGTGTCTGTCAATTGAAATCGATTAATGTGCGCTGCAGTCTGCAGGCAATCAGACAATTGTTAATTAACACTGCCTGCCACTTGCCACTTGCCGCCGCACACAACACAAAATCTGCACAAATTGTGGCAACAAATTGAGCACAAAAACAGCGCCACAGACAAATCAAAGTTGCAGCAGCACCGCAGTATCTCCTAAAAAGAGGGTGGCAAATGTTGTCAAAACGTTGTACTTACAACAATAAGATTGCAGATAGGGCATTAGGGTATGGGGCATATGCAACATGTCGCCTGCCTAACTGCCTGCCTCTCTTTCTACTGACAAGCGAGGCAGGCAGCCCGCAGACATTTACAGTTGCAGCAGCTTGGCTCAATTTTTTTTTTTTTTTTTGTTTAACCCTCATTTAGCATAAACAGCAGCAGGCAGAAGAGCCCAACTCAGACAATGGCTGCTGTTGCATGCGGCTTGTTGCTGCTGCTGCTGCTGTTGTTGCTGCTGCTGCTCATGTTGCAGCTGCAGCAGCCGCAACTTCAACTTCAACTGCACAGATACTCCGTAGAGAGTATCACAGTATTAAACGCTCGCACGATTTTCTCGTTGCGGCTGAGTGACTTGTGCCGTCGTGCCAGCGGCTCTTGCAACAAAAAGTAGCAACAACAACAACAAAATCAGCAAAAATAAGCAACTTACAAA
Organism: Hirtodrosophila cameraria; assembly: GCA_949708635.1. Taxonomy (NCBI): domain Eukaryota; kingdom Metazoa; phylum Arthropoda; class Insecta; order Diptera; family Drosophilidae; genus Hirtodrosophila; species Hirtodrosophila cameraria. The sequence goes on from OX453091.1 coordinate 18,881,602, forward strand.
AAAAACTTGCGCATTGTGCTAAATATATATATACAAGCATAAGAAGCGTTTAGGTTGCATCTCCAACCAGAAGCTGCAACAGCAACTGCCTCCAAATCCTGTCCCCATAACTGAAGACCAACTTCAACTTCAACTCCAACACAGATGAAGATGAAGACGCAGACGCAGACGTTGTTGATGACGAAGCTGCGGCGCTTAATTAGCACGTCTTCCAGCATTTTCGGCTATAAATAGCTATCTTTTACGCGACGGGGTGAAAACTCAAGCAGGAAAATAAGGTGTGCCTAAGTGCACATGTTTTTCCAGCACGCGGCTTTTCTTTGCTAAAAAAGAAAAAACACTGAAGTATCAATAGTTTATTTAACAAACTTAAAGAGTTTCGAAACACTCAGACTTAATTCAATTGAACTAGTCTTTGTACTGAACGAGGGAACGTAGACTCGATTTATTGTTCATTTGAGTTCCATTGTCGTTAAATTGATTCGAATTCCAAAATCGATCACTCGATCATTGGAGTTCTTCGTTTCTGCGAGTAATTTGAATCCGATTGTTCTTCAAGCAATTTTTCCTTAAATCTGTGTTTGGAACTCTGAAGCTTTATCTATATATATAAAAGAACTTGACCTGACGGCATAAAGTAAATAATTGCACAGATGAAACAAAAGGAATTTTGTAAAATTGTTTCGGGAAATGCAGAAAATTTGCGGAAAACTAAACTTTTTTGTTTATCATCCGATCAGGCTCAAACTCATTTTCAAAGATCTAGACGAAAAATTATTCGACACCAATTTCAGCGATTTCGGCAAACTCAACCCCTTTGGTCAGAGAATGTGGGGGTAAAGGTCATATGAAGGAAAGTGTAATTTAAGTGCAATCAAGTTGAAAGTCATTTTCAAAGCTCTTGACAGAAAACAATTTGAGACGTGTCGCACAAATTTTCAAAAAAATCAACTCCAAGGTCGGAAAATGGTTGGAAAACTCTGACCTACTGCTTTTCCCATCTCTAGTTTATTATAAGAAACTGAGCTGAGACTGTAACAAGTCCATTCTTATACACAAACTATGCAAAACTAATAAAAACTGTATCATATTATAACTTTTATCGTTATCTGTTTATAGCCACAAACAAAAAAGTACGAATCTTCAACATTCCGGAAAACAAAACTTAAAATAAAATAATAAACAATTTGATGCCAACTTCCTCATTTAAGTAATCTCTTTCATATTGTTATAAACATTTATAACTAAACTTACTCTCATATTGTTATGCAACTGGCATTGAAGCTGTTTTTGAGCTGCACAGTGCCTCATAAAAAATGTGCTACAACAATAGCAAAAAGGCTTCAAAATAATGTTGAGCCGCGTGACAAGCGAATCATAAATTTAAATCATATCTTGAGAAATGTATTTTCCGCACACACACACGCATACAGACACACACACACACACACATACAAACAGATGTGCATAAATTTTCTTCAACATTTTCTTCCAGTTGTTTTTGGGATGTCAAGAAAATAGTTTGACGCAAAACTTAATTAGTTTCTCGCCTTGGCAGCGGCCTGGTCAGGTCAGGGGGTGGCAGCAGGCAGCCAAGTTGCAAGTTGCAAGGGGCCAATGCGCCCTGCAGGCAGCTTAACGCCATTTCCCATACCCCCCTTTTAAGCACCGCCCTTGTTCTAAAACCCTGTTACGATTCTTACCATGGTTATGCTCGCTGTCCAACGTTAGTACACAGAGTGGCTTCATTAAGTTTCGGGTTCAAGTAGTTGCCCCGCCGGCTGCCAGTTCAACTGTTCAGAGCTGTCTAACTGCACTTCGTTCTCCTCACACCCTCCCACCTTCCTACACCCCCTTTGCACCTTACTTTCTACGCCTCTACGAATTGTCTATTTCAGTTTTCCAATGTAGTTTACGATCCGTTGTGGCAAAAGAGTGGAGTTTTGTACAACGTTCGTCGTTACGTTTCGTTCTGTTGTCCAACACACACGATGATTTATTTGGCACACACACACGCATACAGATAACACACAGATACGCACACATACACACACATACGCTGAGTGCGAGCTACCTGCACGTGTAAATGCATTTTGCTGTAGGTGAATTAGGTTTGCTGCTGCTGGGGCCAATTCAGGTAACACACTGCAGGGAGCAGCTGAGGTTTTTGTGGGGGTTGCGCGGGAGTTAGTGGAAGGGTGTTGGTGTAAGGTCTCGCTGGGCTAAAGCTTTTTCGTTGGTGGCACTTTGTTGACTATTATTTTTCATTTTAAGAGCGCTGAGCAGAGTGAGAGAGACAGAGAGACAGAGAGAAGAGGAGCAGAGTTGCGAGTGAAAATTATTTCATGATATACACAAGCACGCAGCACAAACAAACACACACACACACACACACATGTAGAGTGTATGTGTTTGTTACATGTTAGCCAAAGTGCGAGCAGTAGAGCAAATATAAACCTCAAAGATACATTTGCGCTTCACTTGAACCGTAGAACGCAATTCAAGTGAACTAAGCTGGCCGAAGCAAGTGACTCACATAACTGTCGCTCTAGCTATGTGTGTGTGTGTGCCTGTGTGTATGTGTGTATAAGTATGTATGTGATGCGAGGGCGAAATGAAGCTGTAGCCAAAATTGCGTGCGTAATTCTTTGCTGGCAAACGTTGGGCCAAATGTTTTTGAGCGACAAAAATAGTTGTTTCTGGCCAAGAGCAGGACCAAAAAAGGATATCAAAAACCGTAGCCAGGACAGCAGCGCAGACAAAATAACACCAAGTAATGCCATTTTAGGATGTTACACCTAACTACAAACAAAAGTACAGAGGACCACTTGAAAATGTGTGCTGTTTTTATAGCTGAAATTGCATTTACAACAAACCAGCTGCGCTGTTGCCAAATTTCACAGGCAATAGCAAAGATAAGTTGACTTTGGGCAGTTGCGAGGCCGAGTAAGGCGTGACAAGCATACAAAATACATACAAATATATACAGGAAATAACAGCTTAAGTAAATTTTCTATTGTTTTTTTTTTTGTTTGCTTAACTTGTATTACAATTCAATGAAAAAGTATTTTCTTTAGCCAAATGCCATAGACAATAAACTAATTATAATCATTTTATAACATTTCTAAAAACAAACACAGTCAAAAGTAAATTTCACTAGAAACTTATGCTAGTTTTAAATTTCCAAAGCTTCCAACGCATTTCCCAGAATTAAAAGCATGCCTTGTTGCCAAACTTCACATGCAGCAAGCAAAAATTAATCAATTTTACTGAAAGCAAAATACATTCTCGGAAAATACATGATAAATGAAAAGCCTTTTAATGCATTCCAAATTGAAATTCAGTTGAAAATTGCACAAAAAGCATGCGTTGTTGCCGAACTTCAGCAGCAATAAGCTAGCTGTGTTGAAATTTCTGTGAAATGCTTGTCCAAGCATACCAAATACAACTTGATTAAATTTCACAAACAGAAATTGACTTTGCGCTGTTGCCAAATTTCGCTACCTTATTAAAATGTACAGTCATAAAGTTGAAATTCAATTAAAATATATATATATATTTCCTAAAACTAGAACTTCATTTTGCATATTACAAAAAAGCCAAAACTATTAAGAATTTCCACAAGCCAACTTTAAAGCAAAGTTCATAAGCTGGAAAATTGTATAATTTATGCAGGGATTTGCAACTGAAAACTAAAATTTGAACCGCTCGACCCCATTAATGTCATGCAATGCGCACAAAGTTCATAAAGTGGGCATCAAAAACCAAAAAACCAAAAAACACAAAAACTGAAGCTCATAAAGTTGCACAGGCTGAAAATGCAATCAATGGGGTTTGGGTAAATCGGTTGAAAGGTAAAATTCAAATACGTAGAGAACCTCAAAAAACAGTATAATTATTCCAAACACTTTCAAAGTCAAATATACACACACACATATTGTATATATATTTTGGAAAAACCATTGAAAAACTTTGTCATTGAAAAGTGCAGTCGAAAAAGGGATGCAATGTACAATTCAGGGAAGGTTTTTGCTGTTTAAAACGGCAGTTCAAATGAACCGAGACGAGATGAGAAAATGTGCTGGCAGACAAGAAACATATGCAGGACCAAAAACATACAAACATATATCCTCTAAAAGGGACTGTCTGTGTATGTATGCATGTGTTTGTGTGTGTGCGACAGACAAAATATCTAAAAACTGTCGAAGGTTGTTCAACCAACCACCAACACCAGCATCAACATAGAATGCTTCTAAAGCCAGCTGTTCCGCCGTCTGAAAAGAATAAAAAAAGAAAATAGTGGATGGAAAAATAAAACTACGTGTCCCGGTATACTCAATGTAGTCTCAATGTGCCGTGTGCTGCACTGCTTTTGTTTTGTTTGCTGTTTTCGGTGGTGCAACAGCAGCAGCAGCAGCAGCAGCAGGCAGAGAGAGCGGGGAATCACTTAACAGGCACAAGGGGAAAGCAGCAGCAGAAGGAGGGTAACAACCAAAGCGTCGATTAATGCCAGGGAATCGCATCTCGAATGCGGGCCGGCCTGGTTCTCCATTGGGCAGGGCCATTGGACTCGAGATTAGCACAGGATTTGCGCCTGATCAAAGACCAACGAAAAAAAAACAAAAAAAAACGAAGCCTAGAGAAAAAATAACAGGAACAGCAGAGGCGCGCTTAAAGCTAACTCCAAAGGGGGGAATAGCAAGAGCAGGAGCAGGAGGAGGCAGCTAGCTGGGCTCAACACAGATAACGACAAAGACAACAACGACAAAAACAAAAACAACGACAACGATGACACCTTGCAAGACACTGCAAGATGCTGCGGCTGTCAAAATAGCGATGACAGCAACGTTAGTATCGATAGTTTTTCTTAGCGTTACTTTTTTTGTGCTAGATCGATAGGTTTCAAAAAAGATTTCTTCAATGCAAATATATTACATAAAATTGTTTACACTTAAAAATTTATATGGAAATATATTGTAATTAAGTCTGTAAAAAATAATCGATTAATCGAATTTTTACTACGAAATGTGTAATCAAAATCGCTGCTTTTGGACTGCTAAAATACTACTCAAAAATTCACTCAACTAAATTATTTTTATAAATAGTAAAAGAAAGTTTTTGATTTTTCAATTTTTTCTATACGATTATTGTAATATCGTTAATCGAACTAACTGATTTTAGCATGATTATTAGCATCTCTAAGTATAACCAAACAAATTTGATTAAAAAAATTGTTTCCTAACAAATATCTACAAACGTTTTTAGACTAGCTCAATATGTTTAGAAAATTATTAAAATGCATATCGATAATTTGAATAAACAACTAACGCAACTATCGATTTCTTTGCCACCTTTAGAATCCAAGTTAAAGCCAATACCAGAGCCAGAGCAGGCCACAAATCGTGCAGGAAGCAAGTTTTATGCAGGCAAAAGGTTTACCACGTCTCTGCATCCTCTTGCATCTTTTCAACTCCTCATCTTCAACTCTGTGTCTGTCTGTCTGTCTGTCCGAATGTCCAACTGTCCGTTCTTGGACTTGTCGTCTTCGTCTGCTGCCTGCCTGCTGCCTCTGCCTCTGCCTGCTTCTAAAACCAGTTGCAGGTAGTTTAAAGTAAGCCCAAAGATGTTCGGTCATCTTTTGCGGCTCTTTTCGGCTCATGCCGCATTTCTTCTTCTGTCTGCGCAACAGGCCCGAGTCGATCTGCTCATCTCCTCACTCCGAATGCTGGACTCTGTGTGTGGACTCTGCTGTTTCCAATATTTTGTTGCCTTTTTTTTGTGGCCGAAACGAGCCCATGTCCCCACACACACACACACACACACACATACTTCTGGCCTTTTATTTAACTTGTGTTTGTCTTGGCCAAATGCAGTGAGAAAAATTCGTAGAAGTTTGCCTAGGATTAATTGGTTAATCTTGTTATATGTTTAAGTGCATAAATGATTTCCTAGTTCTAGGAAAAATAAATTATAAACTGATTAATCTAGCATTTAGCAGCGTTTTTTTTTAATGGTTAAGTGTTAGTGAGAAATGTGTAAAGCGAGTGTGGGCTGTTTAGCTGTAATTAGCCATCATTTATGCGTTGTTGCCAAACTTCAGTTGTTTAAGAAGATTACCATTAAAAGTTTGCCTTTGATGGATTAATTTATAAAATTAAAGCTACACTCCACAAGCTACATTTTAAGTCAATTACAATCAACTGCGTGGTGCCAAACTTCACAGCTTGCTTGTAACTGCACATTTATGTTTAATATATGAAAGAAAATCCGCACTTCAGTAACTACCACAGGTGCTGTTGCCAAACTTCAGTTACGACAACAGACGCGGTTGCCAAACTTCACACATGGCTTTTAAGAGCACATTAGTGTCGCTTAATACCGTAGCGCTGTTGCCACACTTCAGTTACTGTCACAGGCGCTGTTGCCAAACTTCACACATGGCTTTTAACAGCACATTTATGTTTAATATACAAAAGAAAGTGGTGCTTAGTAGCGTAGCGCTGTTGCAGTACTTCAGCTACTGGCTACAGCTGTTGCCAAACTTCACAAAACGTTCTAAATTATATATATAATGTCAATATATGTCATATCAATTACCATGTCACATAGACTAGACTTTAAGTGCCTGCGCTGTTGTCAAACTTCATTAGCTGACGTACTAAAATGGCCTTAACTCTATGACACTTGCTCGCATAGCTGTTTAACTTCCTGGCACGTTATAAGCTATATCTCACCTGCTGCTCAACAAACGGCACATAGCCAGAGAGAGAGAAGGAGATAGAGAGTGAGAGCTAGAGCGAGCCCATAAACTAAACTAGCCTGGCATCTGGCCACACGGCATCTAACAAGTTCGACATTTGGCACTTAAATTTAACGCTTGATTGCATTTACACTGTGGAGTACTGCTCAACTGCTATGCTATATTAATATATTTATATATATATTTTGACTGTGCGACCCAGGCTTTGGGTCTACAGAGAGAGAGCGTCTGTAGACAGCATGAAAAGCGAGCAATGATGATTGCTTTCAAAAAGCCAAATCCAACGTCAACGACTCTATTCTGCGGGTTCTACTTTTAAGCCGGCTTCTTTTCTAGGCTGCCTTTCTTTAGGGCTTTTGAGCTCTCTCGCGGTTCGGCTTTTTAGTCGTTTTGGGGCCTCCACGACTTCTTCTTACTGCGCCACACTTGTGGCACATTTCGTTTGCTGCAACTTCCTTGTGCCTACTATCAAGCACTTCTCCTCTGCGCCTCTGCCGCTTCATCTTGCCTTTTTGTCGCTACTTTTGGCGTCACTTAGCGTGTGCCAGTTTTTTACTGGCTTCTTTTTTGCTGTTTACCCAACACTAGGGCCTGCCCCCCTTTTAATGCCCTGTCCCCCCCTTTGCAGAGAACCAAGCTTATTGCTTGACTAGTCGCAGAGCGGAAATGCCGTTTTACACGTGAATGAAATTGTTGTGAAAAATATAATCAACGTCATATGCAGAGGCAGCGTTGCCAAACTTCACTTCTCAGCTGTCAAAAACAAGTCAAAAATCAACCGTTACACGCCGCGCAACTCGTTTAGCAACAATTAATGTAAAATTGTACAAATTTTACAATTTCAAACCAAAAGCAGAAAATGCAAATCAAAAGAAGGCAACAACTTTTCCGGGCGACTCAACAGCCGCGAGCCAAAACAGAAAAGAACACAGAACACACAACTTTTCCTAGACGAGAGCAGAGGGGAGAAAGCGAGGAGGGGTAGCATACAAAAATCTTTTATAGAAAAACCACCCTACCGTTACAAGCACGTTGCTGGAAAAATGCATAAGGCACAAAGGACAAACGACAAAGGACGAAGGACGTTGTGGATGTTGACGTTGCGACGACAGACCGCACACAAAAATAAAAAAGGGGTAAAAACCGTGGACGTTAGGCCTATGTATGTCTATATGTCTATATGTTTGTCTATATGTTTGTTTGAGCACACACAGGCAAAGGTCGCCGCCAGGCAAAGGCATTGAACCCAGTTACATGCCTAGACTAAAAGGCTAGTATGCAGCTTCTGATAAGTCCTGATAAGCAGGCCTAGTTAATATATTAACCATACATTTAATCGAAAATTTGAAACCTATTTTGGGAAGCGTAGAAACTCTTACCACTTACAAGTAAGGAAGATTATCAATTGATATATTTTTAAAGACATTAGCATAAAACTTAAAAACTTCAATTACAAATTTCAAACTTCTTTGAACTCCGTTGATATTCATACGGTTCTTTAGAACTGAAAACGAAATGCAATCATACCAAATTTTCTGTTTGCAACTTTTACAATAAGGTAGATCATATACAGGCTAAGGTAAAGCTGTATACTACTCTTAAGGCTTAAAGATCACAGATTGCAAAATGTAGAAAGCGGAAAAAGTACCGTTTTGATTTTAAGAATATGCATAGCAAATTTCAATGAGACCATATAAACTAATCTTGAGTTGTATGCTGGTTTTAAAGATAGACGATTGGAGATCAGAGAGTAGCGAAATTTCTATATTTAGCACAGAGAATTATCTTTATCTGTAGAGCGCTAAGAATTGGAGAGAAACGAGGAATATGGAACAGAGAAAGTGTTTTTTTGTTTTGTATCAAAGGACCTTTACAACAAATTTGATGGCTCTCTCAAACGGGATTCTTTTGGTCTGTAGTCTTTAAGAATTTAAGAAATGAAGAAAGCAAAAGATTTAAATTTTCCGAAATTTCGTACCAAATGTGCCAGCTGAGAGATAATAATAACATATATCATATTTAAACTTAAGTTGTATGCCAGTTTTAGGAATTTAAAGATTCTCCGTTGTATGCCAGTTTTAAGGACTAGAGATTCTCACTTGTATGTCAGTTATGAGGATTAGAGATTGGGAGAGTGAATTGAAAAAAGAAACATACAGTTATTGGAATTACATAATCTCAGCTGTATGCCAGTTTTAAGGCTTAGAGATTCTCACATGTATGCCAGTTTTAAGAACTAAGAGATTCTCCTTTGTATGCCAGTTTTAAGAATTAAAATATTTTTAGTTGTATGCCAGTTTTAGGAATTTAAAGATTCTTCTCTATGAGGATTAGAGATTGGGAAATTGAATTGAAAAAAGAAACATACAGTTATTGGAATTACAGAATCTAAGTTGTATGCCAGTTTTAAGAACTAAGAGATTTTCATTTATATGCTAGTTTTAAGGATTAGAGATTGAGAAAAGGAGTGCGAATTGAAATTGGAGAAAGAAAAACTTACCAGACAACGCCGAATGCACCATAGCCAATTGGACGATCCGGTTGAACATCCTGTGGCACCGCTGGCGGTTGATAATAGGGAGCCGCAGCGGCCAATATTGCGCTGGCGCCCTGTGGCGCACCACCGGCAGCACCACCCTGTACCAGTGACATCGAAACGCTCATTGAGCTACGCGGCGCAGCAGCTGAAGAATTTGGGCAGCTGTTGCTGATGTTGTTGCTTTTAATGTTGCTGTTGCTGATGTTGCTTTTGTTGCTAATGTTGTTGGTGTTGCTTTTGTTACTGCTGGCGGAGGAGTAGCTTTGTGTGGTGTGCTGAGGATTAGCTGGCGTTTGATAGCTATAAAGCCTTTGCTTGCCGTTGTTAGTGGTATTTGTATTGGTATTGGTATTGTTGGTGGTGGTTTGGGTATTGTTGGTGTTGTTGGTGGTGGTGCTGGTGCTGGTGGTGTTGTTTGGATGGGAGAAATGGTTTTGATTGCTCAATGGATGCCGCTTGGGGCCACTAATGGCCGCCATTCAATAGTTGCCCATTTGGTTTATTTATAATTTTGATGTTGTTTTTTTTTTTTTGTGTTATTTTTCGTTGTTGTTTTTTAAATTTTAAATACTAATTTTATACGAAATTTAATTGAAAATTAAATTTTATGCACATTTTTAAGATTTGCTGCTTGTTGTTGTTGTTGTTGCTGGCGACTGCAAGTAAAGAAGAAGAAAAGAAAACATTTCAACATTTTTGGGCGCATTTTTGGCTGGGCTCAAAAAAGAGCGTACATAGAGAAACCCCAAAAGCCCAAAAACAAAAAAAAAAAGTGCCGTTAGCTGCGACCGGGGCGCGTCCGTGTAAGCAGTGTAAGTGTGCGTGTGTGCGCATGTATGCGTGAGAGCGTGGGTTAGCAAGACAGAGAGAGAAAGAGAGCGCAACACACAAAAAGATGAAAAACAAAAGTGGCATTTTTGAGTTTTTTATTTAAAGTCTTGTTTACAATTTTAATATACAAAATAAATATCTTATTTAAATGTGTGCACATGTTTTGCAACAGCAGCCAAAGAGCGTGAAGAGAGATAGAGAGAGAGAGAGAGAGCGGCGGGCGCTCACAGCTCAGCGTCAGCGTCGCGCACTTGACACTTTTTGCTGCTGACTGCGACGTTGACGCCAAGGCAAAGGCAACAACGCGTGCATAGGAAACAATGCACAACAAACGAAGAAAATGCAATGGAAATTGAAGAAAATGTGCGGCATTTTGATCATTTTTCACAAGGCATTGTTTTTGTGCTTGCTCTGCTCGTCGTCGTTGTTGTTGTTGTAGGAGCTCACCTTAACAAAAATGCACAATTATTGAGCGGCGACAGAGGCAGCGGCAGCAGTTTTTTTTGTTGTTTGTTGATGGGAACGGTGGGGAGTTGATTCCGACGACTGCGGCGACTCTTCCGCGTTTGTTTGTATGAGTGCGTGCGTACTTTTTGTATATGTTGTTGTTGTTGCTGTGTGTGTTCAGCGGCGTGAGAGACAGACAGACAGACGGATAATATGAAATTTACAACTAAAATTCAAAAATCTAACTAAAACGCGACGCGTACTGCGACGTCAACAGCGACGGCGACTAAAATGCAGCAGCAACAAATCTCACAAATTTGTTGTTGTTATTATTTGTGGTTTATAAGCGCACACACACATTCGTTTGGAGAAACACTGAGAAACATAGAGAGCGAAAGACCGACGGCAATCAATTGAATAATATTTGTATATTTTTTGTGCATTTGTCACGTTTTTATTTTTTTGTGAGGCTCAATTTAATTGCATTATCTTGTTATCACACTAGCCCCGCAGTAGTTTGGTAGGCAGCTGGGAAATTGCTTTTGCAATACATATGTATGTATGTATTAAATTTTGCCTTTTGCATCAAACACACGCGGCGTCTTTTTACCGATATTATGCGTGTCGTTTATGCGAAAGTCGTGATGGGACTGACAACAACAAAATGTCTGACAATGTGACCAGCCTAGTGTGCGCGGTGTGACCAGTCGCATAATGTTTTGGTATTTCATAAAACAGCTGTGCCTTAGCAGCATGTTGCTACAAATCTGCAGCTTAGGAACATGTTTGGCTGCTATTTTGTGCCTTGCCTCTGTTAGAGAAATGTTAAGCACAACAACAAAATCGCGACCGAAAATTCCAGGAGAAAATGCCGTTGTTCATTTTAATTTTTGGGATTTTTTCGAATAGTTGTTATTTTTCGATTCGAAATAACGTAACTTGGCGTGTGAACAAATAAAGTTGTTCGCTTGTTTAGTGGCAAAAAGTTTTTGGACAAAAATCAAAATTAGATCATGAAATTTCCTAATAATACAGTTGCCTTTCAATTTAAGCACTTATTCTACCGTTTCATGATAAAAATTCAAATTCAAACATGGCATTTTGACAGCGTACAGCTGTTTTTTTGGTATATCACCACTGTTAGTTAACATTAAAGTCTGTTCTTTCCTATAAATATATTGCTATCGATTATTTTATTATAGGCTAGTATGCTGCTAATGCAGAATGTACTCAACAAAATTATATATTATAAATAATTGGTAATGTTTCGATATAGCTACCCCTGCGAAAAAGCGATCAAAAAGCTGGTTTTGCTCAAAAAATTCCAGGATTTCAAAACCGGCATCGGAGGCTGACTTTTATGACGGAAAATATAATAAAATTCTCATTTAAGTTGTGCAATGTTGTCGTTAACAGCGCTGTAAAAGTTAACAGTGAGTTCAGTTTGTTAAGTTGGAGGCGCTGCGCACAATTTTATCAAAAAATCGGTAAAACTATTTAAACAAAAAATCGCGTGGCAGGTAGGCGAGTCTATTTTGGATGGGAGACAGGTACATTTGAAAATGCCATATTGCGCGACTGTGTCACCGTCAACAGCATTCGAATCTTACCGGCAAAAAACATTCTTTTTGTTTTTTTTTGTTTGTTGCTCTTAACAGCAGCTTAACATGCTTCTGCTAAAAACTCGCAATTTTTAAATTTTCTGTTAGTAAACTCTGTTGCTACTTCCATTATCAGCTGACTTGCGCATTTTGCTTCCAAGCTGGTCACACTGACAAACCGTAAACAACAAAAAACATGGCAAAGACTGAAAGAGAAACGGAAACGCTGAAGGAATACCTCACCGATCTCGTCGTGCCACACCATCGCTGCAATGTGAACATTATACCCGACCACATAACCATGCTGCATGGCACCAAAAACAAAAAGCAACACAGTCGCAAGCGTCGCGCTCACAAATCGAATACGCTGACACGCAGAGAATATGCGGCACTTGGACTCAATGCGCTGCCCACACGTCAAATGCGTTACGAGGAGGCGCTGCCGCTGCATCAGCTCTGGCGCGGCTACATACGAGAGCATCTCGACCTAGAGGAGGGCGACGAGGTGCCGCAGGTGCATGAGAAACGCTACGAGGAGTTCAGCAAGCAGCTAGTCAAAATGGATTTGCATGGCGCCAAGTTGCGTGTGATGCAGTCGAAATGCCCAACGCTAATTGGACTCAATGGCATCTGTGTGATGGACACCAAGAATGTGCTGAAATTGCTGGGCGAGGATCATCGTGTGCGCACAGTGCCCAAAAGCGAATGCGTCTTTACCATGCACGTGGGCAACATGGAGTTTACCATATTTGGACAGCATCTCAATATGCGGCCAGCAGAGCGCAGCGTTAAAAAAATTAAAAGCTGTGTGGCGCCTTTTATGTAGCATCACAATAAATTACATATTGCAACTTTAATTTAAGCTGTTTTGCTTTTAAAACCAAGGATCGTAGCGATTATAATTTTTAACATAAAAATTACAAAATGAAAATTTTTTGATTTTTTCATTGGATTGCATAAACAACAAATCAGGGATCGTAACGATTATAATTTTGAATATAGAAATTACAAAATAAGAATTATTTTCTCTCTTATTCAATTTATATATGAAAGTTGTGAAATATCTCAAATTTTTGATTTTTTTAAAATTGAAAATAAAAATTGCTTTTAAAAATCTTTTGAACCAAGCGATGCATCACAAAACTTGAAATATATATATGATCTACGTTTCAATAGCTTTCCATTGATATATAAAATGTGCTTAGAAGATTAATTTCTCAAATTATTTCGATTTAATGCCATTTTTTAGGAAAATCAAAAATAAGAGATATTTCACTTTAATATATAAATTTAATTATTATCCGTTAGGCCCAAAAATAAGAGTTAAAATTGAATTTATTTAAATAAGTTACAAATAAAAATTTAATCATTTTTGGATAGCGCGATCAAAAATAAGACATGTGGCTTTTCTTTACTATAATTCATCCAGGACCATTTTTTTACGTTGATTTTCATAAACCCCAAACCTTATATTTGCAGTCCCTTTTTAAAATCGTACATTTGACGACCCTTAAAGTCGCAGGGCAAACGGAAATATCGCGACATGTTTATTTTCGACATATACAAATGGTATAAATGTTTTCGTTTAGTTTGAGTTGTTTTTTTTTTTGTGATTTCGATAAGATTTCAGCCTCAAGTAAATTTACGCAGCCGGCTTCGTCATAATGATGACAGCAGAGGGCACCAAGCCGAGCACCTCCAGCGGCTTCTCATAGTCATCATCGGCAAAGATTTTGCGCGGAAATGTGGTCATCAAAGCAAAGGGCGTCTCAATGCCCGTTTTCACCTGTATAAAGACGCGCACAGCGGACAACGGCTCCTTCACATTGAACTCGGAAGCGAGCGTGGCGCCATCCTGCAGTCGTATCTGTATGCGTGTTTCGGTATAATCGCGTGGCGCCGATTTCACATTAGACGGTGAAGTGACCGTAGTGGTTGAGCTGACGGAAGGCACTGCATCTGACAGCTGGACGGGATTATTCTTTTGTTCCCTGTGTCAAAAAATATTTAAGTTGATTTTGCTGTAGTTCTGCATTGTCGAAAAAGACTCACCTGGCTTTGCGGGCCGCCTTGTCTGCTTCGATCATGGTGCGTACACGATCGCGTGCCGCTTTTTCCTCCTCCTTTTCACGTTTGCGTTGATCCAAAATTTTCTTCATTTCAATTTCCTCGTTGCGACGACGCGCCTCTGTCATATCCTTGCCGGAGCGTATGCGATTGCGTTCAGTCTCCATTGCTTCGGTCTTTTCACGCTCCTCCCGTTCCACACGCTTCTGTTTGAGCTTTTCTTCGATCATAGCCAGTTGTGCCTTCTTTTCCTCTTCGGTTAGCGCTTTCTTCTCCTCTGTGGATTCGGAAAAGTTGCTGTGACCGGTCTTGGCCGCATGATATTCGACTTCAGTCTGATCTCTGAGCACCTTGCCACAATCGTCGCACTTGAGAGATCTGGCAATGGCACCGCCGGCGCCTGCTGCGGCGGCATCTTCAGCAGCGCCGCTGCTGCTCGGTGTGTCTTCTGTGGTTGCAGCGGCTGGCGTAGCAGCAGGAATCTCCTCATCGACATGTGCCAACAGCCACTCCATGGCCATCTCTACGCCTTTGTTACTGGTCACCTTCAAAGCATATTCACTATATAAAAAAAAAAATCAGTGAAAAACAGCGCCGGCTTGTTGCATTGAAAATCATACAGAGCGCCACTTACGCTCTTTCTCTGGGAAAGCCCATGTCCATTAGTATCTGTACATCGCTCATGTTTATTTTTGATAGTCTGCACGTACAAATTACTTGATTAAAACGTAAATTTACGCAAGTTTCTAATTTTCTTTAGCAAAAAAAACCCCTGCAATAATGACACACAAAAACAATGCCCCGTAACTAGTGCTGTGCAACGTCAAAATAATGTTAGCTCAATTAAAATCAATCGATTATTTAATTATTAATAATAATAGTCATCAAGCGCACTGTAAATGTATAAATAATAAAAATACATTTAAAACTACAAATTTATTGTGCAAAACTAGTCAAATTTTGCAGCCTTGCCGTCGATAAATATATCGATAACACAACAGCTGTTTTAGCGTTTTTCGTCTTGCAATCAAATTCAATAGCGTCCATTTTTAGTTTAAAGATCACTTAGTATCATTATGTCGCCTCAAAATAAACCTAAAAAAATGATCATCAAAATACCTCGCCATCCGTTTATCATGGCGCAGGATGAATTAAATTACGAGGAGCGCTTCAAAGTGCGCAATTGTCGCGTCAAGTTGGAACGCATAAAAGGACAACAGCCCGCAGGAGGACCTAAACGCTGCTGCGTGCGAGTTGCACGTTTGCCAAATGACAATCGCAGCGAGCTGTCTGTGACTCCAGCTAGTTCCAGACGGTGCTCTGATTTTGACACTGGTATTATTTTGATATAGGTCTACTATAGATATTGCATTTATTTTTCATGATTAATTTGATATTTACAGGTTCAGATTCTGCATAAATGGACAAAATAGATTGAAGACTTGACAATGCAGTGGCATAATGTGCAGGTTCCACTACAATCACAATATCTAGCTATAGTTTTTTTTTTCATTCTATTACTGTCTAATAAAAAAAACATAAGCAATAATAGTAAGAAACAGTTTTGGTTGCCTTGGGTATAGAGTTGGCTCAATCCGATCTGAACTAGATCGAATGACCGCTTGTCAGGCTTGGTCTGAATTCCGATTCCGTTCGAAATATGCGGAAACGGGATTCTTTATGAAATTATTTTGGAACGAATTAGATAATTTTTTTTGTTAGATCAAAGTCAAATTACATTTACAAGCAAACTATGATGTTCTCGATTCTTATTTTTATAGAACTCGCTTTCGAAAATGAGAAATCGCAACCATTCCGATTGGAAATCAGAACAGTATTTCGTAAATCAGTCGGGATTCATTCGATTTAACTTTCTAAAAACGTATTAAATTCGGAACAGGTCTGTGTATCTTCAATTATAATTCCTTTTATTCTCCGTTTTTAGTTAAGCAGTTTCAATTGTAGATTTTCAATCGTTCGACTAGTTCCTGATTTGCCTATGTTGAAATTTGTTGAACATTTAAGTTTAAAATTGTCAGAAGTTTCAATTTTTAGTAAGATACCAATCTGCAAACGACTAAATGAACTTAAAACTTAGTTCCTGCATGCGGAAACGAACTGATGAAGCTTTTAGTACTTTTATCCGGTAAGAAACTGAAGGAGCGCTTAGTTCTTTTATACTGAAAGGTACTTAAGAAACGACTAATGCTTTTGTTCAGAGCGGAACTACATCCGCAAAAGGAACTAGAATGCCCAACTCTATTCGGCAACAGAGTTTTTGATTAACGATACATCGATAGTTGTGTGTATGCTTGTCGAAAAAGCTGTCATCACTAGTCTATGGCTGTCAACTAGGAAAATATATTTTTGTGAAATAAGCCCTGAAATTATCCGTAAAATTTCGCTGCAAAACAACATTCCACGCAGAAAACAATTATGAATTGGCACACAGGCAACATAGCGGAAGCTGTGGCGGAATCCAAAGCCAAAGATGCCATTTTCGTTGTTTACATTGAGGGTAAAACATGAGAAGACCACAACTAATACATTTTTACACCACGTCATGCTCGCTAATCATCGCTACATCGTCATAATAATAACAAAAATAAAAACAATTTCATGTTTTGCCCCCCGTTTACAGGTCAGGACGAGATGACCGAAAAGCTGGACAGATTCTTAAGCGATGCGCGTGTTAGTTCCAAGTTGCAAACATCCGACTTTGTGGGCGTTAAAGTACAAGGCGAAAGTGCAGCTTACACTCAATTTAGTGCGCTCTGTAAGTACAGTAAACGATCGATAAAATGCATTACATTTGTTAGTTGTTGATACGCACTTTCTGTTGCATTGTTGTATGTGCCTGCCAAAGCTACTATTTCGTTTTTACGTAATCAGTCTTCATTAAATATGAATGCAAGCCGCCCTGCCAACTTAACGCTGTAGTGCTGCCAACTTATTGTGGCGTTGCCAATGTTTGCATGATACAGAAACCGCAAAGTGGCAAATAATATAGAACTAAGTACAGTAGTCGCTCGGATATTAGAATATTCGAAGTTTTTCTTTATTTTAGTTGCCTTCCTTGGAGCTTCCATAACATCTAACTAATGTCTACTTTCTTACACTTTAGACAAAGTGGTGCCGGTGCCATCAATCTTCTTTATTGGCAAAACTGGAACACCTCTCGATATTGCTACTGGCATCATTGCCAGCGTCGAGGAGCTAGTTTCTAAAATCGATAAAGTTCTAATACTAGCGGGCAAGCAAACGGATCCGGATGCATCAACCAGTGGCACAGCCGCTAGAGTGCTAAGTGTATCTGATGAAACTGTACGCACCATTGCCGGTGCTGATGAGGATGCTGACTCAGATGCATCAGCAGAGCCGGAACCGACAGCAACGTCGGCAGAGCAGGATGCTGTTAACACAGAGCAGTCCACTGTAAATGCAGAACAGTCCACTGTAAACGCAAAGCAGTCCACTGTAAACGCAAAGCAGTCTACTGTTAACGCAGAGCAGGCACCAGAGCAGGAATCTGTGCCAGTTGAAGAGGTTGCAGTGGAACCAACTGTGGCCGCAGCAGTTGCTAAGCCTCCAGCAACAACAACAACTGCTGCTGCCCCTGAGCCAACTGCAGCGGCCTTATCAGCGGCAGCAGCCGCCGAAAAGCGTGCAGCTGCAGCTTCCGCGGCACAAGCAACAGCAGCAGCAACCACCTCGGCAATGATACCCAATGCAATGGCCTCGCTGATGCCGGTTAGTGTGCCACTGGTGCCACAATCAGTCGATGTGGCTTCGCAGGGCAGCACTGGTTCGCACACAGAGGGAGGCATGATGCACATACAGAATCTGATCGAGCAGAAGAAACGCGAAAAGCAGGAGGAGGAAAAGCGACGTGAGAAGGAAAATGAGCTGCGACGTCGTCGCGAAGGACGTGAAGCGCAGACCAAAGAGGTGCTCACCCGAGAGCAGGAGTTGAAAAATATGCAGGTAAGTGGAAAACGTAAAACAACTGCTTAAAGACTCTGCTAATTTGGAGTTTTACTTTATAGGAACGCATACGTCGCGATCGGCAACAGGAGCAGGAAACACGTGATCGCATTCTAGCTCAAATTGCCGCCGATCGTGCCGAGCACGCAAATCGTGCCACCATGCAGGCCGAAGTTCAGAGCATCAATACAGTCACAACAACAACAACAACAGCAATATCACCAGGCCAATCCATCAGTTCGGTTTATGAGACACGCCTGCAAATACGCTTACCCGGCGGTCTAACACGCACCAAGGCCTTTGCCGCCGAGGAGCCCTTGACCACTGTGCGCATGTATGTGCTCAATGAGCTGCTCGCTGGCAGCGACATACGCGAATTCACACTGGCCACCAGCTACCCCAGACGCGAGTTTAAGCTAGAGGATGAAGTCAAAACCCTTACCGATCTGAATCTAGTGCCCAATGCGGTTCTATTGGTGCTCAAGCGTGAGCATGTCAATAGCGTGGTACGCACCAGTGGCAATCTCATGAACATATTGACCAGCATGATCTGGGCCATACTCACACCGGCGACTGTGGCCTTTGATTATCTCAATCGCATGGGACTGCAGCGCTTGAGATTGCGCTTCTCACAAATGGTCTCCAATGTGGGCTGGGGCAAATCTGCGGGTCGTGCTCCTGGTAATGGCGATGCGGTGCAAGTTCCAAACGATGCGTAAGTCAAACAGCCTGATTCATCATTGTTGGCAAAGTCTTTGTATCCATAACGTATATATATTCCTGATCTTTCAGTTTTAAAGCTAGCTTTTTAAAACTTGGCACAGATACTTATTTTTGCTGCTGAATCGGCCGTATCGGACCACTAAAACATATAGCTGCCATTGGAACGATCGGTTGATAATTTTGGTTTTCAAGAAAACTCGAACAAACTTAACAGTTCTTAATTCGAGCACGTTCTGTGCGTGTTATAAAAATTTAGTCAAAATCGGACCACTATATCTTATAGCTACCATACAAATTATCGGTTTAAAAAAAGTTTTTGTACGAACAACTTTTTTGTTTCTCAAGTTACCCTAAGCCAACTTACTTATTATAAGTTTAACAATGTTTTTGTCATTCCGATTAAATTAGAATGAAATCGGACGACTATATCTTATAGCTGCCATAGGAACAATCTGTTGAAATATGCGTTGCTGTATGAAAAAGTTTTTTGTTTATACTGTTTCTTAACCAAACTGTTTTATATTTTTGTGTGCCCCACATATTGACCAAGTTGGTTCAAAATCGAGCGACTATATCTTATAGCTGTCTTAGAAACAATCGTTCACAAAGGGTATCTATCTTCGACACGTCAAAGGTCACCCTTCTATCTTGTTTTATAAACATATTAACAAAACTGATTTCCTTTGACAGCTCTTCGCGTCGCAATTTAGATATGTTTGTGATGCGTTCGACGCCGGCGCCAGGCTTGCCACAAACCAGCAGCATGCCGAATCAAAGCGCAACAGGGCAACAGGCAAACGCGCAACACTCGCAGAGCGCAGATGCGCCGCAGTCAACAACAAACACAACAACAACATCAGCAGCAGCACAGCAGCAGCGTACTGGCAGCGTGCGTCAAAAGCGTTATGGCGAATCAAACATACGTCGCTTGGCCGATACCAAAAAGGATGAGGACGACAAGGCCACCTACAATGGCAACTCCACACAGCAGCAATAAAATCAGTTAATTATAAAGGTCTTTAACCATTCACAGCTTCAACAATATGCAGGCTTAAATTATTAACCAAATACAAAAGTAAACGAAATCTTAAATATTTAAAATACTTATATATATATATATATACTATATATATTTTCAAGGTGTGTTTTGTGTCTTTTTTTTTATTTTTATTTAAACGAACAAGAATATATGATCAGCATTTTTTTTTGGACTAAAGACACAATTTGTGATAGTTATTAAAGCAAAATAATATAAAATATAAACAATGTTATAAAATTTGTTCTAATGTTATGCAAAAATTTGTTTATTTATTTTAAAATACGTTTATGCGTTATACCTTAATTGTGATTATAAATATATATCATATTAAAAAAAAAAGAAAAGAATCAAAATATGCTTTTAATTCGTCTATTGATCAATTTGTAAACACAATAAAGTGCAGACGCATAAACGCAGTCAAAGTTATGATATATGATAATAATTATAATTGATATGGTGAACGGATCACGTGTCTAGTTAAATTACAATTTAGCCTCAATCCGCGGTTCAGCTGTTTCGCTTTCAGTGCGTCATAAAAATGGTGAAATAAGATCTCGCGTTAACCTTTTGCGAAGGACATAACAAATGTTGGTTTTTTTTTTTGTCTTAAAGTCTTAAAAACTAAAACAGAGAGGACAGTTTGTCTTTTACTTCCGCCAAGGATCTACAATGTGAACCACATGAGAAATTGCAGCAGCTTGTAAACATTGACCAGCGGGAATTTCCATTCCTCCTTGCGTTGCAGCGGCGGCACCAGGCTAGGATAATGCACAGGACTGCTAATGTGGCAATTGGTGTTCACAGTGCCGCCAGGATATTTAATTGCGGTCAGATCACCCAGCTTAACACCATCGCAATCAATCAGCTCCAGCGATTTGTTAAAACAAAGACGTATTTCGGAGAGATAGCTAATGCCATGCTTGCCATCAAAGAGACAATGTATGGAAGGATTCTTGCCCAAGCCACGCACAATAGCATTGTTCAGCGCAATGACCGTGTTATTGGAATCCGGATGTATGCCCGCTGCGTCCAATAGGCCAGACATGATGTACTTCTCACGCCACTGCAAGCCCTGTCCAAAGTACTTCAGCTCATCGTCGAGTTGGGTAAGCAGTGCGGCACAGGTGCCATGCTTTAGCCACTCGTGTTTCCACAACCAATCCTGCGACGAGGCACCCTCCAAGTCTGGCCAATAGGTATTCAAGCGTTCCATAATCGCTTGCAGCTGCTCCGGTTCAAATTCAGCCGTTTTGTTGCAAAAATTCGGACCAAATTGACCCGTTTTGGTGGGCCAAATGCCGTGTATGGTCCAGAACTCTTTTTTCTGCGGCAAGACGCATTCGTGCGATGGATCCAGCTCCCTCCAGTGATAACAGGTTGTCACGGGCCATTGCTGCGTGAAGATGAGCACATCCCAGCTGTTGTTTTCTTCACCCAGTGGATAGTCATCATCATCATCCTCGTCGAAGAAGTGCGCAGCACTGGGTCGCTTCAGGGGCTGCTCCACGGAACTTGACTCATCCGAGGCGTTGGCCAAAGCGATGCCCGAGTCGGAAATGTCATCGACCAGAGAGCTGCAAGCAAACAGAGAGGCGTGAGTAAATTGTATATAAATTGTTATTGGTTGTGGTTTTAAATAGGCGGAGAAGTGGTTTGCGGGTGGGTGGTGATTGGGTGGCGCATATGCAGGTAGGCTAACCTTGAACTTGAGGCCTGTGCAAGGTCGGCCTAACGAAATATCGATTAAGCTTCCTGCTTGACCTTAGCGGTTTCCCTAACGCCTCTTATTGGCCCCTAATCTTGGCCAGCAACGTATGCAAAGATTTCGTTTGTTTTTGTTTTTCTTTTCCTTTTGCGCCGCATCCGCAAACAAACTAGAAATTTCGTTGCTGCATTGGCCGTTTTATGTTGCCTAATATGGCTTTTAGCTACTTACCTCAATGGACTTGTCTTTGTCACATCACTGCTGCATAATAAAACCGTCAAAAAAACCAAAAATTGTTGTTTTTTCTGCATAATTTGTTGTCTTATTTCAAAATAACGCTATTGTCAGCAAAAATTTTAATGACGCATTTCGTTCGTTGGCAAATGCGGTTTATTATCTGCTTTTAGTTGAACAGCTTTCTATTGTTGGGCCTTAAACTATTACAAGCACAATACTAATTGAGTGCTTAAATTATGCACTTGTTTTATATATTTTTCCTTTTTTGTTTTGCGCTGTCCGCCGTTGTTGTTGTTTTTTTTTTTATACCCAACGTTTGTCAGTGTGACCGACCGATCGAAAGATGTGTTTTATACCCCCATACATATTGTATGTCTGTTAAGCTGATGTTAATCGGCTGTTAAGTAGAATTCGCGCGTTGAACTTGCATTGATGATTGCATAAATAATACTGCATAAGGCTCCCCTGCTTTTAAATGCGTTTTTAAACTTTTACGCATTTATTAACTCCAAAACCTAAGACTGTATTGTAAAGAATTACCGTTTCTTTTTGCTCTGATAAAAAGCTTTAAATTCAATGTTACTGAAGTAGTGCTGTAAAACGTTAATAATTAACCGATAGTTTTTCCACCACAGCAGAAGAAGTGCCATCGATATATCGTAGTGAGGTGCCGCTCAAGTTGAAATAAAATGCCGTCTGACTGCAATTTAGTAAAACAAATTTGTGTTTAAAAAAGTATCCATCTTACTGATAATGCGATTTTATCGCAATGACATGCTTACTGGTCTTGCTCAGGTAAGATTTGTAAATACTAACGACAGTTTGTCTGCTATGCTTACTGTTAGCACAAAATCCGTGCAATCAAAATGAAAATCCCTCAAAAACGGCTCGCCAAAAGATAAGATGCAACTTTTAGTCGAAAAGAATAACACAATAAAAATGCACACACACACGCGCCCAAGCACACTTTAATTAGTGACAACGATAATTACACACATTTTGTGCTGGCACAATTGCGCGTATTTTATCTATGGCATACAAACATAACATGTAACCAAACACTAAACGACTTCTGTTGAAAACCCAATGACTACTACGAGTACAACAACACACCAACAACAGCAACAACAACAATGACAAGGGGAAAAACAATAGTAACAAGACTATTTTTGCTACCGAAATTAATACAACCATTGCTAAGCAATTGATTATTGCTTAACTGTACTTTGCACTTACTACCAATTGATGATCTCCAATAGAGTTGGGCAACCTAGTTCCTTTAGAGGATATAGTTCAGTAGTTCATTTCATGATAAAAGAACTAATCGCTTTTTTTTTCGTTACTTTCCGGATAAGGAAAGCAATCTTTTCTTTAGTTCATTTTCTGATAAAATGACTAATCGTTTCATTAGTTTCTTATTAGATATTTTTCTGATAAAAGAGCCAATCGTTTATTAAGTTCTTTTGCGGAAAAAGCAACCAATCTTTCCTATAGTTCCATTTCGGATAAAAATTCTAATCGTTTCATGAGTTGCCAATAGTTTCTTTAGTTCATTTTCCGATAAAATAACTAATAGCTACTTTAGTTCCTTTCTGGATAAAGGAACTAAAACTTTCTTCAGTTCCTTTTCGGATACAGACTAATCGTTGCTTTAGTTCCTTTCCAGATAAAAGAGCTAATCGTTTATTTAATTGCTTTCCGGATACAGTAACTAAACGAATTAAAGCAACTAAATTCGAAGTTATAGTTCAATAGTTCAATTAAAAGTCACATCCGAACTAGTTCAAATCTGATCGAGCCAACTCTAAACTTCAACCAAAGCCAACCAGAATTGGGGAACCTTAGATAAAAAGCTCTGCAAAACAGTTGGGCATTTATAAAGCATTTGTTACCCACTTATGGCAACTTTAACACTTAGTGTCACCAAAATTTTATCAATTTCAATTAGTCCATCCATAGCGATAAAAACTCATTTACATTGGGGACGGGACACTGAGTGCTATCCATTATATACCCTTGTCAAACCAAACAAAACAGACTTTATCATAACATTTGTGATTATTTTGTCATGTTTTTGGCTGCGTTCTAACTAAATGTACATGATTTGTTCGACAACAACAATTGGGGATCCAACTGGGGGTTGCTTTTATGCAGATTTAGCTGGCAACGTTTTTATATGTATGTGTCTATTTTTGTTTTGATGACAAATTAATTTAATAATAACAGCTGCAAACATTTTGTAATCAATTTATCCGTTCAATGTACAATCAATTAATGCTTGTTGTTTAGCTGACATTGTACTATATTTTCAATGAGTGTACGGAATTTGCTAGCATATTGAGTAAAGTTGTTGTTTTTGAAATAAACTTATCTCTGCCTAATATATCCCTTGCGTCAGTTTGATCTACCCACTTCAAAAAAAAAAAAAACTGCATAACTTTTTGCACTCAAATTGACAAAATTATCATTATTTAGCGCAAATAGTTAAAAAAAATCGCCGAAGCAGACGCAAAAAAGTTGTGCCATTAATTTTAAAATGCGCCCCATTATAAGTCGACGTTTCCGTTAGCATCATCCGTCGTATAATCAACGCCATCATCATCCGTCGTATAATCAACGCCATTATCATCCGTCGTATAATCAACGCCATTATCATTCGTCGTATTATCAACGACATCATCATTCGTCGCATAATCAACGCCATCATCATCTTCTTCATCTGGTTTAAGCGCCATGATGCTGCCGCTGTCGGCGTCGCTGCTTGTAAGAACGCATGCGTCGAGAGCATGCATATGAGAGCGACAGAGAAAGAGCGTGAGAGATATGTATGCATGTTGTTGTGGGTGGAGTCAGTGAAATGTTAGTTATATAGAGCATATATAAGGCACGAGGGGTAGGCTGAGACGGTAATTGCCTCAATTTCTGGCGTACATACTCCAAACTTCGTAGTACGTAGCCAGTCAGTTGACGTGCTGCCCTTTTTTGTTGTTTTCTTGGCGACGTCGTCGTCGTAGTCGCCGTCGTCGTCGTCGCTGTCGTCGTCGCTGTCGTTGTCGTTGTTTTCTGTGCAATTGCTGTGTAAATGGCATGAGAATGATAATTGTAGCAATTATAATATTAAATTGGGAGATCATGGCTCACGGGGTTTTCCTTTTTCGTTTTCCCTTTCCACGCGACCAAACGGTTTTTATATAGCATACTTTTTTTGCTCTACCTAACGGCGCTGATGCCATCTCTCTCTCTCGTTTTCTCGCTTGCTCTTTCTCTCTAGGGCATTTCATTGCTGCTGTGTATTTTGCCGGATTTGTTTGTTAATTAGAATTCTAGCGTTGAAATTAAAATTCTCACTCCACTTTTCACTTTTTTTACTTTTTCAGCAAAAAAAAAAAAGGAATTGCTTTTTTAGCATTGCAAGTAGTTTTTTCGGGGCGTTGACTGTGGGTGGAGTCTTCTGCGTTTGACTATTTGGCTGCCTTCTCTTAATTACTGCAGT
Organism: Hirtodrosophila cameraria; assembly: GCA_949708635.1. Lineage (NCBI taxonomy): Eukaryota > Metazoa > Arthropoda > Insecta > Diptera > Drosophilidae > Hirtodrosophila > Hirtodrosophila cameraria. The sequence goes on from OX453091.1 coordinate 18,907,028, forward strand.
TTATTTTCTAAGTGAGACTAATTAACAGGCTATTCGTAGCATTGCGGCACATTTTTGTGCTTTTTTGGTCTATGCTAGTTTGGGGCTAGTTTATGTCAGAGTGTGTGTATGTATGTGTGTGTGTGTGTATGCAAGTTTCAACTCTCTGTTTGAGTGGCTAACAAAATTGGTCAACATTTTGGGCTAGTTAGTTGGTTGATAGCATGCAAAGTGGCCAGCAAAGATATAAAAGTTGATTTTCCTTATTTTGTTGCTTCAACTTTTTTGTGCCCAATTAGTTGGCAAGTTTTTTGCTAAAACTTTTAACTATCTAAAGTGAGATGCTGATGAGTTTAAGCTCCTATTAAATGAATGTATAGTAAAAGAATAGTAAATTAACAATAAATTGCTTAGATTTCTAGGTAAATAAAACGGGCTGAAAGCAGCATATCTTAAATTTCGAAGTTTGTCAAAAGTCAATCTATTTATGAGTAGAATGTCTAGGTTTTATAGTAGTTTTACCTGTAGATGAACTAAGGGGAATACAAATATTGAATTTCAGAAAATTATATTTTAGCAATAAATTTAAAAAATGAACTTAGAGAATAAAAATTTGGAATTTCTGAAAACTATATTTTAGCAATAAATTTTGAAAACTTACTTTCGTTTAAAAAATTTACTTCCATTCGAAAAATTTATTAAATAATTAAAATTCAGTAGTCAAATAAATAGTTTTTCAATTTTTATTGAATTTTTAGTACAATTTAAGAGGAAAAACTTATTAAAATATAAATTCTTGAAGTTTCATTTTTCAACGATTGATAGCTATAAAATGCCATTTCAAAACATTTTCTGAGATATGTAGTTCAAAGAAACCAAAGTATTAAATAGTTTTGAAAAAAATTAGTTTTTTCTTGATTTGCAACTTTAATATAAGGATTTCCTTCATAATCCTCGAAAATTTCTATGATACTTTAAGGTTCCTTTACGTTAATTTCAAAAATCAACTAGACTGGTAGAGATACATTGGAAAATGATCTTCCTCTATTGGCAACTTAGAATGCCTTCCTAATCTTCGACTATTTCTTTAGTACATTAAGGTTCCTTTACTTTATTCTAGACTAATTTCAAAATTGAAATAGACTTGTAAAGATCCCTTAGAAAATGATCTTGCTTGATTGGCAACTTAATTACTTTTACATACGGAATGCCTTTCTAATCTTTGACTATTTCTTTGATACTTTTAGGTACTTATACTTTATTTAATTATATTATGCTGCCCACTTAAGCTACTATTTTATCTTTAATGTTCCAACTACTACTCTACTAAGCCACAAAATGTACGTTATTAGGGCAACATTAGATGCACTGCTAATTATCAACACTGTCTGTTTAAGCAGCAGCACCCTTATCATTACTAACACAAAAGGGCCAATACAGCAGAAAAGTGGCAGCAAGCAAACCACCCAAATCCCAACCTGGACTGGGCAGAACGCCATATACACATACAGAACATAACAGAAGAGCACAGAGTGGAGACAGAGCGCAACCCTCGCACGTTAATGAACGTAAAATTCACTTAATTCCAACTTTAGCCATGAATTAAGCACGACAAATGGTTTGGGCCAAGTTGGGTGGATTGGCAGCCATTTGGCATAGTGGTGGTGGTGGTGGTGGTGGTGCTGCTGTTGTGGGTGGTGGTGGCTCTCAGGCGTTACGCTGACTGGTTGAAACGATCTGGGTATAAATAAGCGTAAAGACGTGCCGGGTAGACGTAGTAAACTGAAGCAGCTCCCCCCTTCTGTCAGTCCCCGTTGCTCCATACAATAAGTAAATGTGCTTTTATGGCTCTTAATTAAGGCAATGATGGGGTGTTTTAATACGTTTGCCAAATGTTAAATGACAAAGTGCCAGTAGACGTGGCACGTTCTCAGTCCATATCGCTTGAATGTTGCTACTTATATCCTGTATATCATTAAATCATAAAGGGTATAACAGTTATTCCCGGAACTTTAAGAGAACATCAGACCTATTCAAAGATTTGATTGTAGCATAGGTTTTAAGCAGGATAGAACTTAAAACCTTAGTTTAACTTTAAAATTCCTTAAATTTTAAGTAGGTTTTATTTAGGGTTGTAAGAAACAATCGATTATCGAAATGTGTACTCAAAATCGATGATTTTTGTATGGCTACCCCTTCGATCATCGATATTTTTCACAAAAATTGAAAAAAGTGCTTTAACTAATTTTGGTTCCTGTGAATTTTGGACAAGGAAACCATGTTTTATTTTGAATAAAACTATAAAACAAACAATTTTTGTTTTAAATAGTTGATCGTTGTGCAAATGTTTGATTTGAAATTAAGAAAAAAAGTCTTTGTCGTGTTTTCGTTATATCGATTAATCGAAACAACATCGATTGTTATTTCGCAAACCCCAAGAACAAATTATAACATAAATAACTACTGACATCAAGTTTTACTAACACTTTTTAGTTTCTAAGCAAGTTTTATCAAGGCTATTATGAGTTCAAACTGTCAACATAGAAAGAATCGCCTTTATGCAGCTGTATAGGGTATCAGCTAGTCTACTATACTCACTTGTTCTGTTGCTGTTTCAGTTTCTGTTGCCTGGCGTTAATGAAGCCGCTTTTTGCCTTTCGGCCATGTGGGTTTCTTTCATTTCCTTTTTGCTTGTTGTTGGTCGGCAATTTTCATTTTCGTGTTGGGTACTATCGTTTGTTTGTATTGAATGGACTCTGGGTTTGGGGGTCTGCAATTGGGGGGGGGGGGGGGGGGTTCTGTAAAGCGAAATTCAGTGACTAATTACCTCAATGGCATGTTGTACTTTTGCTGCCTGCCCCCAAAAACCTAACGTGCGATTGTTATGACACTTTCTAGTTGCAGCCAACATAAACTCAACTGATAGAGAGAGAGTACAAGCCAAATTATTGCCAATTTAATGGCTGATTGATTTTGCAGGCTGTCAGCTAAAAGGCCAAGAGCAAAAATCACAGACAGGCATTCCAATTGTAATTTTTTTTTTGTTGTTGCTAGCTTCCTTCTGTCTGCTTCAGTTTTATGATTTGTAAATGTTTGTCTTGGCAAGTTTATAGCTCCATTTTGGCTGTACTAAACTAAACTGCGCCATTTGCGGCTTTTTATATGGACTGACCATAAAGTCAAGTATAGTATATATATACATTTGTTTATATGTATTTAGAAATCTGTGTGTGGCACATAAAAATCGAAATGTGCCATTTGCCATGCTGGCAAAAAGAACATTTTCAACACTTTTTGTTTGATTAATCCAAACTATTTTATAACTCAACATGCCAAAGGGGCAGCTAAGGATACATATAAAAATAGATATATAAAAATATATATACATACATATGTATAAATGTGTATATAGCGCTATATATAGTTGTATCCATTTAGTCAAAATTAGTATGCTACGCACGTTCAGTCAAAAAAAGTAGCCAAACAAAGAAAAAGTTGTAAACGAAAACAAAAAATGGCGTAAGCATTGTTTAATGTTGTTGTTGTTGTTGTTTTTGTCTCGCATATTTTTTATGACTATTTATATATTCAAAACAAATGCAATTGGTTTATTACACATCAATAAACGCGACCAAACCGTACAAAATTGCGGTGCGTGCTTAAAAACAAAAAAAAAAAACATAGAATATTGAAATAGATTATATATAAATACGTGTAGATTGATGTTTTGCATAAACGTGAGCAAATTATGATTTGATTTTATAGCTTTTCTATATAACCGTTGTCTGGTTTTGATTACCATTTACTTTTTGTAGGGTTAAAATATTTAATACAGGACTCCTATTACGTCCAAAATTCGCCGATTTGAATGAGAATTGAATTTTTGGTCATATTTTAAACTGTAGCTTGATTTTGCATTTAAATTTTCATTAATTTTCAAAAATAATTTTAATTAGAATTTTTCTCGCCGCTTATAAAGTTTCGATAACAAATATTTTTAAAAAATAAAATCGCAAAATTTTACTTTTAATCGATTGCGACCGAGTTTAGGAAAACTTAGGTTGAGAAGGTAATCTTTCTTCTGGAAAAGTAGTAAGAAAGCTTAAGTAGACTGGAAGAACCTTTTGAGTATATGTATATATAGAGGTACCATCTATGAGCAACTCGCATTCGTTTGGAGTCTTTGAATTTTAAGATGTCAGCGATGTCCTAGATATGTTTCCCATAAAGAAGAATGTTTCGAACCTCTGATGATTTCAAGGGAGAAGTTTAAAGATATCAATCCGCTTTCATTCTTTGCACCTTCACTCAGTTACCATTGTTAGTTAAGCTAAGTTTATTAACTTAGTAAGAATGTTTTTAAGTTTAACAACAAAATATAACTTTTTATGGAATATAAGTTTCATATTTATTATAATAAACATTGACCCCCTTATGGCTTTATACGATGATGAATTTATTCAGTAAATAGCTAGAACAGAATAGAATTTAAGCAAACTGTTACAGATATTTTCTTAAATGCTACCTTTTAGTTTATATTAACTTATAAATCTACTATAAAATTTCTAACTAGTCTCATTATAAGTACTACCTGTTCATAAAATTTCAACCTATCCTCATTTTTCGAACTTCCTGTTCATTAAGTACTCTGTACACATTTACTTAACATACAGCTAAGAGTCTCTGAAATGCCTCTAGTCTTATAATAAACGATACCATTAGTTGCCAACGCTGAATGCATATTAAAAGAGCTTCTATTGATTCCAGACACCTACTCCCAAGCATATTAAACTAACATCGATTGATTCCAGACACCTACTCCAAAACCATATTATTGAGATCTCAACAGGTCACTTATGATGTGCTTAAACAGCTTCCCCTATTGACCCTAAGCAAATAGCCTGCAGCTGCAATTTATTGTTTGCTTCGAAAGCCCCCTCAACTTGTATATGACTTCATCACGTGCCAACTGTCTAATGCCTTGACCAAACAGAAGTGCTGCCCCTACCAAAGGCAATTAAAATTATGAAGTGTAGTCCTGTAGTAACTCCAGGCTGGTGATTAAAAGACAACAATTGCAACGACGTTGACAGCCTCACAAGTAGACAAGTGTAGAATTTCAAAAGCGAAGCCCTAAACTTGGCCAGAATGCAATTTATCTGCACGCAAATTTCGCCAGAACTTGGATGTTGCAGTTGGAGTAGAGGAGAGTTAGGGTGGTTTGGGTTAGATTGGTTGGGGTAGTGTGAAAAGTCAAGTTGTCTGTTTGACTGGGCAAACAATTGGCGAGCATAGCAATGATCTTGGTTTGCACTTTTGGGCGCTGTCCGTATGTCCTTTGGAATTGAGCTCTGGCAGGCAAACTCACTGATTTGTGCCTGTGTGAGAAATGTGAGAAGTGTGAGAAATGTGAGAAACTTGTTTAGGCAGACTGCTTTGTTAGCTGCTGTCATGGAGTCAATTTGTGCACAATTTCGTTATTGGTTAGCCCAAAAATTCCCCAAAGTGACTGCTATTGTTGTTGTTAGCCACTCTCCATAACTGCTATCGTTAGTGAAAATGAGCAATATATATGTATATATAGCCAAAAACGCAACTCAAGTCGTGCATAAACTTTCAGTTACATACATCTCTACCCATATCTAAACAAACTTTGAAGTTATGTGTTTATTTTGATATGCAATTTGCATGAATTTGCGTATGTGTTTAACGAAGCATACCATTTTTGGTGGTACCACAAATTTGTGTATGATTTTTGTTTTACGATGTAGAAAATGGCGTTTGTAGCGACTTGCAGAGACTGTACGAAAAAGTGTTGGGGCGTTCTTAAAGAGCCAATTGTGCACATTTGTATACTGTCTTTATGCTCCCTGGCCGCATACAAATATTTATACAATTTCGCATAATAATAAAAGACACACCCAATTTTCGTAAAATTTACAAATAAATACAAATTGTGCACTGCCTTCGGTTTGTAGATTTTGTTGTTGTTTTGGGCCAGCTATCGTTATTGGCTGGACACACCCACTACCACCCACAGAAGCACCCAGCAGCGGCTGCTGCTCTCGGCAGGCGCCAAAGAAAATAGTCAGCCACAAAGCCAGTCAACTGTAAATTGCCCATTTTTGTTTACACAATTTTATTGTTCGAGGCTGGAAAACCCAAAAATTGTCATGCATAGCAGCTACACTAACAACAACAAATAATAGCAACAGAAACAGAAACGTATAACAACAATTGACCCGTAGCTTAATTTGAAAACGTAAAACAAAAACCACAACAACAATAGCAATAACAACAAGACGTTATATTTAATTTTTGGTTATTTTGCAATTTTTCACTTCATTAAACTTTCTTTTTTTTTTCTTTTACGGATTTGTCATATCAATTTACTGAAAGGGTTAAGATTATTTAGCTTAAGGGTTGATTGAGACGTTCAAAAACAGGCACACAAAAAACAAAATAAACAAATTTGTTATATCGCGTCTTAAGGGTCGCAGTTGGAGGCCCGAATTTGAGCCTGTTTCGGGCTCTTAGTCGGGTTGGGAGTCGGGGTAGCAGTCGTGCTTGGAGTCGGGGTAGAAGTCGAGGTCGGAGTCGTCATGTCAAATCAATGTCAGGGGTGCTTGTCTACTTACGCAATTTGCTTACACATGATGTCAGCATCCGTTTTCCGGGCATTTTCCCATAAAGAACTTGAAGAATTTCAAGTGGAAAGCAACATTTATTTACATACGGGCACATAAGAACATCTATACACATAAGTGAAACATTTGTTTTTATGTGCTTAAATCCCATTCCAAAACAATAATATCTCACAATCCCCAAAAACATCTTTTGCCTAAATTCTAACAAATCTGTAAAAATTTGTCAAACGTCGTAAGCCAAATGACTCACACACACTTTATGCTACATGTTTAGCATACTTATCAGCGAAAATTTGTTAGGGTAGCTTTTCTTAGGCTCTTATAGATACATATATATATATTGTATCATGCGCTCGTTAAGCGCCAAGTAAAACAAATCATAATCTTCAAGTTGTGGAGCGACATCAAATGTTTTTTTGAAATATGACAACGCGTGCCATTTGTCTGTTTGCATTTGCGTACGCCTTTTGTGGTCCTTGTCAACCAAAAACTTGGCCAATTCCTTGAGTTTTCCTTGACTTATGGGTAGTGTTTTCTTTAAAGCAGTGCTTGCCTCATGTGTGTGCTCCCCTTGGAGCAGCAGGCCTGACGCATGCCCAGCTTTGCTTGTTTTCTGTTTATTTGTACAAAGTACTGACATAATAAATCTGACAAATGTGACATTAGCTATCATACGTAATGCTCCAAATTATACAAATATAGAAACATAACTCAGAATCTTTTGAAATGGGTGCAGTTTTATCAGACTTATTCTGAAAATATCTTAGAAGAACTCTAACTATGTTAATTATATCGTTCTTAAAATAAAATAACTATGGTAAGCTTTCATAGTTAATAAAAAATTGTTTATTTAACATTTTTAGTCGAAAATGTTGATATACATATATTTTTTACGAATATTGTCAAAAAGTACACTCATAAAAAAAGTCCCAAATTCGCCCTGAAACTAGAAAATCGTCTTTGAAATGGCTTCCAAGGCGACTAACTTTTATGAGTTATAAAAAAAAAAATTTAAATCGTTTAAAGATTAAGTATAGATGGATTTTTTTCCACTCTAAAAGAATATACTATATTAAGTAGGTAGTACCTACTAGGTACATACCTAAATCAAAAAACATTCAGATAATCTTAATTCATTATTTTGTGTTTAAAAGAGAGCTTAGATTAGATATGAGTTCGAAGCGGGAAACTCGCGGGAATCCCGCTGGTTTCGATAAAATCTTTGGGATAAGCTGAATAGAAAACATTTTCAAATTCCCGGATTGTTTTTGGATTGGTTATCTCTCATAAACATGCCACCCGGTCTCCAAATTCCTCTCGAATCTACACATTTCTCTGGAGTTTTCAGTCTAGCTAGTTGCTCTTAAGTTTAAGAGCTATCTATTTGTCTATTTTTATAAATTTCAGTTCTATTTTGAAGCATATATGCCATGCTCTTCGCTTGATTATCTTACTTTTGTAGCATTTTGAGTTGTTTTTAATCATTGCTTAACCATTCTTGCTTTAATAGCACTAGTCTTTAGTCTAGACTCTTGGGTCTATACTTAAATAGCTCACACCATCCACTTTCAAGTCTATAAACAGAATTATCAATCAATGCCTATTCTTCTCACAAACGGTGGCAACTTGAACTTCGCACCAAACATACTCCACACACACACAATTATAAATATCCAATATGATATCTTATCAGTATTTGAAAGCACTTTACTAATAATTAAAATGTCATCATTAAGAAATATGAAAAAGTCAACAAAAGCAGTTGACAGCTCCAAGAGAATCCAACTATTACCTATATAGAAGAAAAATCAACTGCATTTTGTAGCTGTAGAATTTATTGTTTTGCTATTGACTATTTAAACTTGAAGTGAGACGTGGAAAGTCTGCTCGCTGTTGTGTTTTCTTAGTTGCCCATTTTTATCGAGCATATTTATCTGGAGCTGGACGTGTGTGGGGGAGGGGGCCTTTTACAGCACCTTCTCCTCATCCAATGTTGACACTAATGGCAACGATTGGCGTCAATTTTCATGTCACATTGAGACTGAGTCTGAGGCAGACAACACAGTAGCTGCATTTTCAATTATAAACAGATGTTAAATGCTGATAAAGGTTGCAGTCGTTGGGCTTATCAGCTTGGACGACTCTACAGTCTACAGTCTACAGTCTGAGTCTCTTCTGGTACTTGAGCTGTAATGAGTCGTGTCGGAAGCGTAGTCATAGACTAGTCTTCTAGCTGGGAGAGTATCAATGCCTGGCTGAGTTTTTTTTAATTAAATGCTATCGTTGCGCTTAAATAAATTGAAATAATCAATTTATATTACGTATACGCGACGTTGTCTGCCCCTTTTGTATTCTGTCAACAAATTTAATTGAAAATCTAAACAGCAAGTCAACATTTGGTTGGAAAGTCAAAATGGTAACCAACACGATGATGATGATGATGATGATGATGATGGGGCACGTAGCTAGCACCCTGCCTCTGTTGGCATTTTAGCAAACAGTAGCAATAACAACAACAATGACAACATTGCATACTTTTGTTTGTGCGCATAATTTTAAAATCAATAGAAATATATCCGTGCTCAGGTTCGCCATCATCATCATCAACATCATCAACTTCATCCTTGTCGTTGCTTGGCAAACATTCAAATAAATGGCAATCAATGGTTACCAAACTGGCTGCCAACTTGACTACCGTATAATCCATACCCACACCCACATCCAATACAAGTATATACCCACCTTATCTCTATATATATTTTTTTGGATTTTTGTTGATTGAAAATTATACGCTTTGCTTTCAATTAAAGCCTGTCTGATATGCACAGCGAGTCATAAATCTTAGCTGCAAGTGTCGCCTCGCAACTCTATTGGCTTGTATTTCATGGGCTACTGAACTCAGCAAGTATTTGTATATAGCTATAGCTATATCTATATATCTTTATGATGGTTCAGTAGTCTTATCGACTTCATTAACTAAACAAATGTGTTTATTGTCGGTTTAGCTATAAACTATTGAATGCATTTCACCATATTCAGCGCTTTAGCTAGATAAATAAACAAATTAAACGAAATTATTGTACTAAAAGTATTATATTTTTATAAGTATGGGATAATAATAAGTTTAATCAGTCAGGAAACGCATGTTGGCGTTTGCTTCGGGGAGCGTATTAATCAAAATTATAGTTTATGATAGGTTCTATAAACGGAAAATCCGAAAGAGTTGCTTCAGGCGTAGACAAAAAGGGTTTGCTAGGGAATGATAAAATATATTTATAATATTAAATAGGTTCTTATGTGGAAAAGTTGCTTTAGATTTATTAACCCTTATAAAAATGTAGTGCTTATATATTAAAGCATTTTTCTTCATTTTACATTGTTTTTCAATTTTGTATTTATGTTTATTTTTTTTGAGTTTAGCTTAGATTTTGTTCTGAATATATAACTTTATCATGCACTAATTGTATAAAAAGCAGTTTTATTTACAAATTTTCCTAATTATAACTGTAAAATAGGCATTATACATGATTTTTGGGCTAAAAACAACTTCTTCTCAAATAAAATCGATTTATTTTCTTCTGTTGTTAAAATATATTTGGATTAAATTTAAACATTTACTTTATTTGAAAGTTCGATTCGTAGATTTGTGTTAAGTAATATTTGCTTCTTTCTCATTCTATCTAAGATTCACTCTCTATCAATTTCAAGAAAAATGTTCAAAATATTGAAAACATAAAAACCTTATTGAAACCCAATTAGTATGTTCTTTTATTTTGCAAATTTCCATACCGTTTCGGCTGAGAATTGAAAAGTAAATATCAAAATTCAGATAGAAAAACAGCTGATTGAAATCTTAACTTATTTTTAATAGATTCTATAATATTTCGAAATTATTTTGACGTACTTATTAACACCAATTAGTTTGATTTTAAATTAAACAAATTTGTTTATCTAAATCAAAAATTTTTGGAAATTGCATATGGAAGCATGCCTGATTATTTAAAATAAAACACTTAACTTGTGCAGTGCCTGTCAAACTGTTGTTTCTGTCTGCTGAGACGGGGAAATAGCTTCTTCCATAACTTTGGTGCTATTTATCCGATTGTGATGAAATTTACACAGCTGATCAGCATTGACATAAAATATATGTGTACAAAAAATCAAAGCTTTATCTTTAAAATTGTGGCTGTGGGAGTTTTTTTGGGTTTGCGGGGGTGCGGGGGATGCATCCGAAATTTGAAATAAACTTGATCTGCGTACGGTATACAGGAAACTGCATTGCAAGTTTGGTGCCTCTAGCTCTTATAGTCTCCGAGATCTGTGTGCTCATACGGACAGACGGACAGACAGACAGACAGACAGACGGACAGACAGACGGACATGGCTAGTTTGTCTCGGCTGTTGATGCTGATCAAGAATATGTGTAGTTTAGTCTCCTTCTGCCTGTTACACACATTTGCAGTACTTTATAACTCCCTTTTTCCCTACCAATCTGATTATTTTCTGTCTCATAGATTTTAGATATAGCAAGAGCAACCCCTTCTTTACCCCTACTGCTAATTAGTTGTACGCCTTCACTGTTCGCATGGGCCTATTTATATGCATGGCCCAAAATGCAAAAGGCATCGCCATTTGCACGCAATTAGTGACACAAATTGCCATCGGACGGTGGGGCAGGGGCAGGAGTTGGGGGCAGTTACTGTTGCAGAGACAAAGTCAATTGGCTACTGTTTGGATTAGTCGCGTATCTATGTATGTATGTTGCATACAGACACACAGCATGTATCTGTATTAACGACGTTTGCATAATTATTTCAAATTTATTGTGCGCTAATTGTGACGCCAAGGTTTAAGTGGCATTTTGGTATTTAGTATGTGCCAACGAAATTCCCAAAAATATATAAACCCTTTATATACATATAGTATATAGAACTACGCATATTGTATTGCCTGTAAAGGCATTTGCATAATCACAATCAATCATTGGGTAGCTATACACAAAAAAAAAGACAGCTAAAAGCCATTTGAAAAATTACGTTGCACTTGTTAAAAACAATTTGATGCCCCTTTTTTATGCTTTTGTGTGGTTGGCTGCGGATTCAAAGTACTTGTACAAAATGCTGCTAGTGAGTTTTTTATGCCATTTTCTTCTTTTTTTTGGGGGGGGTGGAGTCAATGGCTACCAAAATGATAAATGCTAATTTGAGGCAAGATCACGCATAAACCAACAATAAATAAATCAAATGGCAGGTCACACAAAAAAGTTGCCCTACCCAAAAACGAATTGGACAGGGGGGTGCATGTATTGGACGGGGGTAAATGTAGATGAGGCTGAATGTAGTTGGGGCACTCATATGAATGCGATTTAGGGCCACTTATGCGTACACATGTAAAAATCCAAAATCAAGAAACCTTAGCACGATTTTTACTTGCGTTTCTGTACAAATTTTGCAAATTGTTAAGTGATTTACGAGACAAGACAAGCCATTTATTAGATAAGATTAAGTAAAGGGAGCAGAGAGCATATAGCATATAGCACATAGCACACAGACTAACAGCAGCAGGATAATAGCATAGCGCAGGACATGCCACACACAAGCTCAGGCTGAAATAAAGTTTTGCCTTCGTTTTGGCTAAATTCAAATAAAAGTTTTGTGCTCAATACAAATTGCAGCAACATTATGTGAGATTATATATCCATAGAACTTTGAGTAGCGCTTTGTTGTAGAGCTGTAGGTGAACAGCCAACCATATAAGTTTTTGGTGTATTATTATTATTATTATAACCATAAAAAAACAGTTCTATTTTACTATTTGCTACACTATCTTATTCCATTTCGTTTTATCGTATTACTTTTGGTAATCTGTTTTCCATTTTTCCTAATTTATTATATTTTCAGTATTTTACTGTTTTAAATTATTTTTTAAAATTTTTCCTTTTCTATTTATTTCCCTTAAATCCAACTATTATTCATTCTTAAGATACTGTTGTATCATTTTTGTTCAAATATTTTAAAATTTATCCCATTCTATGATCAATTCATCCTATTCTATTCATTGATAGTTTCATACCATGCAATATATAATTTTTTAATTTATTCTACGGTAGAATTTCTACGTCATTCGATTTCCTTGCATCATGTTTTATTCTCATTCTCTTTCACTCAAAAAATCAATGAAAATCGCCATTAAAGTAAGAAAATCGCCCTAAAAAAGAGTCTAAGGGCAACTTTTAAGATTTTTACTCCCTGTTCCCACTAAAAATGGGAAAAAGGGAGTTATAAAGTACTGCAAATGTGTGTAACAGACAGAAGGAGGCATTTCCGACCATATAAACTATGTATATTCTTGATCAGGATCAAAGCCGAGACGAACAGGGAGTTTCCCTTATAATAATGGTATTTTTTCCTAAAAGTAGGGCTCTTATTTCTTGAAACAAGGACAGTTTTCCTTAAACACAAGAAAATAGTTTCTTAAAAGTGGAAAATTTTTCTTAATCTTAGGGTAAATATAATTTTAGGGTGATTTTTTATAATTCAGGGCATTTTTTTTCAGAGTGTATTACTATCATACACATTATTGTTTATTATTTCTGTTCTGTCTTAAATTTATCCATTATATACTATACATTTCTATACGATAAGATCCTTCTTACCAGTCCCTAATCAATTTAACGCTATACATATCTATTTGATAGAATCCTTCTTACCAGTTCCTAATCCATTTTATGCTATACATTTCTATTCGATGAGTTCTTTCTTAACAGTTCCTACTTCCTTTCAATCTGAAATAATTATATTTATTTATTGATTTGGCTATCACATGCGTTCATATAACATGCCATTCCATGCCAATCTTAACCAGCTTTACTCCCATTTTTAGCAGTAATACTATCAAAAAGCGCAATCAGCTCACACCCAAAGAACCAAACAGTTAGCCATACAGCGCAGAGCGGTACCCACTCAGAGAGCTCTCATCGTAACCCGTAAAATACACATTTTCTGGTGGTAGAAATCCAGCAAATTGATTTTAGTGGGTGTTTACACAAAGCTTAGAAGTACTTTCAGGCGAACTTTTCACAATTTGCTTGCCAACCACCCTCAAGCACGCCCCCATCCACACACATACACACACATACATGGCTCTATAGGGCAAGTGGCAAAACCTCACAAATGGCAAATGGCAGCATTTAGTATGATTATCAACAGAACAGACACACAGTGTGCGGGGAGGGGGTGTTCTGAAAGCGAGCTGCAGTTGTGCCTGGGATTGGGAAGACAACCAAGTCAGAGGATGCCTTCTCGTCTGCCATGCTGATGGCGACGGCGTTGATGTTGATGATGGCAGACAGTGCGGCAAGTGCGGGGGTCAGAGTTAAGAGGGGTAAATGCCACTTGCCGCTAAACATTTGGGTGTGCCTTGTGTGTGGGGGGTTGGAGTATGAGGGGGTTGATCCTTTTGTCTGTAGCGTTTTATATGCCATTTCTTTTATTGCTTTAATATGTTAATAGCTTTTGCGACTGTTGTTGTTGCTGCTGCTGCTGCTGCTGTTGTTGTTTTTCTTGTTGTAGTTTTGTTGTTATTTTTCTTCATCTTGCGAGCTGCTTGTTCATTTCTTTCTTTTTTTTAAGTTTTTTAGAAATTATTTTGGGTCAGGCGCTGCTGTTTTGTGGGGCTGATTTTGCGAATCTGGGCAAAGGATTTTAGCACATTATCATCTTTTATGGCCATTATCATATCATCTGTGTGTGTGTGCAAAAAAACTGAAGCTCATTTTTTGCTCTCCACATTGTGTGTGTAATGTGTGTAGTGAGTGTTTGAGATTTGCTTAGCTAGATTGTGTGATTTTTCCGGAAATTTTTGAAAGATTTCGCAAGATTGACGAAGATTTTTAAAATGGCTGTGCTGATTTGATTGAACTGGAAGAATAATCACAGAATATTGCAATTACTTTTACTTATTACTTAAAACATGTACAAAATTCTGATTAATGGTTTTAAAAATAGAAAGCATACAAAGAATTTGCTAACATGAAATGCTTTGGGATTGAAAATCAAGCTCGTTTTGGGATAGAGACAAGCTCGTTTCGTAACTGAAGCTATCTCGGTTTAAGATTGAATCAAGCTCCTTGTAGAATTGAATCAAGCTCGCTTTGAGATTGAAACAAACTTATGTTGGGATTGAAACTCATTGCGGGATTTATTCAAGCTCGATTCGAAGTTGAATCAATCTTGCTTAAACTCGTTTCAAGTTTGATCTAGTTCGTTTCGCAAATGAACCAATCTCGTTTCAAGATGGAATCAAGGATTGAATCAAGCTCGTTTTGCTATTGAATCAATTTCGTATCTGGATTGAATCAAGTTCGATTTCGGAAAATTTAATTGAAATTAAATTGGAAAATTTACGCAGGCGATTTGTGTTCGAATGACTCGGCTGTTGATGATAATATAAAAATATATATATATATTATAAAGTCGGAGATGTCTCCTTAAGCTATATACACTTGTAGTAAGAACGTATATATATAGGGTTGGATACGTCTCCTGCTGCTATGCTATGAAAATTAAAGTTTTTTATTTAAATTGTTTCTTATAATTCCCAAACAGTTTAAGCAAACACAAGGTGTAGTGCCCGACTGAAAATATTTTTGGGCTATATCATCTGATTTCTGATTTTACATCTTGTTTTTACTTTTCGTTTCTTCTTATAGATTTTCACTGCTGAGCAGCTCATACATTGTAGACGCCAGCAGCGTATAGATATCGACCACCTGCTTGTCAACAGCTCTTATATTTTTCTATTGAGGCTCGCAATCTTTTGCTCCCGTGACAGTGGGTCCCAAGTGTTTTCGGAACGCAGGTTGAGAACCAAGAACACAAAACTCCATGTACCCATTCAAAATGAGTAAAAGGATTGACAAGCAACTAACTTGTCCCAAAACCTTACCTTAACCCAAGTTCCCACACCTGTGCCACGCGGATGGCCCTCAAAAACCTAAGCGCCCTCAGGTATTTCAGCCAATTAGTGGCAATAAAATAAATTCAATTTTACGCACACGTTGCGGTTGAAGCCAGTTCTGGATACGGGTTTCTATAAAGGGAGAAGGGTATTCACCCTAGGGATTGAGAATGAGTATACGCGCGCGTTTAGTTGAGCGTATGTGTGAATAATGCGACCCTGCGGCATTCCCGGGGCGCCTCGCTAAATTAACGCCGTTTTAGGGGTTGATTAGGCAAGCCAAATTTTATGTTAACTTTCGTGCACTTGTCAGAACCGAAAACGGAATGGAAGCCAACCAAAATAATACCAAAAAAAAAAAAACTGTAGCGAACCCAAGCGTATTCGGGGTCCGCATTAATTATGCTAAACATTTTTAAATATTGTCCTCACGTGCATCGTGCTTGGCGTGGCCCTTGAGGGTTCAGGCTCACTTTTGATTGGATTGTTGGGCCAAAAGTTTTGCAAAAAGAGAAACAGAGATATCGTTCGAGTCCTCATTCTGATGCCTCGTACTTATCCCTTGGGTTGTTGCCTCTGTTTTCTGCGCTCGCGCATTTTCAACAATTATGCAAATGCGTTTTAATGCCTTACTCATTTAAGCGGATTACAATTTAATATTTTTGTTTGTTTGCTTGTTCTCGCCCTTGTTGTTGTTGCTCTTGTTGTTGTTGTTCTTGTGATTGTTGTAGTTGTTATTCAGTGTTTGTTTAGAGTTTAGAGTAACAATTTAGAAAAGGTAGGCTGACAACATAGCTGCTGACACATGGCTTAATTAGCATACGCTTCGACTTTTGTGGCAAAACATTTGTATTTTAATTGTTGCAATTAACGTGGCAAAAGGAAGTGCGACAAAAAGGTTTCAAATTGGCAGCAGTTGAAGCATGAGAGCTAGCTGGGTTTGATTGTGGGCTGAAAGGCTCTTGATGATAGAAAAAGAAGTATTTCAAAATGTTACCTGCTGAAATAACTAAAAATTTATCTCAACTTGAGTAATTACTCCCTGTTCCCATTAAAAATGGGAAAAAGGGAGTTATAAAGTACTGCAAAAGTGTGTTACAGACAGAAGGAGGCATTTCCGACTATATAAACTATATATATTCTTGATCAGGATCAACAGCCGAGACGAACTAGCCATGTCCGTTTGTCTGTCCGTCTGTCCGTATGAGCACACAGATCTCGGAGACTACAAGAGCTAGAGACACCAAACTTGGCATGTAGATTCCTGTACCATACGCAGATCAAGCTTATTTCAAATTTCGGATGCACCCCCCGCACCCCTGCAAATCGCAAAAGACTCCCACAGCCACAATTTTAAAGATAAAGCTTTAATTTTTGGTACACATAAATGTTTAATCAATGTCTTTCGGATGTGTAAATTTCAACTCGATCGGATAAATAGCACCAAAGTTATGGAAGAACTTATTTCCCCTGTCTCAGCAGGCAGAAACAACAGTTTGACATGCACTGTGCAAGTTGAGTACGCTGCTTGCTTGTGTTGCCGCTGAACTGCTTGAAATGCAAGTTGTAGAGTATTCTTACTTGTTTTCATATCGAATTGCAATTCTGAATGAAATATCATTTCGATATCGACTACTTTTTATGGTAATTAGAAATAAGAACATGCTTGAATAGAATGATGATTTCTATTCTTTAAATCGATTTTAGATATTTTTCTAAAACTATAACTATAGAGCTGGTATATTGATGCCAATTTTATTTATAATTTTCAGCTCTACATAAGTATAATTATAATTATAATTATACAAATATCAAATATCAAAAACGCGGCAGTTCCGCCTTAGCCTTGCTGCCTACATTCCTCCAACTCCTTGGCACTCCACAATGTCCTTAAATTTGCTAATTAACTCAACATAAGGTTTTCTAATTTCATTTAATTGTGCATCCTCCTCACACACACACACACACAAAAGAAGAATTTGCCATTAGTCGCCCCCAACCGCACAATCCACCGATTGCACCCTGCCTTTGGCACTTTCTTAGTCATTGGCCCTTGGTGTTTGGTCCTTGGTCCTTTGCTGCGTTGGTGCTTGCCATAGACGGCAGTCAGTCAGTCAGTTAGCTCGCTCGTCCGTATCATTAGCCTCCGGGGATGATTTGTTGTTTGGCAGCACTTGATCAACGGCAATGAATTCAATTAGCACCAAAACACCAGAGAGCACAGTTTGAAACCGGCTCGATTTTGGCTTTTATGTGCAGAGAGGCAGGGGCCATGCGAGGGGGGGTGCTGTGCCGCACTTGCTGCACAACTCAGAAACGAGAGTCAGAATTCAGAAGGACACAACAGACAGCAGACACACCCCCTCCATTAGTTGTCAGTGCTTCGTCTGGTCAATTGTTTGGATTACTTTTCTGGTGAATTATTGCGTGTTGACGCATATGGTGACAATTTCGGTCTATCTCTATAGATCTCCCTCTCTCTCTCTCTCTCTCTCTCTGTCTCGCTCTCTTTCTCTATTTTTAACTGTCTCTAGGGATCTAATGCGCTTAGGGCTATGACATACACGACTGCACCGTTGGCAATTAGCGTTGATATTCGTGAATTTTGATTGCAAAATTTCCTGGCGATTAAATCGAAATCATTTGACAAATTTCTCTGCTGCAGCAAATGTCTATGTGTGTGCTTAGTGAACTAATAGCCGCTGCCTTGTCTGATGAGGACTGCTCTGTTTCTGGCTCTAAAACTGTTTCAGGGTCTAGTTCTGACTATGTTTCCGGATCTAGCTCTGTCTCTCTGCGCGCATTTTTGTTTACTTTTGCGCGCACGCACGGATTTTCTTCAATAGATTGATGGCCATGGACTACGGCTTGAACTGATGATTGTTCCCGGACATCGACATGCACATGGACATGTGTGTGTATGTCTGCATGCTCAAAATATAGCCAGATGGATTGTGTAAACATGTTGGAAATTATGGCATTAAGCAGCAATGTCTGTTGTAGTTTTTGCTGCCTGTGTGTGTGTTTGTTATAAATCAATGAATTAATTGATAAGCAGAATACATTAAACCTATTGTTAGAAGTAATTTGTTTTATATCAAAATTTCATTTGACAAAATATAAAAATATATATTTAATGAAATTGTTAAGTCTTCAGAAAAGAAATATTAAATGTATGTAGGTACTCTTTCATAGAAAACCTAAATATAAAATTTAACGAAACTGTTTTTCAAATAGAAATAAGATCTTGTTTTTATACTATTTTTTTAAAAATTGAAAAAAATATTATAGTATGTTGAACTTGTGAAAAGTCTTTCTGTTCGTCCGACCATTCCTTGGTCTATCTGTCCTTCCGTCTGTATGAGCACAATTTATTTCAAAGGAAGAGCAACCAAACTTGGGATATACATTCATAAGCACTTCGAAACACGTTTCCTAAACTTTAACATCACTGTGGACGGCAGTCCACGCTAGTGACGAAGCATCACAAAATGTGCAAAAGTAGTAAAATCATAAAATTTTACCTGCTTACAATTCAAATCATATTTCATATGTAATTTGCGCAATAGACAACGCTCTAAAGTTCTACAATTAAAACCAAAATGTGAACATAAATTGCCATATTAGTTTCAAAATAACTTCGAAACATGTTTTCTGAGCTTAACATAATAAAATCAATGAATTTTAGCTATCAACATTTCAAATCATATTTCATGTGTAATTTGCGCAATAAACAACGTTCTAAAGTTGTACAATTAAAACAAAATTGCAACATAAATTGCCCTATCAGTTTCATAATATATCATGACAAACAATCAATAAAACTTGCTTCCTAAACAAACAGCCATTAGACAGACAACAAGCCAAGTGACTAACGAGCACATTTGGATGCTGCTGCACGGATGAATGCAAATTTACCAATAATAAAATGCAACATATGACAA
This sequence comes from Hirtodrosophila cameraria, assembly GCA_949708635.1. NCBI lineage: Eukaryota > Metazoa > Arthropoda > Insecta > Diptera > Drosophilidae > Hirtodrosophila > Hirtodrosophila cameraria. The sequence goes on from OX453091.1 coordinate 18,926,556, forward strand.
ATAATCGCACAAATTTGACAATAAAATCAAAGGGAAAATGCGGAAAATAGCTAAACTGCATTTGGCACAAAATCCATTTGAATATTAGCTAAAATTTGGCAGCGACTCAAATCATAAAAGTAAACACAGCGCAACGAAATGGGGTACAAAAAATACATATATACGAAAAATTAAGCATAAAATGTGATCATCTGTGTTGACATGAAGATCAACGCGGGTAAATGCAGGACACCCCTTAGGGTAAAGAGGACCAGGATAACCAAATTGTAACACCAGCAGCAACAACAACAAAAGGCGCAAACTGTTGACAAAGTCATGAGAGGGGGAAGGGGTGGCTGCGACCCCTCAATTCAAATGGCAATTTACTGGGTGTGCACACACACACACACACATACACTCGTTTATTGTCCGCTGTATGTTTATAGAATATTATAACTCAAATTTAATTTGCAACAGATGCGACACAGCATCCAAATCCAAACAGCAATGATTGCCACAATTAAGCAATATAGCAATACCAATCCTAAACCCAGTCCCAGTTTCAGTTGTCGCTCCGGTTTTTGGTTTGAACTCTGTCACCCTTTTTCTGTTGAAAAGAAAATTGTGCTGTGCAATTGTTACAAATTACCCGCTAATAGCTCATGAATTGAATTAGACAGTTGCCATTCCAACTGACATCCTTTGTGCGCGGCATTCACTTCACTCTGGTTCCTGCTTTTCAACTTCAACACTTGGCCACTTCAAGGCAAATCCAAATAGCGCAGCATCAGCAGACCTTCAGGCCACTGCACAGTGGTTCAAGATTGTTACAGTGCACCTTTGCTTAGAGTTCATTGAGCTCATCCTAACAGTGTGTGGTTCAGAGCAGGCTGTTGAACTAGGCTGTTTTGTAGATGATTGTTTAAGGTATTTAATAGGGGGTTTTTATGGGAAAGATTTTGTTTATTAGATTCCCTTTTCAAGTAGTAGCTTTCAATTTTCATCTCTCGATTCTGAAATGAAGAGTCTGCTTTTGATAAATAGTCATAAAGTTCTTTCCAGCTTTATTAGTAATACAATTTGGTTTAAAGAATGATGTTGAATTAGGTGTTTGCCTAAGGGGTCAAATACCGGGGGGTTTTTCGGAAAAAGACATCCCTTTTCAAGTAGTAGTTTTCACTTTTTATCTTTTATTCGCTTGTTGTATAATTCCTTTCGATTCTACTGGTACTAGCTTACAATATGTTACTATATTATAATATCCAAGGTGTTTTATATGGCCTCTTATTTGGGAGAAGTTTTAATTAGAATTTCCCCAGCTATTTTCATATTTATATTTATTCAGGATATAGTGATTCAGGATTGAAGCTTGCGTTTGAATGACATATTTTGTTTTCTATATTTAAATAATAATTTTATAATTCTACCAAACCAATTTCTTGTAGTTCTCAAAGTCTTTTTTCAAGATTGAAAAGTTTGCTTTTGATTAGCATTGTAGAAGACCATCTTATGCTACTTTATAGATCAAAATATACTGTTGAATTTGTAGAACTGGGCTTTTAAAATAGATAATTTAATGGGTTTTATGTGATGTTTTTTCGGATAAAGTTTATAAATGTAGAAGGCAACTCACGCTAGTGACGAAGCATCGCGAAGGGTGCAAACGACAAACCAAATGTACAGCAAGAATGGAAGATATATCATTTACAAGCAGTGTTACTTAATCCATCTAAACTATGTACCACTGTATATAGAACAAGAGCCCAAGAAAAGCATAAACCAACATTCATTCATTGAACCGTCTCTTCTCCACTCTCTATCTCTCCACTCCCCGCCCCTTCACTCGTCTGATTATGTTGACGCAATGCGTTACGTGTGTTTTGTGAGTGTCGTCTGCGAGTGTCTGGCGGATAACAAATGAATTTTTATTAGCCCATCAGGCGCATAATCAACACAAGAACTGCTGCATAATAATAACAACAACAACAATAGCAACAACAACAAGATGAGCATATCAAACAACCAATAATAATAACAACAATATAAAGCATACTTCGGGGCAAGCACCCAACCCCAAAAAACAAAACCAAAATTTTCTTATGAGCTGAGGTCGAGCGCTTAGATACTTGAAAATTACGTGATAAAGTGGCCAGACTTGTTCCTTTATAAGAATTAGAAACGAGCCATACATAATCATAGTTAATGCCTCATTTCGATTATAATCTGCTCCAGCTAATTGTATTGTGTTTTTGTTAAGGATCTAAATAGGATTTAGAACGGAATAACCTTAATATTTGGCATGACGAATTGGTATATTTTTAAATCTGACCAAATAGCTCAAATTTTAATCAAATGTAATAAAAAATAAGAAAGAAAAAAGAACCTCGTGCCAAACTAAGGACTTTGTTCCAATTAACTCTGATTGTTGGGCCCATTCAATCTATCAAGTATTACTCTATATACTAGCTGCTATACCTTCTCGATGTTGTCAAGTTTGATTAGCCATTAGCTTCGATTAGGGCAACGTATCAGAAATTAAATGATAAACCAAACAAAAGTTTTTGTTTACTTTTTTTTTTTACTTGTTTTTTAATTTTTTATACGAGCTTGATTGCGCATATGAAGGCTCACCATGATTTTGGTTTTTCTATATATATATATATATATAGCTGTTATTGTTGTTGCTAATTCATGATACATTTTAATTAGCGAATATCATTTTTAAAGTGACATTATAAATTTAGACATAATTATTGTCTGAACAATTAAATTGATTATCTACGCGCATTTGATTTATTTGCTATGATAAGTCTTATCTGCAGTCGTATAAAATTAAAAATTGTACCTGATTGCTTTATATTATATGACTTTTATAAATACAACATTAATGGTTTGGGGCGCACACAGATAGCTTTAAATTTTGAGCATGTGATTAGATACCTATTTCTGGAGAGCTTTAAGAGTTTGTTTAAGTAAAATATTATGAAACTAAGACTGGAAATTTGGAAATCTAAAACAATTGTCATTATAAAAGGCTTTTGGGCTCAAGAGACGATCTTTAAAAGCATTATGTTTATTCAATTAGATATTTAATCTTGGGACTCTGTTAAATCTTTTCTAGAACAGCATTCTTACTTTCCCTGATAATCTGCGGTTTGTTATACTCTGTTTTTCAAAATGCTTTTCATATAATTTTTGATATATGCATGTTATTTTCCTATGCACATATAATTGTTTGAAAGGTTTTCTTTTCTTCTCACTTGAATTTCCTAAAACTTACAAGTTTTAATTGACATTATATTTAAACTAAAGTAAACTTTCTAATTTTAGGTATTGTTATTAGGTACTACTTTCTCTATCTTTCCATAACTGTTTGTCAAGAATTGGAAAACTTTCAGCTTCATATATTTAATAACCTACCAAATTTGCATTTTATTTTTCAGTTTTACACAAACTTCAGTTCTATCCCTATAACTAGGGATCTACTTGGCTTAAATATAATACATATACACCTAGGTAAGTACTACTTTCGAAATCCTTCTTTCATTGCATAAGCTACCAAATTATATATATACATTTTCCAATACCCCAACCATTAAAAATATCAAGAATTTACTAAACAGTTTGACATTTTTATAGCACATTTTATTTTTCAATGTTTTGATTTCCAAATAAATTCAATAAAATTTACTAAACGCAGTCGCAATTTCTTCGATGGCAACAACATTTTGGTTTTTGTTTAAAATTACATAATTACAAATATTTACACAAATTACACAATTTACAAAACTAAACTAAACTAATCTCAGTTATTGTATTTTTATTATTTTAAGGTAATTTAAATTAATGTTTATGTTTTTTTTTTGTGTATGTGGTATGTACATTGGAAAATACTTTTATGTAGCAGTGTTTAATTTATATTTCTTGTTTACATATATCACACAGTGTGTTTGTTGCTGTTGTTGTTGTTGTTGTTGTTGCTGCGCGCGTAATCAATTCCCACATCGATTTTATAAAATACAACAAAATAAAATCAAAACAACAACAACAACGACGAACAACAACAATTTCAACTAATTGCGAAGCTAATTTTGCGCAATCTCATGAAATGATTTCAACGTTTGGAATGAGAAGAGGGGCTTTGGGTGTGGGCGTGGGCTGACCGCATACAGGGTGTCTCACCAGCTGGACGGTTGACTAGATTAACTGCCAATTGAAGCTGCTGCAAGTCAAACTAACTAGCAGAGCTAGCGCTGGCGCTGGAGGCAGAGCTTTGCTGCTGCTGCTGTGCCTTTGCACGCTCCTTGGCCTCCTGCTGCGCTTTCTTGGAACGCTTCCATTTCATGCGTCGATTCTGAAACCAAATCTTCACCTGTGTCTCGCTTAACATGAGTCCGCTGGCAACCTCAAAGCGCTTGGGTCGCGATAAATATTTGTTCTGCTTAAACTGTTTCTCCAGCTCGAGCAGCTGCTGTGAGGTGAAGGCAGTGCGTGGACGCCGCGTCTTGCCAAGAATGGCATGATGTGGATAGGCGGCCAATTCGGGTATGCGATGATGCAGCATGCCGGCGCGTGCCAGGAACTCAAACTGCAGCTGTGAGGGCATGAAATTGTGACCCATAGGTATCTGCAAAAAGCACAAAAGACAAAGTTGAAGTTGAGGCTTAGTTTAACAAATTAAAGTTTAAGAATAGTTACCATGCTCACCGGAATGGGCTTGCCGGAAGGATCTAGAGGGCGATGAAAAGCTGAGCCACCCTGCGTCAGCAGCTGATAGGGATGTCCGCCCGCATAGAGTGGAAAATCTTGCGGTCGGATGGGACTATGTGGTGGCACGGGTTTCTTGAACTCATCATGCATATCCATCATGCGCATGCCCAGATGCTGTGTATGATGATGGGCGGACTGTTGTGGCTGTTGATCCTCGCAGCCGGGACTAATGGGCGGACTGGAGCGATGCGATGAGCTGGGAGATTCAGATCTGTAACCAAATAAAATAACACACAATTAGACACCCTGTTTTGACACAATTATCTAAGTTGTTGAGTAAACAACGCAAATTAAATGTTACGCGACAGTTTTTGGAAAACAATTAAAAAGCGTTGCCCACAAAACTAATTTGTTTGCTTTTCCACAACGCACACTTGACAATTTTCACACACACACACACACACATATGGCGTATACGTAATCGCAATCACAATGTGTAGCCAACCAAGCCAACGTGACCAGCTTGGCTTATATTATTGGGCTATTTAAGCTTTTCGGCCATGTTATCGAGTGCTAACAAAGCTGCTCGGTATTCCCCCGCTTAGTGGTTTTTTGTTAATGGCATTTTGTTGGATTGAACAGAAAAGCTACTATATAATGCATATTGCATAGATATATGGCTAGAAAGTCAATGTAATTGGCAAGTGTTTTGCCACTTTGAATAAAAGTATGAAAATTCGAAGTGGTTCTTAAAAGGATGAATGCATAGATCCTTTTTGCATTTTCCAAACTTTTCCTCGTTTTCTGTTTGTATTCTTATTATGTTTATATGGCTTATAAGTCATATGTAAACTTTAACATTTCTTACATTTTAGTTTTCAGGAGAAGTACGATAGAAGGAATTAGATTTATAAAGGATGAATGAATTGCTATTTTCCAGTTTTTCAAACTTTTTCTTACATTTTATCTCAGTTCTAATTATGTTTATGTGAATTATGCATAAGCCATGTGTAAGCTTAACAAATTTCTTACATTTCAATATCATATTTTTATTTTAAATGTAAACTTATCTTCAAAACTACTTCATTGCCAAAACTTGATTGAATATTTAATCTCAAAACATCTACAATTTATGGGATTATGCATAACTTAATTAATTGTAATAATATGGCAATTATCTTTATCAGAGATACGGAATTTATAAGTTATCCGTAACTTTACTTGCATAATTATCATCTAAACTCTTTGCTCAATATGTGATCTTAGATCTTAGATCTTAAATCTGCTCCCTTCATCCGCCGGACTACTCTTGAACTTAAACAGACATCTTTGATTATAATCATAATTTAATATAATAATAAACTTTTAAAGATTTTGTTGTTTTTTAACGAAGTTAAAGTCTTGGACTTGAGCACACATTTTTAATTTGAATACCGTTCTCTCTTTATGTAACTATCTTTTATATTCGATGAAAGTCATTTCATAAATGAAAGTAAATGAACACAAAATATGGAAATTAGTTCGATAAAGCAATAATGATATATTCCAATTGAAAAACCCCCCAATTTAGTTAATTATAATTTATAATTTTTTCAACTTCAACTTATATCCATGAATAATCTTTCTAAAACACAAGATCACTTTCAAAACTATATTTCAATAACTATAAATCGCATAAAAACGCACCTGGACATGCCGTCGGGACTGGGTGAATCATATTCCCGCGACTCTCGTATCCGCTGCAATGCCTCATGATCGCTGATGCCGGCGGCAGCTGCTGCAGCGGCAGCATTTGAAGCTGCCACAAAGGCATGATTAAGTTCCGCCTGATCCCGAGCATAATTGAAAGCAGCCAAGCGATGATCATCCACAATCATATCCGCTGCTGTGGGTGGCTGTCTATCGCCAGATTGATGCTGATTCTTGGCAAGCAACGCATCAATGCAAAAGGATTTCTTGGGCTGACTCTGAGCCTGCTGCAGCGCGGTATTTGAGGGCGGTGAGCAGCTGGCAACGGGCAGGGGCACGGGTGGTGGTGGCGGCTGCAACGTTGTGGTGGCAGGTGGTGGTGCATTGGCGGGCAGCATGACTGCGGCAAGTGGCAGACGTGGCAGCGGATAGGCGCCATTAACCAAGGCGGGATGTGGCACATGATGTGGCGGAAAGTTGCCCTCAACATAAAGACGTGGATGTGGTGGTGCGTGTGCGTGTGCATGATGCGTGGGCGGTGGTCCTAAGCCAAGATTGGGTGTCGCTTGACAGCCCATGGGCATGGGTGCCACCAGTAGCGGCATGGCGGCAACACCTGCTGTTAGCTGGGATTGGCTTTGCAGTTGTTGTTGCTGTTGTTGTTGCTGCTGTTGTTGCTGTTGCTGCTGCTGCTGCTGTTCCGTTGTGGACTCCTGCAGCGCTGCTGGACTATGCGTGGGTGCGTAGGCGCTGTGCGGTGAGCCTGTTGTTGCCGAGGATTGTGTTGGACTTGGCGCTGCTGCGGCGGCCGCTGGACTCTGACTGCTGCTCGAACGGGGTGAAGGGGATAATGTGCTATTATTGCTGCACTGATCGTAGTCGACGGCGGCGGCGGGTGGTGTTGCTGTGGCTGTTGCACGTTGATGTTGCTGCTGTGCGGCGGCTAAATGGCTTATAAGCAGCTGGCTGATGTGCGGCGTCTGCTGCTGCTGCTGCTGTGGCGACTGCTGCTGCGTTGTGGGCGGCGGCGGCTGTGACACTTGTGCACTGGACATGCTTTGTCTACTTATTATTATATATTTATTACTATTATTATTGCTGTTTCTAATTGCTTCTTTTACAACACTTGCAACACTTTGTGGCACAGTATAAACTTGCTTAAACGTGCGTTTAACGTTTTGCTTCCGTTTGCGATAAGCGCGCGTCAAAATTGTGAACTGCTGCGACTGCGAACTCGACGCGACGAGCGCTAATCAACGACTGTGCTCAATGCCGGCCCGGTTGCCGTGTCATATAGTTGGGTTCGCATATCTCGCAATGATTGGGCTGTTCCCAAAACCCGTCTACGTATATAACTATATGAGCACGCATGTATGTGTGTGTGTGAGCAGAGAGCTGTTGATGGGGTGGGTTGAAGTAAACGAGAGACATGCACTCTGACATTTACACTGAGAGAAATATAGGACATCTATCTTAACACTTTGCCTATGGCATATACCAACATGTATACAAAGTTTTGGTACTCTAGCTTCAAAAATGCAGAAAAAAAATTGCGTTCATACGTAAGGATAAGCAGACGGACGGACGAACAAACAGACGGACAGCTTATAAGCCCAATACACTCTTTTTTCTATTTTTGAAAATACAAATACAAGAGATTTAAGACAGACGGGATAACAATTCACAAACCTTATTAACTCCTTTATCCATTTTGGTAAACAGAGTATAAAATATGACATTCCCATATTAGAACACATGTTCTTAATATCAAATTAAATCATACTAAGGCATGTTTCCAAATGCGAGAGCTCTTTATTTCGAAACAGTTTCGATTTTATTGTGCTGTTTTCAAAATAAGTTTTAATCAATTTGCTTTTTGAAGTTACAATCACAAAGTTTACATTCTACCGACTCAAAGAAACACTGCAACCCGAAAGGATTAAGGTGTTTTTATACTCTTTTTTTAACTTTTTTGAAAAAAAAGGAAAAAAGAGTATATTGGGTTTGTGAAATGTCCGTCTGTCCGTCTGTCCGTATGAACGCAGGTTTTTTCCACAGTTTTGAAGCTAGAGCAACCAAACTTGGTATACATGTTGGTATATACCATAGGCAGACAAAGTGTCAAGATCTCCCCCCCACCCCCACCCCTTCCCCCACAAACCGCAAAAACCTATATCTTCCACAGTTTTATAGCTAGAGTAACCAAATTTGGCACAAGGGCTACCTATCACATCCTTCATTGATCTGGCAAAAAAAAATTCGGCCACGCCCACCCCCGCCCCCACAAATAGGCAAAGTCTGTATCTCCCCCACCCCTTTAGCTAGAATCACCAAATTTTGCAGGTTGAATTCTGTTGCCCTATTTAATAGATTGGATAAAAATATTTTTGCCACGCCCACCACCGCCCTTGCAATCAAGCAATGTTTGTTTCTCCCAAACCTGTAGAACAGGCCCAACCAAATTTTAATTGATGGCAAAACTTTAAAGATTTGAGCAGAAATTCAATTGCCACGCCCACTGACTCCGCAAAGAGGCGAAAAAAAGAGTATATCGCAGTCGGGTGCATCCGACTGCAACGTTCTTACTTGTTTAACTTAAAATAATTAACCAATTCAATTTCGATAGGAAATGGGAACAGGTCCAAATGCTATTGTTTATTTGAGTCTGATATCCCTCTGTGTTCTAAGATTTCATATGAAAATTATTGTGGAAATTATAGCACTATATATGTACATATTTAAAACAATCTTCATTTTCATATAATCAATCTTACCTTAAATATAATCTTTTAACACTTTTTATAATATAATTTTATTTTGCTTGAAAATTTCATCCAAATCTAGCATAACCTGCGAAGTCCTTCAAAAATATCATGTTCTTAACACATTGTTTTCTCGCAGTGTAGAGTCGCATATCTTGATAATTGCACACCACCAAAAACTCGTTAGCACCTTCTTAGCTCTCTCGTTGGTGCTCTCTCACTCCCTGTCATTCTCTCTCTCTTCCTCTGTCTTGCCCTCTCTTTCGTGTGCGCTCGCGCGCTCTTTTCAACAGCACGCTTTCAAGATGGAGGCGCTCAGCATATGCCAACTCACTCACACCCATGCGTGTTAAAGCGAGCTAGCAATAAACGCTGGGCGTTGCCAAATGCGCTGCTTGCGTCACATGAAAAAAAAATGTCGTATGCGGAAAAGGGGGCGTGGCTAGAGTTAAGCTTTGGCGCTCCTGGCAGCAAAAATTTCATATAAATTGTTGGAAAAACGAGCTATAATTGCCATCATTATGGAGTGTTGAGCCAGTTGAGCAGCAGACGGAGACGGGTTTGAGTTTGAGTTGGAATTGGAGTTTTTCGACTTCATAATCAACTTGGGCGGCAATGGTGATGGCGGCCTCTGTCTCTGTCTGTCTGGTTTGCCTGGCACATCATTAGAGCAGCAATTAAGGAGGCAGTTGGTCACTTGACTGACATTCGTTTCAAGCTACGCTTTAAGCCAGCTGAAATCGATAATGTCCTTGCTCGGAGTCTTCATTGATATTCAATTGTTATGGCCACTCAAATCGGTGTGTTGTCCTCGATTTTCTGACCGCACAATAAATGATATAAATGATTCCTTTCATCGTTTTTGGGCGTTTTTATAACTTGGTTGCTCGACTTTCTGCTCTACTAAAAGCTAATGTACAAATAATGCATTTTTTATAATAAGTACGGCTATGTGTATCTTGGTAAGCGTTTTATGGCCCATACGCTTTGGTCATCAAATTGGTTTTGTGTGCTTTGACATTTATTGCTGCCTTGATGGATTACTAAGCGTTCTTTTAGATGATTTTGTTGCTCAATGTGTAATTAACTGTTATAATAGACTCGACAACATTATCATTATTATTATTATTACTATGATGTCTTAAATAGTTTTTTAAGAAATGTAAAGGACAGATTCTTTCAGTCTATTTCAAGAATTTCACAAATAGCTATTCTAGGATACAAAATCGACTTGAACAAACGAAGAACGCATGTTCAAGAAGAAGAACTCTTTCAGAAAACATCAGTTTTCTCAGAACTTTATAGTTCTGTTGAGAAAAACTTTGAAGACAATGGTGTTTACTTTTTTAAATCTTTCCTAAACTTCCATTTTTACAATTCTTAATTGTTCTCTGGAGAAAAACTTTTGAAAAAATGGTGCTTTCTTACAAAGTACTTAATCCGAGCTCAATTCTCATTTCGCACAAATTCATTTCTCAATTTCACAAAAACGTGGGAAGTTTCTGAAAAAAAAAGGACAACATTTCTAAAGAGATGCTTTCATTCTTAGGTGTTTGTGTAACTTAAATTTTGCAGCAGACTCTTTTCCCACTTACTTTCCACTTCGAATTTAAAATATTTTCTTATATTACACGTTCTCCAAAAGATATTACATTTCTGCATTCAACTATCTATTTCTCCTTTCATTCTTAGCTCTTTATGTAACTTAAATTTTGCAGCAGACACTTTTCCCACTTCCTTTCCACTTCGAATCTAAATTATTTTCTTGTATTACTGAATCTAAAATATTTTCTTGAAAACATTATCCAAAAGAAGTTAAATTTCTACACTCAACTATCTATTTCTCCTTTCTACTTTAATATCTTGTTCTGCACTGTCCAACTTTTGAACCTTAAAAATTGTTGTTCAACTAAATGTCTGTGCCTTAATTTGAACTATTCACCTATGCCAAAATAAACAACGAACCATGATGCAGCTGGCACAAGAACAGAGAACAGAGAGATGGAGTGAAGAGACGAACTTCAGACTTGAAAACAATTCACTTATTTATTGTTGTATAGACATGTGTAAGTAAGTATATCATGCAATGTTCGTGGAGAGTTGGGAAAACTGTTGGCTAACAAGAAACGTGCTAAAGTGTATTTTCTTTGGACACGTACTCGAAATGGAACCCGGAAAAACTAGCTCGAAATTAGTTGCGATGACTGCAACGAGGATTGCTCAGCGACTGATTGCTGTTGATGTTGTTGTTAACCCCTTTCCCTATTTTATTTTCATTATACGATATTTATCTACTCATCCACGTGCATTTAACTAACATTTAAGGGGGGACAGCAAACGGAGAGAGAGAGAGAGAGTTGAAACAAGGGCAGCGCATGATGCTTGGCCAACAGCCAGAACAATGGAGAGACCTCTCTATGATTTGTGTTGTTCCAAAATAGTTTACGTTATATAACAAACAATAGACGTAGGGACAGGGGTCAGGGGAAGTTTTGGATTTGGAATGAAATTTGGTATCTGTCATTTGTCTGTGTGCCTGATTTGGTTTTGATTCTGTGGAAATGGTTGCGTAAATATGCAATTAGAGTAACATTTTCCTAACTGTGGCTGTGCTTGATTAAGAATTTGACACCCCTTCACAACCCTTTCCCCTGTACCACCCAATAAGTAACATTTCCGGCATATTAGCATAACTCTAATCAGGCAAATATCCAAAAATTGCAAAACTAATACTAAAATTGTCACATATGTTGCTGTAACTTTGCTGTTGTTGTTGTGCGGTCAACTGGGCGTACGGGCAACACCCCCCTCGTAAAAGCCTAAAAGCCACCCCCTGGCGTGTTAATTCATCCGATAAGTGCACAATAATGCCATCAAAATTCTTGACGCCAGCAAAAAAATAGAACGTTTTATCAAAACTTCTGAGCCTATTAGCTGTGCAAACAGAACTACGTGAATTTCTGGTTTTCAAGGGTTGATTTTTTTTTAGTAGCGGGTGGTTTTATGACTTTTCACAGTCACTTTAAAAGCCTAACGATTTGTTTAGCCAGCAAATTTGACAAGATTTGCAAACATTTTAGAAAACAATGCGCAGTTAGCTAGCTATCTAGCTATCTATCTATCTGTATAGCATGTAGATAGCTATTCAATATCATTAATCACGCGCCCAAGTTGATACCGCACCCACAACAATTGAGTGCGCGACATGCAATTGATAATTAAACAAATATTTATGTACAAATAATTGGCATTAAATTGCGTTATCAATAAATAATTTTTACAACTCAGCGCTGATATAAACTGCATACAGATACAGTTACACATATGCGTTAGATACAGATACATTCACAGATATTTATGCATTGGCTAATTATGTTGACCGAGTTGCGGTCAGTCAGAGTCACTTTATATGGCATTTATGTTGATGTTTATTTTGTTTTTATATTGTAATTTACAATGCAAACTGAGGTGAGACATTGATTGATAGAATGACAACAGTTTTTTATGGGCAGAAGTGTTATTAAACAAAGTTTTCACAACTTTGATACACTCATAAAGCTATATACTCTAAGAGTATGGACAGATTTTGATTACAAGTGAATTGAATCTCATTTAAAAGAAGCAAGAGTTCAAAACTCACTTCCTTAAAATCGGTTTATTTGTAAAGTTCTTAAACAGATACTAAACAAAATGTTGAAAAACAACTTAGCAAGCTAATAAAGCTATACACTCATCAGATTTTCATTATATTTGTAAAGTTCTCTATCAGATACTTCAGTTAGTTAAAGGTATTATGCCCTCAACAAGCAGCTCTTTAAATTTTCATTAAAAATCAACTAGGTACTCATCATTATGCACACACACTCACTATACATATATGTATATACATATATATGCGGAAAATGCTGACGATAATAAAGTACGAGTACATTTCATTTATTGACACAAAATTTTAATTCATTTGCAACATTGAAAAATTATTTTTGCCTCTCACATTGTGTTGATGATAAACTTTATAATTGAGTTGTGTTTTTTTTCTTCTTTTTTTCATTAAGTGCGCGAATTGATTTGCTTTTACGGCTTGTTGTTTTTGTTTGGGGGGTTGCTGACAGAGAGCAAACTTATTAATAACTGATAAATGAGTTTTATTGAATTTTATTTATAAAAATATTTATATATTTATTATGAAATTAAGGGCAGCTGCTACTGCGTCAACTTTAATAACGATAATACCAATTTATAATTTGGGTTGTGTTTAATTCTCCTGATAATTGATAAGGCAATTTTTGACGTTAAGCTTTTGAGTTATTAAAGATTGTTAAAAGATGGTTTTAAAGAGGAAATTTAGTGGGTAAGTGCTAAGCGATTGCTAAACAATTACAAATTATTTCAATCAGCGAGCTGAAAAAACTTGTTGGATTAGATTTGTAGTGATAATGAAAACATAAGATTTTTCAATGTAAGAACATACTTGAAGTGTGTGTGTGTAAGATTATCAGTATATATTAAGGGCATAAACTATATATGTGTGTGTAAAAGTTAAGAAGCATCAGTATTAATAATTGTAGCACGTTATCAAGTTGTGTTTGGATTACACAAGGTTTCAGTTTAAGATTTTGAGATTTAAATCTATTAGCCATGGTTTCTGAGTACAGTTTTAAAAAAAGTACTTATGTTATGCCATATGATTCCAAGAAACGGAATCATTATCACGAGTTCAACCAACTTGACTCAGCATTTATTTACGAAAATAATGTTAGTATTTAAAATGAAACATTTTTGAAACAGGAAAAGAAGTTTAAGTGATTTTCATAGCATAAAAGTAAAAAGGTATTATCCTAAAACGATTCTTTATTATGTTTAAGTTTAATTTCCTTTCACATTCAGTGCTCAGGTGTATATGTGATCTATCAATATGGACTGTGTATCTTGTATCTGTATCTGCTCATATAATCTTTGTTATTATCCTAAAAGTATACAGTATATATTTTAGGTTCATTTTCCTTCGCTTTCACTTAAAATTTAAGCGCTGCCGAGCTGTGTTCAGTGTGTATCTTGTATCTTGTATCTATCAATATAGACTGTGTATCTGTATCTGCACATATTATCTGTGTGCAAGTCTGAGAGCTGCGGTCGCGTCTTGTTGCGTTGCACAAATAAAGTTGGCTCATTAGGCGCAGCGTAAACAAATTCGCTTTTGACGGGGAACAGGGAACGGGGAATGTGAACGGAAATGAACTAACTCAGTCAAGCAGTTGGATAGTGGAAGAAAATGTGTAGCAATGCCAATTGTTTGCTCAGATACATTTTGCTGCCGTGTTGTCGTACCCCTACCCATTCCCATTCCCATTCCCGTTCCCGTTCTCGTACTCATTCCTCAGTGCGACAAAGTTTTTTAACCTTTACTCGAAAATACTACACGGGCACACTTCCTTATAGCGCCAGTGTAAGCTGAACCTGAACTCGAGCTGGAAACTCAAGACTTGTGACACAACAGTCGGAAAGGTAAACGTGTGCTGAAGATAAGAGCACCTTTTGGCTGCTTGAAAATCGCATTTTGATTTGTATTCCGTGTTTGATCAGATACAACATGAACAACTGAACGAGAGTTACTCAGTCACATATTTATACCATATTTGAACTGCATTTTGTAATTATTTGTTTTGTAAATTCAATTGCCAGATAATGATGACGACGCTGCTGCTGTTCTGCTGCTGCTGCTGCTGATATCGTATCCTGGCTGAAGTAGTTCCCTTTCCAGATATCAATATTTTATTTTCGGTTAGGCTTTATTTGTCTTTTATATTTCCCTTATGTGCTGTTCCATAATTTATTATCTGTTTCTTCTTTTTTTTTTTACTGAGCGCACTTATCAACCAAGTTCTTGTCGTCCTCGTCTCTTCTTTGACGTCTATTATGATGGATTAATTTTCAATTATTGAAAAACCCGTTTGGCCCAGCTGCTTATCGTATCCAAGTCGCCTTATCGTTTCTTATGCCATCGCTAATAATCAATTTTCAATTAATTCAAACCGTGCATATCTCTCAAGACCCCAATCCCCAATTGTTTTGGGGGCGTCTTAATCAGTTACGATAGCGTTCTTAAGAAATAAAACCAAAATTATAGAAAATTTGTTTAAAGCCGTTTTAAATTACACTTTAAGCGTCGTAGTGTCACTCGAGCCATAATCTAATCACGTCTGCGATTTAATTTATATAATCAACTTGTTTTCATAATTAAAAAATATTAAAATTGTTTATTATACTAGGGCCGTCGATAAGACTTTTAAACTTCATCTGGAGTTCCATTTTGGTATGGCCATGTTTTATGACCACCTTTTGGTCAATTTGATTGGTTTGTGGTCCGTACCGTGTTAGCTTATCAAGACGGTCCTCCAATTTGTGGCACTCTAATTGAAATTGCATTGAAATTGATTGATTTGCTCATAAATGTGAAATACTATTTGAAATATATTTCTTAGCACCCCATTGTTTGTTAATCGTTTTATTTGCTCGAAAATTATTATATGTGGGTTATACACAGTTGTATCGCTTGATTTGTGGGATTTCAAGTGGGTCTTCAGCTGGCAGGCGGATGGGGCATGAATGTGGCACCCAACCACAGTGTGGTGCAAAGTTTAACTAACAATTTCTTAATAGCTGAAGAAAATGGGGTCTTTGAGGTAAGTTAAGTTGAGTTATACTCCTAAGTTTTTCAATAAAGTGGAAAAAATTTGATAGGTAGAGTTGCATGTATGATCTAAGATCCTACAGCACATAATTTTTGTTGTGTATTCGTTGTATTAGATCTATAAGAGTATAACTTTCTTAATATAATCAAAAGCGGGAGTTTTATATATGATCAACGATCTTACAATTTTATCTCTGTTTTAAATATTTCTTTATTTTCATATTAATAACAAAAAAGTTTTGATAGAAAGACTTTTGTATATGATCTACGATTCTAAAACTTAATCTTTGTTTGAAATATTCGTTTCTTAGTCGTATTAAGGAACAGCTCAAGAACATAAGTTTGAGCGTTGTTCAAAAGTAAACTGATCTTAAGATCTTGCTTGTTTTGAAATTAATAGAATATATGGCTAAACATTTCAAAATATACTATATGCTTAAGACATATTCTTAAGTTTTCCAAAGTAAACTACATTTTATCATTATTTTCTCATTTTTTTAGTAGGTATTCCTTTTATATCCTTAAACTCAAGTTATTTCTAATTTTTAAAGAAAATTTTATAAAAATTTTAACTGTTTGTAATTTGAACTAATTTGATGTATTTTTTGCTTATCCTTTTAATAAACTTTAGTCGGATCAACATAATCATTAGTTAATTCTACTTTATTATACTTTCTTAAACATTTTCTCTGACCTTAGACATCAAGTAGACGCACGGTAGCTGGGCTAGTTCAGCGCTTTCCCACGTTCTTAATTACCTGGCGGACATAAACAATGCAAAAAAAAAAAATGCCTAAAATAAATATATACGCTGAGGTAAATAGTTTTTTTTTTCGAAAACATTTAGCAAAGTCAACAACGTCGGGCGCCTCTTCACAAATAAAAGTAGAGAAAAGCAAAAAAAAAAAAAAGAAGAAATATGCGCATTAATCTCCATTAAAAGGGAATTTCAATGAATTTACGTTTGAGACAAATGTGGGACAGTGTGGCGCCAATGGCTGCCAATTGATTTAAAGTCCGACATTCATTGTACACACTTAAACTGAGAGTTGAGAGCTAAGAGCTGAGGCTACCGCACTTACGCGTTTTGGTGTACTTACATTTGCAATAATTCAAAAATAAACAAATGCCAAAAATGCTTAGAGAAAATGATTTTATACTGCGCCCCCCCTCTTTGCCACACAGCCAACCCCACCAAAAGCAACGACAACGACGACGACGACGACGCCACAGCGCAAACATTTTAGTCGCCCAAAACGCTAATGGGTAAACAGCTGCGGATGCGGTGAAGATCCAAAAGCTGCAGTCAAACTTAAAGTTGAAGTTGAGGGCGCGTTTTATATTTTGGGCGCGTTTTAAAACGCGTTCTACAAACGCAAGGAAATGCGCACTTGAGCTGAGTTAATCTTGTGATTAGCTAAGGTTTTTTTTTTTTTATATGTAGATTGATAAGCCTTGGGTCGAAGTAAAATTATTTGATTTATCAATTAGCTACAGTTTAACTATCAATATGTATTAAGCTTTAATCATAGACGTTGATTTACCTCGTTATAAATAACATATTACGAGTACACGACAAAGCACCAAAAAAAACTCCTATATAAATTTTACTTTAATTGCATTTATCAATAACATTTTTTTTTAAAATCGCTTCTATTACCAAAACAGTTGCTGTTTGATTTGTGTGCGTTGATAAGCGCGGGAGAATCGTAGAGTATGTTATGACAAATCTGTTTACCTGTCCAACTTGAGTTGTATTTCAGTTTCCAAGCTCGTACGACTTCTGTATCATATTATAACAGCATTTGATAGCTGTGCCAATTTCTCGAAATCTATGTGTCGATATTGTAAAGTGATTCAATTATAATGAAATGATACACTTTTTTTTTGGTTTCCTTATAGACATTGTGTCACCATTGATTAGCCAGCTATACAATAATATGATGAATGACATTGATAGACACTATTACTAAGGGCAGTGTTTGACGTCAACTCAAGTCCAAAGGGGTCGACTCTTCCGGTTCTTAGTATTATTCATATATGATTGCAAATGAGAAATAGAGCCAGGAAGTGGTTTGTTAAAAAGGTGTTGTATGGGTCAGTATTTAAAATTAGAAATGTTTCTTATAGAGTGGGGAAAAGCGATAGCTGTTTACTTTTTATGCAATTACAATGCATAATCTAGTGATATGAATACTACTCAATATCAAACTCTCAATATTGAAAACCAGTTTTCTAAGCAATCTTCAATAAGCTTTTATATAATATCTTAACTTTGGAATGAATCTTACATGATTTACATCTTTTCTATAGTCCTTTTCTTGAACCAGAAACAAGAACATGAACTAAACTACTTAAACGAAGCTTTCTTTAGACATCCACTAAATATATAACTTATTTCATTATCTTTCATTTATTTAATCAGAATATTCAATACACCTCTTTCTAAAAGTACTTCTGAGTCATTAAAATTGGGCATATCACAATTCGGTCAATGAATTGCGTCAACAAAGTGATTATTAATGACCATTATCTCAATTGACTCGTCACCGTTGATTCGGCTTACCATTTGCACAACAAAAAGCGAATTTTAAGCATAAGCTTGCCCAAAAAACCAAACCCAAAGTCAGTAAAAATGGAAAACCCATCAACACCCAGCAAAGTGAGAGATACTTGTTTGACTCAAAAACGGTAGCCGCTCAACAGTGGCTAATGGTCATAATTAAACGTGGCTTATTTGCATAACTGAAGTGGACAGTGAAGGGAGCCGAGCAAATGCAAACTTTGTCTCATTTCAAAAGAAAAGCCGCTTTAACTCTTTTGGCCAACAATTGCTGAACGGCCATTTTGGTAGCAGAGAGCGCAAATAAGCGTTTTTAAGTTGATTCTTAACTAAGATGCTGAGGAGGATACCTTTTATACATTTTTGAATATTATTTTTAAACATCAATTTATGTTTTAGATACGTTAAAAATTCTTACAAATGACATATATATTTCATGATTTTGAAAAAAAGAAATTGTAGAAAAGAAATTGTAGAAATGAAGATAATCAGTTTCCATTCCCATCAAACAATTCGGAAACGGAATTATAAGCTGTTCTATATTCAAAATATGGATGCGAGATTCGGTTTAAAAGTTTTGGTTTTGAGACAGTGGAATGTTAGGTATTCGAACTTATCTTTAAAACGGAAAAACTAACAATAAAAAGGAATGTCGTTAGCTACTTAGAAAGATTTAAAAAACTAACAATCGATCATAAAAACTTAATAATTATCAAAACTAATTTGTATGAATATTACTCATAAACGTAACGTTCTCAATTCTAAAGCCTTTATTTTTAACCAAAAGCCTTTCTAAACTGTTATTAAGTTTTGCAGGTTGCATAAGGCAAATATATGAACAACATGGTCTTAATTTATAACTAATTGTCATATGACCGACTATCAACGGCTGTAATTTATATAGTAAGAAATCTCAGGGCTTTATACAACATGTGTGTGCAGTTAAAGTCCCTGATTGGTTGCCTGTCTAATTGCATGCTAACTGTACTTAAATATATTTATAATTGACGCCAGTGGGTGTCATAAAACGCAACGCAGCGGCGTAATACTAGTAGTAAGTATACATATACAGTCTATATATATATATATAGTCTATGGCGATGTTTGAGTAAGCTTAGGGCAGCCCGAAACCGATGAAGCCAGGCCAAGTGAACCACCCGCTATAAAAAAGTATTTATGTTATTTGTCAAGTTTATCGCAAAGTTGGAGCAGCGTGGAATTGCTTCTATGGACAGGCACTGTGCCTAATTAAACCCGAGTGTTGTTGCTTTATCGAGTTGTAACGATCGGTTGACTTGTTGGGAGTTTATGATTTTCAAATACCAGTAGCCTGTCATGTCATATATATTTCAGATTGAATGTTTATTTAAAAGTGCTGTTGTTGTCATTTGATTTTCATATAGATTTCGTTAGGTGCGGCAATTGTGCTTTAAAATTTATGAAGAGAGGCGACAGGCTTGTACACTGGACGGTGGTTTATGATGGTGCATTTGCAGGGGTGTTCAAGCTAACCGCCTAAAGTGATTGTGATTGCAATGAATGCACGGTAAACAACATATTCAAAAGCACAAAACGGCAAACACAAACATCCGATAAAGCAGCACTAAGCTGACCAGGCCCAGACCCATACCCAAGCCCAAGTCGACAAACAGAAGCCAAATGAGCTTGTCTTGGACTCAAGCCCCCGGCTGCCGATTGCCGGAAACGAGTCAGGTGACATTGTCGTCATCATCATCTTGGCGGCATCTTCTTCGGCACTCTAATCAAAGCCAAGTGCAGCTGCTTGAGTTGCAACTGTAGTGCCTGTGACCGCTGATCAAAAGCAGCCGATCCGACGAAGAATCCGTCAAACGTTTCTCTCTGTTCTTTGGGTCAAACAAACGTTTTTAGGTGCCTTAATCCAAAGTGGCTACTGAGTTGCCTAGTTGCCCAGGTAGTACTCGATTCTGTGCATGAGCAAACACTTCTTGTGGCATTTTGGTCAACAACACTTTCCTTAGCTACTGATCTCTCTTCTCTCTCTCTATCTCTCTTTTTTATCTCTCATCTTATGATCTCAGGCATCAAACTTGCGCAGCTCGCATTGCTGTCAATCTCCTGTGGCAAATAAACTCGAGTGCCTTCAATATGCAAATAATCAAATATTTGCTCTCCGCTTATTAAGTGAGTAACAGCGGTCAGCGACAGCAGCAGCAGCAGCAGCATCCAGCGTTCTTCTTGATCGCTCACACATTGACTCATACGTACTACACCTGTGCATTGTAAATTGTTTGCTTTGGGCTGTTTAATCGCTTTAATGGCTAGGCAATTAACATTTTCTCAACCAAAGTGGCAGCAACAAAATTACAAAACAAAGCTTAGCTTACAAATGTAAAAATATTGCAAAAAGCAACTTGAGAAGGCTATAATTTCATGGCGACTTTATGTTAGCCACCTTATCGTATGACGATTCATTTGTCAGTTGACAATTGACAATAAACTTAAAACATCTTATTAAAATTGGGTTAAAAAGTTATTCAAGACGGCCAAAATCGTAATTGACCTACACAAACGCGTCGTAACAGCATAAGCGCAGACAACTTTAAGTTTTCAACAAAAATCAAAATTAAGTCAGACGATTTGCCATTCATTATACCTAAAGTCTTTATTCAGAAACCAGCCGTCAAATATTAAATTTAAATTTGCTTAATTTATTGGGAATTTTCGTTTAATCCTCGTTTTTTTTCTGCGTACCGCGCCGCGCCCGCCAAAAAACAGCTGCTTGTATTTTGTCTATTTTCGTAGCTAGTTCTGGCTATTTAACAAAAAGCCAGATCTGCAAATTTAACAGAAATTTTATTATTTTTAAAAAATTGCGCGCTTTTAACAGAGAAATGTTAAGCCTCTGTTTGAAAAATGTTAAAAACAACAACAAAATCGCGGCAGAAAATTCCAGGAAAAATGCCGGTTCGTTTTCAATTTTGCTATTATTTCGAACATTTGTTTTTTTTGATGCAGTTCGATTCGAAATAGCATAAAATGACATGTGAGTAAAAAGAGTTGTTCTAGAGGGCTGCTAGTTTAGTGGCAAATAAGCAAAAACCGAAGTTACCGAAGGACATGCGTTCACAAAAAGCAAAATTAAAGCGTAAAAGAGGGTGATTTTAAGTCTTTGGTCAAAAATCAAAATTAGATAATGAAATTTCCTATTCATACATTATTCACTTTATTTCAAGATCCACCCCCAAAACCATAAAATTCCCCAAAATAGATCAAAAATGGCAAAATCGTCAAAAACTGTTAACTAGGGATCAGCTGATTAAAAAACTAGCTATTTTCTGTCTAGCTTTAAACGCACACAGTGGCTCTATGGTTCATAGGTTGTTAAAAAATAAATCGGTTTTCACAGACAGGTCTTTCTCGTCTAGGGGGCCCTTTAAACCTTTATTCTGAAACCAGCCGTCAAATTTTAATTGAAAATTCATCAAATTGCAAGATGCCATCAAAAACTGTTAACACTTAACAGCTGTTTAACTGTCAAGCTTCAAATGCTAACGGCCAAGCAGCGCCATCTATTGTCCGTTTAACCATACATACCGATAAATCGATTAATAAAAACAATTGCAACTTTCGTATAAAATGCCATTTAATTTTTTTGTTTAAAGCATTCCTTGGAAATGTGCACTACTTTCAAAATATGTCACAAAAAAATGCAGCTTACTGCACCCATTTACATTACAATAAATACAAAAGTATCATAAATTTAAGAAAACTACACTGGCACCCTGTGGACTGGCCGGTGTGTACAGAGCTAACATTTATAAAATGTTATTTAAACAGTTACAAAAATAAATAACTACTCTTGTTACCACACCGCTTAGCCGCCATTTAGGGCCAGAGCGCTTACAAACTAAACAATTGCAGGTGAAACACACGGTGATTAGCATAGACAACAACGTGTTGTATTTGTTGTTCCATGTTGAGGTCCAAACTGCTGCCGTGGCCAACTATCTGGTTTTTGTTCATTTTACTCCTTGGATGCCATGTGACCGACTAGATTACTTGTGATTTTCTCAATTTTCTTCAGATCGGGCATGTTTTCCGCTTTGTACTGCACGCACTGCAAGTGAATAACAAAATTTATAAGTAAATTTTCTGCATTGGTCAGCAAATATTTCATACCTTAACATTATCCGTCATTTTGAGCAGCAAGTGTCCCTTGTTGTGCACATATTTCATGGTGTAACGACAATTCTGTGGATTCGCCATGTACATATTCTCGGCGGCGATTTCAAAATCTTCCCAGTTTTTAACAAAAACCATGTTTAAATTGAAATTTTTGTTAAATGCAAAAGAAACGCGAAACAGCTGCGAAAGCCAAGTGCAGCAACAACAAATAGAAACGTCAAAAGACAGCGTGTCAACAATCGATATATCGATAGAGCTATCGATGATTGCTAGCCTACGATGTATGTTGTCAATGGGAATTACTTTTGCGCGTTTGCCAACACTGCACAGTCATTCTTTCTCATTCATCACGAAAATCGCTCGCTCGCCTGCTATTTATTCAATATTTATTGCAAAAAATAGGGCTAAAACAAAGTGTTTCAGCCAAAAAACGTGCACAAACGTGTGCTTGAATTGTGTGTGCATGACGTTCTTATGAAAGCTAGCTGCGACACGTAGCGAAAATGTGCGAAAAGAGTACGCGAAAAAGAAATGAAAGGAAATCTAGTCAAAAAAATACGTCGTAAATGGAGGGGGGAAAGAGGCTGATGGCCAAACATAGCCACAGCGAAGAAAAACGCAAATAAAAAGTGACACGCAGAACACAGGCAGCAAATGCAATTTGTAGTATACGAAAATAATATAATACAAAACATATATAATCTATATAAAAACAAAACGAAATTTCATTGACGGCTGCAAAACTAAATAGAAATTCAAATAACCACTGCGCCTGTATTTGTGTATGTGTATGCAAGTGTGTGTGCATGTGTGGGTGCAGCCACACACAGTAACTGTGGATAGTGTATAATTTGTTGTTGTTTTTGGGGTTGAAAGCTGCTACTGCTGCTGCTGCATAACGCGTGACGTGTGACAACCCCACTCCACACACACACACACACACATACGCAGCACAGCCACCCACACTTGAATGTGTAATTAGAAAGAAGCCAAAAGCCACTCAAAACATAAAGAAAGCAAAGAGACAACAACAACAACAAATATGATGGACAACGATGACACAATGCTCAACAACTCGTCGGGCGCCGAGACGGTCTACGGCACCGAGGACAACAATATGGTCATGTCCGAGAAGGTATGTAACTGTTTCATGCGGGCATAGCACACTAAATGATAAGCGCAATCGTGTTTTATATACACATATACATATATATAAGAAGTAGTTTTATCTGCACACAAAATGTAGCCAAAGACAAAGATAATGAGCAATATGCTCAGCAGGAAATGCTGCAATCACAGTTATGTCTGCTGCTTGTCTGTCCCTCTCTCACTCGCTCCTCTCTCTAGCTCCCTCTCGCTTCCGCTGCCTTGTTTATTATGCATCAGCTGGCAAAAGCTCAAGTCATTGACATTCACAAGTGCCAAAAAAAGGCAAACCAAAAAAGGAGTAGCGGACAAGAGAGTGCGACAGAGAGAGAGAGCGAACGAATGGAAGTAGGTAATAGAAATCAATAAAAGAGTCAAGTTGACTTTATTTAATGTCGCCCGATTCACGCAAATTCGCCGCTCGCATTCTATAAACAGCTTATATTTAAATACATTACAATTTCAACCCACTCTTGCATCCAACCCCCCTTCCCTCTCCCCCCCGCCTCCCCTGCTTGTCGTTTTAATGTCAATCAATGCAGCCTCATTGATTTTTGCACTTTATCAGCTTCGCAGCGCTTTAATCGCTGCTGTTGTTGTCCTCTATGCAATTTCGCTCGCATGAGCTCATCGCGCTCACGAGCAAACTTTAGTTTGTCCCCCAAAAAAAAAAACAAAAAAACAAACCCTTTAAAACATTCGCAGCACATGTTGTCCTTATTTTTAGCTTGCCTTTACCTGTTAAACGAGTAGATAGGCTACCTGTTAATTGAGTAATATGCGGTACAACCACCTTCAACTTAACTCAACGTAACTCAACTACACATAACTCATTCAAGCGGTTCTTTCACAGCTGTGACGCATATTTATACCCTGTACTTATGCAAAAGGGTTAGAAAGGGTATATTAGTGATAAGGTTATTTTTCTTCAGCCAAATCGATTTAGCTGATTGAACTCTACTATTTTGGAAACTATCAGGCGTGTTCTGCTTTCATTTCCGTAATTTACTTTTCTTAAATGTTTCCATTTTCATTTTAAATCAAATGTTGCGTATTATTTTCACTTGAGTTTGCACAAAGATGGACCAAAGTTGCTATTGATGTAGAATTTTATTCAATAGTTAATAAACTGTAGTGTATATTCTAACATTTATCGAAAATTCAACTCCGCAAAATGTTGCCGAAAGTGTAAACCAGAACAGCTCTGTATTAAAGATTCTTTTACATATATTGCAGATTATATACTGGAATGTTTTTCATTTCCAATTCATTTGGAATCTAATTTACGCCCAAAATGTACTTTGAAACTACTTAAAAACTACTTCGAAAAATAATTCAAGTGCCTTTTCATAAGACTTATATTATCTACTATTAATGGCCACTTTCATATTATCAGACCTGTTGTGGTATCCACTTTCGGCAAAACTTTGCGTAAATTATTTTTCTTAAATTTTCAAGTTTTTACTATAATCGTAGGGAAAACGAATTAAATTCCATCTTAATTTTAAATTCTATCCAAATTTGAAGACAAATTAATTTCATTTCCGCAAACTCTTTTCGAAAGTGGAAACCGGAAGAAATTTCAATATGTATAAAACAAAAAATAAATAAGAAAGGCAAAATTTTTTAAATATTTCATTCGAAAACAGGAGCACAATGTTAAAAATGATTTAGAATGAAACATAATTAAAAATAGTATTAGCTTAAGGTGCTTGAAAGCTTACAAGGATTGAATTATAAACAATTTAAGGATTAGTCAAGAAATAGCAAATGTTTTTAAGTAAACGAGTATATCCAACTTGATTACAGGGTATCAGCTAATCTACTAGCATTAAGTAAACCAATTTTATTTACTTTTTTTACGATTGCTGAGCAATAAAAACTGGTTTAACTTCAAACAACTTTTGAGCAGAAATAGTTTTCAAGCATGATTAGCAGACCTTATAAAGTATGTAAAGCTAAAGCCCAACCTTGGATTTGATATTCGATATTATTTTGAGGCTCCGTAAATGCGGAAAACGTGTGTTAATTGATCGCCCGCCCAAAGCAAACAATTCTAATTGATTTTTAATTTATTTGTAAGCTTTTATGGTAATCATAACTTTGGCATTAAATATCATTTCCATATAATTATTCATTTGCACTCATTTAACACACATTTTTGTGGGTTCGACTTTTATTTTGTGTTCATTTGAAATGTAAATATAAATTTTGCTACAATTTTTTGGTTTTTCATGTGCCCTTTTTCTATTTTCTTTATTTTTTTTCTTTCTCTTTCAGAATGAACAGGTTGTCAGCATCGTGAGTTCAAAATTTTTGTTGGTGCTTTTATTATTATTATTATTGTTGTCTCTCACTTTTAATCTTTCTTTTTTTTTTGTTTTTCTTTCTTACTAAAAACGCACGATCTTTCAATTTGTTGATGTATTTTATTTTTCTTACACAATTTGTTTACGCTCTGCACTTAACTTTCGAGTTTTATTTTATTTACTTAACTAACCCAAGTAACTAACAACTAAATAAATGGCATGGGAAACTTTTAACTTTGACCTTTTAGCTTTCTCAACTATCTTTGGGTTTAATTTCAAAGTTGGCAACGCTTGACTCGCGTTTTTCATTGGGCCGCATTTGAAGCGCTTTCATTTACAATTTTTCATTCATTCATATAAAAATAAAAAAAACTATGCAGCCGCAAAAACCAAAACCGCAATCATAATAGCTTTTTAATTAAGCTATTAAATTGCGCCCATCTTTCTCTAACACACACACACTGTATCTGTTTTTTGCTCTCTGTCTTAAACTAAATTGCCTGTGACTTGTTGTCTTGTGTTGTTGTTATTGTTGTTTTCCAATTGCAATCGATTCGAATTTGTTGCACACCACTCTTCACTCTCTTACTCTTCACTCTTCTCAGGTGCAGCAACTGGCGGGCAGCATTTATCAGGAATTCGAGCGTATGATAAATCGCTATGATGAGGATGTGGTGAAGAACCTAATGCCGCTGCTGGTGAACGTGCTGGAGTGCCTGGATGCCTCCTATCGCATTAATCAGGAGCAGGACGTGGAGGTGGAGCTGCTGCGCGAGGACAATGAACAGCTGGTAACACAGTATGAGCGTGAGAAGAGCGCACGCAAGCAGTCGGAGCAAAAGGTAAGTTTGAATATAAATTTCGAATTCAGCATAAATTAAACATTGTTTTATTGTGTACAGCTGCTGGAGGCGGAGGATTTGGCCGAACAGGAGAACAAAGAACTGGCCAGCCGTCTGGAATCCCTGGAGAGCATAGTGCGCATGCTGGAGCTAAAGCACAAGAACAGTGTCGAGCATGCCAGTCGCCTGGAGGAACGTGAGATGGACCTCAAAAAGGTAAAAAGCAACATTTCTAAATAATTGATTTGAACTCTGTTAACCTTTTTCCATTTTAGGAATACGCCAGGCTACACGAACGCTATACGGAGCTGTTCAAGAACCATGTGGATTACATGGAACGCACCAAAATGCTCATGGGCTCCACACACTCACAAATGAGCACTGCCTCCGATCGCATGGAAGTGAGTCGCAATCGTCTCAATCCTATTGCACGCAGCTCTGGTCCCGTTTCGTATGGCTTTGCCTCGCTGGAGAACTCTGTTATGCTGGACACGGAGACAATTTGTAGCGTAGGCAGCCAGTCGGATGATTCGGGACCCCCATCACTGCAAAATGAGCTGGACAGCTTGGCGGGCACTGTGGATCGCGGTGCTGGCACAGATGCGTTGCAACAACAGCATCAGGCCACCTCGCCACAGAGTCCTGACATGAGTCCCGTTGTGCCAAATGTGCCCGCAAATGGTAGGTGTAGGCATTTTCCAAAACTAATGCAATCCTTTTAGCTAACCTGCAACTCTACTAATTTTCCATACAAATTTTCTATTTTCTTTTGTGTTTGTGTTAACTCTTCACTAAAAAAAAAAACAAATTGAAATCCTCAATATAATACTGTTCCCAGTTGGTCGTACGACCACCAAAAAGGAGCAACGCTCGGACAATAATCTCTACCAAGAGTTGTCCTTTCAGGATAATGAAGAGAGCGAAGAGAATGAAATTGTTACAGGTAAGAGTTTGGGTCCCTGCTCGGGCGCCATTTCAAGATCTCGCACGATTACTTTTAAGTTTCTCAAATCCTAACTCAATGCATCTCTCTTTCTCTTATCTCTTTTGAATGTTTTCTACACACAATCCAATTTACACGCACATACTTAAACAAAATCTACACTCTGCGAAACTGGGACACAATGGTTACCATCTCTGAAACTCTCTTTCTTCCTGTAATAGGCAGCTGGGTACATCCCGGAGAGTACGCATCCTCAGGTAGGTACCACACACAAGACCAAGTCCAAGAACAACAACCACAACAAACTCCACCACCAACACCATATAATTCTTACATATATGGATTCATCTATATAACCTGTAAATACATCAAATATCATACGATAATCGACTGAAAAAATATATGTTATATAATACAAATAATCAACGGATCGACTTGCGAAATTAATTTTTGTGATATGTGTTGGAATTGATGTGCTCGAGATAATGTTGTCATCATGCAAAGCTAAATAAAATATAATATTGATTGACTCTCTAATCAAATTTCAAATTTCTCTTTTTATGCCAAAACATTTTTACTTATTCCAAAAAAAAAACATTTTCCCCAAAAAAAAAAACAAATACAATTTTGTTCAAACAAAAAACAAAACAAAAAACAAACACAAAACACCGAAACACAAAAAATTGAACAATATTTTATAATATTGAAGCTAACGACAACTATTTTGGTAAGTTTTGTAGCGCGATATGATATGATATACTACTACGTTTATAAAACTATAGTTCCTAACTAGCGTAGTCTCTTCCTATGTAAGTAGTGTCTCTAGTTTCTCTCTCTCTCTTCGCCTACATTGATTTTCAAACTTCAGTTTTAATGCTCTGTTGGTGTTAGTTTTGGTATTTTGATTTATCATATATTATATCTATATATAAAATTTAGTTTGGTTCAGGATTTAATTTTATTTCGAACTACATCAATTCTGTTCCACTTTAATTTTACGTTTCTTGTTTACTTCACTAATGTCATGCAACTTTTTTTTAACATTCCACATGCAATCCACTTATGATCCACATTTAAAATTGCATTTTAAACTTTTAAGTTACACCAATTAACATATTTTTTTGAAATTGTCATGTTTTGTTTCATCTACTTACATTCCACACAACATCCACTTGCATTCCACTTCATGCGTTCTGTTTGTAATTGTTTTTAAACCTTTTTGCCCTATTAATATCATTCACAATGCATTTGCAGGCATGGGCAAAGAGGTGGAAAATCTCATCATGGAGAATAATGAGCTGCTAGCGACCAAGTAAGTGTAACTAAATCCAAATTAAGAACCACTTATTGAAACTAATTCTTCTTTCAATACAGAAATGCACTCAACATTGTCAAGGACGATTTGATTGTCAAGGTGGATGAGCTGACGGGTGAGGTAGAAATTGTGCGCGAGGAGCTAAATGCCATGCAACAGTCGCGTACCAAGCTGCGGCAGCGCATTAGCGAGCTGGAGGATGAGCTGAAGAAGACCAAGGAGCAGGTGAAACAGCAAAGTAAGTTGCTCAATTTATATACACCAGTTAAAACAACTAACTCAACTCTTTATATTGCTCTAACAGACACCGAGCAGGAGGAGAATGATGTGCCGCTGGCGCAGCGCAAGCGTTTCACACGTGTGGAAATGGCCATGGTGCTGATGGAGCGCAATCAGTACAAGGAGCGGCTAATGGAGCTGCAGGAGGCAGTACGCCTTACGGAAATATTGCGCGCATCGCGCACTGTCGACAGTATGGAAAAAAAGCAAAGCATTTGGAAATACTTTAGTAATCTTTTTACGTATGTTCCTTGATTTCTGTATTGTAACTGAAAAGCAACATGTTGAAAATATGTTTAATTAAAAACTTTTTATCGCAAAACAGACCCTCCAATCGCCCGATGGAACGCATTAACGACGGGCTAGGAGGGGGGCCTATGTTTCGTCACACAGGCGGAGGAAGTCCTGCCCACAGCCATGGATCACCCAGCCGTGGAGGAAGCGACAATCGCCTTGCCCTAACCAGTGGACAGCCGCCGCCACATCCGGCCAGCGCCGGTCTGGCCAATGCTTTAATCATGGCCAAAGATTATGCAGAGGAGGGCAGCTCAGAGCGCATCAGCGCCAGACGGCGAGAGCAATATCGTCAGCTGCGCGCCCATGTGCAAAAGGAGGACGGTCGCCTGCATGCCTATGGCTGGAGTTTGCCCATCAACAAGACCAATCAGGATGCCAATCCAAGTCGCCATTCGGGCGGTGTGCCTGTGCCCGTCTACTGTAACCCTCTTTCGGAGGCATCGCCGCACATGAAAGTGTTTTGCGCGGCGGGCGTCAATCTGCAAGGCGGCTTCACCAAGGATGGCCAATCGCTGATACCTGCCAATTCGCCCTTTGCGCCACACTCTACGCTCAAAATAGCCGAAATAACCAGTCCGACGGCGGAGCAAAGCGCCGAGGCGCTGGATCGCCAAATGGCACGCGCCAGCTTAGAAACTCTGGAGCCAGAGACACAGCTCAGTTCGTTTGTATGGATCTGCACGAGCACACATGCCGCTAGTACGGTCAGTGTGGTTGATGCGAATCAATCGGCCACAGTGCTGGATGCATTTCCCATATGCGCCTCCCATCTGCTGTGCATTGCATCAGTGGCGGGCGCCATGGAGAGCGACTATGCGCTGCTCGAGCAATCGGAGGTGGTCAAGGCGGGTGAGATGCTCCAGCGGCCCGGTGAGGGCACCGAGCTGACCGGCAAAGTGGAGTTTGTGCGCGTGCGACCCAAATCGGATCAGAATAGCAACAGTAAACAACATTCGGTTGAGGAGCCGGCTGCAGTTGTTGTTGCTGGCGTGGCAGAGGCAAAAGAGGCTACCGAGAAATCCAATGAGCAGCTGCCCGCTGTGGATGCTGCCGAACCGTTGGGCAACGTGGAGGCCATCAAAATACGCCAAGCGTTGCCGGGTGCACCGCAACGTTTGTCCAGCAGCTCGGAAAGCAACAATCATGTCAACAACAACAACAGCAACAATGTGCAGTTTAGCATTAAATCGCTGAATCCCATATTGGGCACCAAGGAGCGCGAGGATCCACCCATGACTTCAGTGGGTCCAACAATGTGGTTGGGCGCCCAGGATGGCTGGCTGTATGTGCACAGCAGTGTGGGACGGTGGCATGAGTGTCTGCACAAGGTGCTCCTGCCGGATGCGGTGCTGGCGATTGTGCATGTGGAGGCGCGTGTTGTTGTTGCGCTGGCCAATGCTCAGTTAGCCGTGTTCCGCCGCCAAACAGATGGCCAATGGGATCTGAATAGTTATCATCTGGTTACGCTCGGTGATCGCAATCATTCGATACGTTGCCTCTGTGTGGCTGGCGAGCGCATTTGGGCTGCGCATCGCAACAAGATCTTCATTGTTGATCCCATATCGCTGAACATTGTGCACTCGCTGGACGCGCATCCGCGCAAGGAGAGCCAGGTGCGACAAATGGCAGCCACAGGTTCCGGCGTTTGGGTATCCATACGGTAGGTTCAAATATGAAGTGTGCATTAGGGATTAGGAACTGGAAACAAGACTCAAATACAACTAATCTTGCTTTGATATATTCTAGTTTGGATTCCACGCTGCGTCTGTACAATACGCATACGTTTGAGCACAAACAGGATGTGGACATTGAACCATATGTGTCCAAGATGCTAGGCACGGGCAAGCTGGGCTTTAGCTTTGTGCGCATCACAGCGTTAATGGTATCCTGCAATCGACTATGGATTGGCACCAGCAATGGCGTCATCATCTCTGTGCCGCTGGCCGAGACGCAGCAAAAATCATGTAAGCAACAGTGTATATATATATTTAACTTGACACATTTATTTAAACAACTCTTCTTTCAGCTGATCCCCATGGCCATATGCCATTGTGTTGCATGGCCAATGCTCAATTGTCCTTCCATGGTCATCGCGATGCCGTCAAGTTCTTTGTCTCGGTGCCCATGCTGCAGCAGCCGAATGGCGCCTTAACCTTCACCAACAAACGTCCCGATATGTTGGTCATGTGCGGTGGAGAGGGTTACATTGATTTTCGCATAAGTAAGTGGAGCAAGCGGCCGCACAAGCTTTAGTTCAAGCCAGTTCACAGCCAGTTCAGCGAGCACATGCGCTCTATATGCATATATGCAATTTATTTGTATAATCGTTCCATATTCCTCTGCAGGACATGATAAATTCGATGCTAGTGATAATGCAGCGCATTTGATAGTTTGGAAAGTCGATACGTAAGCTTATTATTTGATTTTCAATTTTTTTTCGGCTTTTTAACGTCATACTTTACTTATTTTGTAACTTTTGATTTGCGTTATTTTTTTTTTTGCTTAGTTTCTTTTTGTATCGTATTCGTTGATTTAATCGCATTTTCTTTTTGTTTAACTTTGGACGGCCGTGTAGTACCTTCAATTTGTAGTTCGTCGCGATGCCTTCCCTCCTCGTTGAAATTGGAAAATGCAGCATTTTGTCTGAGCCATCTGAGTCGATTCGAAAGACCCCTAAGAGGTTTATGCAAATTTATGTTCAATGTTTATTTCTTTCTGTTGCAATTTGATATCACTTTTCTATATATATATGTTCCAAGCACTTTTTCACAGTTCCAAAAAGTTCCACCAAAATCCACAAAGGTTACAAGTGGATATTGTAATTGTTCATATTGGTGTCCTTGTAATACGTCCTATTTCCAATTGTTTTATAACAGGCAAAAAATATATTTGATTTTGTATATATGAATTTCAAAATGTTATTTGGCACTTTTCTTTTTGATTTCTTAAGTTTTTTAAAAAGGAAATACATAATTTTAGTTATTATTTGGCCAACTTTTTAGTTATATGGTCGTAGTTTTTGATCTATTGCTTTTTACTTAATTTTATTTAACAAAACATTTATTTAAATTCAATTTACTATTGTTTAATATTATTAAAATGTAAAAACTGCTGGCTTTATACAAACTACCAAACAAAACGCGCACTTTCACCTCAAAAACAAAACAATTACTAAACAAAACTAAAACTTTTCTCAATTTTAAACACTTTATAAATACAAACAATATTAAACTTAATAATACTATAATATACTATTAATAAAGTGCCTATAAAGACACTCGAAAATCAAATATATATATTTAATTGCTTTATTGTAATATATCAATAAATCATATATGAACCTTTTGTAGTTGTTGTGTCGCTGCAGCACTAAGTGTTTATATATATGCATAATATAAGTTGAATACACTTACTAATTATATATTTTTATGACAATATTACAGATGATAATGACATGGAGAACAGTATTCAACTGGAACCAAATCAAACAATCGAAAATCGAGGCGACAAGAGTTATTTGATTGTGTGGCATGTTAGTCAACGTTAAAATTAGTTTATTGTTTTTTTATTTAAATGCAAAAGAATATTTATAAACAAGTTATATATATATATAAAAAAATCCGAACTAAGCAGTTAAAAGTTTTGCAGGCTAGAGAAAAGAATACCTTAATTTAGTTATTAATTAATTAAACTTATTTTAAATACAATGCGCCGTAGCATTGCCAAAAAACAAGTTGAAACAAAAATAACACTGGGTACTAACCAATTTTAGTTAAATATTAAACAATTTGTGCTAATTATTATGCTTCACATATTAGCTACACATAATGAATAAACGTTATTTATCAGTGATAGCCCGCTAAATATTTACAACTATATAGAAAGTATATCGATTAAGATTTCAATTTGTAAATTTTTGCGCTCTTACAGACAACATTTTGTTTATATATATGACTATATATAATATATTTAACAGAAAAAAATACCTTAAACATACTAAAGAGCGCCCTTTTTAAAGCAATTTGTGCGTGATTTTTTGTCCAAATATTTAGTTGAATTTTATTTCTTTTAAGTTAACAATATCAAAAACACAAAATCAAATATGTAATTTCTTATTAGTTATTTGTTAAATAATTTTAATTTTAGTTTCAAACCTATTTCAGTAATTGTTATTAATTTGTTAATAATAAAAAAAAAAAGATCGTGACAAATATTTAACCTTGTTTTAGTTAGTATGCATATCATTTCGATTAGTTATTTAGTGGCGCCAAGTGATATTTAATTTTTGTCAATCACATTTGCATAGATATATACGATATACATATATATATATATATATATTTAGGGCAGACACCATTTTACAACATTTATATATGCTAGATTTAGCAGATCATGGCGAACTTACGCATTAGCTTTGGCTTGATTCGAGCAACTTTATAACAATGACTATGCATAATTATAACAATAACAAATATATGTACTGTAAATAAAGCCACATTTATATAATAGCAAATTATGTGAAATAAACTATGGATTTCAATTGAAAGCTCGTAGTATCCTATGCTGAGAGATGACGATTTTAGAAACAGGCTGAAAATAAGAAGAAAAACCATTCCGGGAAACAGCTGAGTTTTGACAAAGAAAATTCTAGAATTCAGTTAAAAAAAAAAACAGTCTTCTTCTGAACCTCGACTCTTTGTCAATTTTATTTAACTTAAATATCTAAAACAATACAAATAAACGTATTAAAAATTCCATTGGACATCCTCAAGACATTCCGTAACATGCTCATCAAGTGGTCCAATGCTGTCATCGTCGGTGGAATTATTTTGAAAATCATTACGATTCTTTTTGATGTGATCCGAGATATTTGAATGTCGGCATTGCTTGAAAAATGCATGTGTCATTAATTTCTTGGCACTCCAACGATTTTCCGCATTACGATTCAAGCAAATTTCCACAAACTGATGGAAATCATCGGTTAGCACACGTTGACTATAGATTTCATAAGATCTGCGCGTTGTCGAATTTTCAAATGGCATTTTTCCTTGATCATCCGGCAGCATTGTATATGTCGATCGATCCAGCAGAGATGGTACATTTCCACGAATTTTCTCAGTGTACATGAGCGTTGGTTGCGTCTCCAAATACGGTTGTATGCCATTGGCCATTTCGCAAGCCGTTATGCCCACAGAATAGATATCACACTTCTCCGTAAAGCCCTTGATATTTTGATCTAGAACTTCGGGAGCTGCCCAATTCAAGTTTTTCTCCTGGGAAACGCCATGCAAAACGGTTTTCTTTTTGCCATGCTTGATAAAGCTGCGACTCTCATGAAAATTGGATAACATTGCCTTCTGGCTATCCAATAATATATGATTGGCACGCACAGATCCATGCACAAAATCATTCGTATGTATATAAAGAAGTGCGGCAAGCACATCCTTAAAGATCAATGCTATCAGAGGTTCGGGAAATCCGCTTGTGAAAATGCTTTCCAATAAAATTTGGCACGTACCAAAGCACATATACGGATATAGTACAAAGACATCGCAATCCGATATAAAACTATGCAGTATTCTATTGATATTTGTGTGCTTGAATTGTCGGCAACGTTGGATTTCGTTAAATAGTTTTTTTAGTTCGCCATCAGCTTCTTGTTCCAGCGAATACTTTTTGATAACAATAACACGATTGTTTACAACATAGTTTGCCTTGTACACTGAGCCAAATTTGCCATGCTTAAATGCTTGCGTAAATTGATAATCTGTTAAACTATTGCTAAACATTGTTAAGTGTTTACAAATTTTAATAATTTTGTGGAAAATTCGATGTGCTCAGTTCGAAACAGCTGACTTTTCGAACTTCAAACAGCTGATATTGATAGTTGTTGTTGAACGGCGCTGCGCAGCTGCTCAGTTGACGGCTTGGATGTGCGCTAAAATTGTTGTTGCAAAATTAAACAGCTGTTTAGTGCTTACAGTTTTTGATAAAATCGTACAATTGCTGAATTTTTCTATTTTTATTTACCTGAATTGTTTTTGAGTATTGAATTTATGCAAAATAAATAGAAAATTGAGTGACTTAATTTCAATTTATGTTGAGAACTTGAAACCGCCTGCTACTTCGCAATTATGGCGCTGTTTGTGTTTGTTATTTTCGTTTGTTTTTTGTTTTGTCGCTAATTTGGCGGCCGTTTAAAACAACAAATGCAATTTTACGTTATTTCACATCGAATTGCATTAAATATAACAAGTTTTTAAAGAAAAAAACTCATTTTTTTCCTGGAATTGCCGGCTAAACATTGTTCTGTTAAATGCCCGCGCTATTCGAATTTGGCGAAATTTTTCTGTTAAATTTAACATTTTATGTTAAGAATCTGTTAAATTTTAATCAGCTGTTTACTGTTTTCAATGTTTTTTTTTTCCTTCTAAAAACAAGTTTCGGCACAGCATTTGTTTGCTGTTTAGTTCAATTTTAAATGCATATCTAAATATCTAACGCTATATATTGCACATGGCCATAATAATTGATACATTTCGGGCCCATTGGTTGATCTCGTGCTTTGGCCTGGTGCTATTTGTGGCCGGCAGCGTCGTTCTCTACTGGAATGAGGGACGCGCAGTGCACACAATGCTGGCATTGGACGAGGCCTACGCAGATGTCTATTCCATGCAGTTTACGGAAGAGGAGCAGGATCAAAACTTTGAGAATCGAATTATACATCTATCGGGTCCCATTATATGCGGTGAACCGCTTACCGAACCGGATTACAACATACAGCTGATGGCAGTGAAGCTGCGGCGACGCGTCCAAATGTATCAATGGGTGGAGGAGACGGTGGAGCATAATTTTGTGGAGAATGTGGGTGCCATGGAAACGGATTCACGTTCCTATTATTATACGCGCGAGTGGCGCGACAAAATTGTGGACTCGCGCAACTTTAACAATCGTCATGGACACACAAATCCCGCACGCTTTCCCATCGAGAGCGCCGTTCAGGTCGCCGATGCCGTCTACATTGGCAAATATGAGCTGGGCGCGGAGGTCAAAAACAAGTTTACCAACTATAATGAGCTAACCTCAGATATACGACCGGATGATAGCAGCATTAAGCTGCATCTTGGCTTATATTATCACACCGATGATGTGTTCAATCCTGAAATTGGCGATCTGCGCATACTCTTTACCTTTGCCGGCTTGGAGGGTGATATGTACAGCGTCGTGGGCAGACTTCAGGGCAACAAGATAGAGCCTTATATAACCACACGCGGTGTGCATGTGCTGCTCGTCTATCCCGGTGAAATAAGCGCTTTGGAAGTCTTCAGGCTGGAGTACCGTGCTCAGGTGCTGCACACTTGGTGGTGGCGTTTCATTGGCTTGCTACTGGTATTCCTTGGCGTCACCTGCAATACGAAGCTGTTGCGTTTAATATGTAAGTTGGAATCGGTTTTGAAACCGATATCTTATAAACATTATGCGAATATACTTTTCGAGATATGGCTCGGAATCAGTTAGACTACCTTTCTCAGGCGCTTACAAGTGGTTAAATTCTCCACATAGATTAATTGCGTTCGCTTTTGTTAAATCTTAACACACCAAAGTCAAGAACTTCAAGTTAGTTCCCATTTCTGAGAATTTTTCTTTTAAATTTCTTAATTTTTACCAACAAATAACCGTTTTTACTTTTAAAACTTAAGTTCCAAATTTTTCTCATTCTAAATTCTGTCTCAAAAACGGAATATGTTAAGCCAGATTTTTCAGCTATATTCAAATTTTAAAAGTGCTATTAGTTCTGATTCCGAATCGGATGTGGGAACAGGCTTGTTTAACTTAAAGCTGTAATTAGACTCTATCAGATCGGTTCCCATTTCCGATAACTTTTCATTTCGAACCGTTTTCGATTTTGTAATTCTGTTTTCAAAAACAAGTATCAAATGGTTTTCCCTTTTAAAAATCAGTTTGAATACTTCTGATTTCACAGTCTCAAAAGCACAACTTTTTTTGATATTTGGAATGCAGCACAGCTAATAATTTCAGTTCCGAATCGGAACAGACCTTTATATCTTATGATTCCGAAGATCCATCTAGCTGTGAGTACTCATCTTAAATCTAGAATCAGAGATGCCTAACTTATCCGAATTCCAAAAGCATTCATTTCTATTCAAGAAAAAGCATATTTACTTAAAAGATTTTTACAAAAAACAATTGAGAACACATACATATACATATATCTAACATATACATATATCTAATATCTATATCGGTTGTGCTTTTAGTGCTACGTGTGCCCTTGCTGATACCGTTGGCGCCGGATGCACAGTTCCCAGTGACTGGAAATTTTCTCATCGCATTCTCGCTGGGGCTAACCATAGCCGCTGTGGCATGGATCCTGCATCGTCCTGTGATTGGCGCTTGCCTATTTCTGGCGGGCGCATCTCCCTACGTTTGGTTAACACGCAATCTGGTGAACTATCATCGCTTGGAATGAGCCGAGCTGAGCTGTGACCCAAAACAAAACCCATTAACAATACCAAAGCAGGTTCTTACAAACTATTTACAAAGATTATTTGTTGAGTTTTTGTCTGTGCCATGTCTGTTGTAGTTACTAATGTTAGGACCCCATCTCATCCTGCTCTGTCCGTGTCTACGAATAAAAACTGAATAACACTTAATAATACTACAACTACTTATATTTTAGAATTCTCTAATGCCCGCTTGTCCATTTGGTGGCTCAGTGTGCGCTGTGCCGGCGCTGACGCTGCTGCCGCTTGGCTTTGGTGTGGACTCTGTGGATGTGTGTACGCTGGGGCTTTGTGACTTATCCTGCTCCTCGTGACACGCCGGCGGCTCCTCGAAGCGCACATAGGGCTCAAAGCTATTGTTAATCTGCACGGAGCCACGATGCAGATTATTCGACTCGGCCTCGAAAAGTATCTCATTGATGAAGCGCTCGGCGAGCAGTCGCTGCTCGCGTGGCAAACGCTTCAGCTTGTGTGTCCAGGTGCGTGCAATTGACTCCTCCTCCGGATATGTGCCAGCCAAATACTCGCAGGCTATGTTGAGCAGCTCGTCCGTGTTGTGTGTGCTCACTGTAGTCGTGGTGGACGCATTGTTGCCACTGCTGCTGCTGCAGGGCGGCGTTTGTCGTGCTCGCTTGGCGGACGCGGCGTAGTCGCCGGCTTGCGGATGTGCTGGCTGATGATGCATGACGCTTGTTGGTGGCGGCGGCGGCGGTGGCAGCGGATCCAACTTTTGCACATGTCCAAATGATTTGTGAAACATTTCGGTGATATTTGGCGTCTGTCCCGTCGCACTGCGATAGGGATAATGCAGATTGGCGGCGCTGCTGCTGCTATTGTTATGCTGCTCCATAAAGGCGGCCGTTGAGCTAGAGTTCTCATTGAAGGAGAAGGATGGCTCGTTCTTGAACGTGGGATTCACGGCCAGAAACTTTTCCGTATTGCGCAAAAAGTCGAGTTCCTGAAAGGTCCAACAACGTGGCGTATGCAAACTGCCTGAACGTATGGCGCTCTCCACAACTTTGAGCTCCTTGCGATAGTTTGTGCGCAGCGTATTGATTTTCTTCTTGACATCCTCAACGGTTGCATCCCGCTTCAGATAATGATAAATGGGCACCAGACGCTGATAGGCCTCGGCGCGTTTCTCTCGATTCGTGTAATCCCGCAGTGAAGTGTCCCACAAGACGGGCATATCACGATATGTTTGTATGAAGGCACGCAAATAGTGGCGATTTTCTTCAGCGCCCGACATTATTTTGATGCTGTGCGTCGGCGGCGGCGGTTGATGCAGCATAGCTTCAAAAACAACTTTCAAAAGTGCGCTCTAATTGGGCGGCAAAGAAGTTGAGAAAAAAGCAAAACAAATGGTCAATTTTACTTTTGCGAGCGAAGTGAAAAAATGATAAATTTATGTATGGACCTATTGACGAAATGTCAGTGGGCTGTTGTTGTTGTAGTTGTGCTGGTGGTGGGTTGTTTGACAGATTGCTGGGCATATTGCTACATTGACGTAACTGCGCTTGTGTGTGTGACGTCACAGCAACAAGTGTTGCTCGCTGTGTTATTTTTGTTTGCATTTCGTATGGCAGCACTGGCCGCAATTATCGATTTATCGATCGCAAGTGTTGCTCTAATTTTTCAAACTGCACAGCCCTGGCTTAACAGTGGACTTGCATTAACATTTGTATGCTAGCAGCGCCTTTTTGAGCCGCGTAGTGCGAGCAGCATTAACATTTATGTAAAATAAAGCGAGACGAACAGCCGTGCGGCCGGACGTGTTTGACCGTTGATTTTGATTTTTATAATTCCAACGCGCCGCAAAGAAAGCAACCTTAAAACAAACACGTAGAAGGCGCTGTGTAATTTGTATGTGTTGAACAATTACAATAGACACATGTGTAATTAATGACGTGTATTTGAACTAAATTCTAAAAAAATGAAAAAAAAAATTAACTAAGCAAGCGACGCTTTGCCTGCTGTTCAATGGAGTTCACCAGTGTGTGTGTGGAGGAAGTGTGTAATTCATTTGTGTTTGAGCGCTGCACAGTTCGTTTGCGCTCCGCTTTTTAATTTATCAAAAATCGTTGTTTATTTTAATTGTGCTAAAACAAAGATACTCTCGCATAGTGCTTAAAAAATAAGTGAATAAAATCGTGCAAAAAACACAAAGATACTTTAACCAAAGATTTGCGTGTGTGTTTGTGTGCATGTGTGTGTGTGCGGCATCTTTTGCCAAATTTAATGCAATTCAAATTCTCTTGAAATGGAGACTATAGAGGAGCAGTCAAAATCAGGTGAGTTTCATTTGGCAAGGGAGGGAGCTGCAGCAGCAGCGCAGCAGCTGTTT
Organism: Hirtodrosophila cameraria; assembly: GCA_949708635.1. Lineage (NCBI taxonomy): Eukaryota > Metazoa > Arthropoda > Insecta > Diptera > Drosophilidae > Hirtodrosophila > Hirtodrosophila cameraria. The sequence goes on from OX453091.1 coordinate 18,967,117, forward strand.
GCCTCGTACATCCGCTGCTCGTTCTATTTTTTGTGAATTTTTCAATTTCATCTCAAAAAAAAAAAAAAAAAAAAAAATGTCACTGGCAGCAAATAAATAACTTGTAGTACTTATTTGTTGTAGCGTCTAACAAAAAAAAAAAAAAAAACGCGTCAGGGAATTTTAAGCTTCTTTTTCGTATTTATTTCGGGTACAAAACATATTTATGTATCGTCAAGCGAACGCACATAATGCTTTTGCACCCCTCTTCACTCTTCACCCTACAACACGCACCACAACCAAAACTGTACCATCCAAGCAACCAACCAACAACAACAACAACTACCAAAGGCGCTTTACAGCAATAAAAACAAGGCGCAGTCGCCGCGTACTAAGTTCCTGTCCCTCTGCCTGCGTTTTAGGTAGGAAAGGAAACAAAATTCATTTGCGCACTCACTCTCTAACTCGCACTCTCCCTTACTCACTCTTGCTTTTGTCTAGCAATTTACCTACGTCTGCTTTACCTTCCTTTTTCTGCCCTCTTTCCTGCTAAATGTTTAACAGACTCTGTCTGCTCAATGTTAATGGCATTCTTACACATATGCATACACATATACAGTTGTACGCTGACGCGAAGGTCTCTGCTGCGTCTGCGTCGACGCAACAGACTACATCAAGGCTCTGATTTTATTACAAGATTCCACTGTGATGAGTCTATTTGACATTCTTTTTTTTTGTTTTTGGCTAAAACGTGTGCGTGTTGCAGTTTTTTTTCATTTTTCAAATGCCACTCAATTAGTTTTTCGTCATGTTTTTGGCAAATGGCCAGCAAAAAAAAGACGAAACAAAAAAGCAGCAGCAGCAAAGAAGAAGCAGCAGGCAGCAGCAAAGAAGAAGCAGCAAGCAGCAGCTAAAGGGAAATTCCCAATGTTTGCAGTAATTTCCCTTTCCCATGCCCAAAAAAAAAACACCACCTGTGTGTGTGTTCGTTTCGCACTCTGCATTTGCATTGGTATTTGTAATTGCACACTGTGTGGAGTAGAGGGAGGCGAGAACACATGAGAGCAGAACAGAAGCGAACACCTGTGGCTTCCGCCTGACTGCGTTTTTCGAAAAATGCGAAAAATTCGTTGCTTGGTTTGGTCCCCGTTCTCAGCTTAGTTGCATTTGAGAGTTTGATCCCTAAAGGTCGCCTCATCGTCATGCTGCACTTGCTGTCAACTCCCAAGTTCAGTTTTGGCAACAACAATAGCAACAGCAACAACAACAATGGCTGCTACAACAACAATTTGGTCACGGTTCGTCGTCAGGCCTGGTCGTATTTCACATACGCTTCCCAGGATCAAGTCAAACAGACGCATCTCAAGCAGGCAGCGCTATGTCAAGTGTATGAGGATTTTACAGGTATTTATTCAAATTCATTTGAAAACTTAGGGTTTGTCAGGTGTTGCAGCTTAGGTAGTAGCTTCAAAATCCGCAGTAACCAACTTTTAAAGTCGTATTTGTTTATTTGAACTTAAAAATGATTTATATCTAGTCGGAAATCATTCAACGCAGTTGGAATAACTATAACAAAGTCCAATTTCAAGAATTTAGCTCAGCAGAAATTTACAAAGCGAATAAATTATTAATTCTTGTTAATAATATAAATTGATAGTTTAAAGCAAATATTTACTGCTTGATAAATGTGAAATAGTTTTAATATTTTTTAAATATTGCATTGAAATTTGCTACAGCTCTTAAAAAGCTATCAGGCCTGTTCCGAATTCGTATTCCGTTCGAAATTTGCGGAAATGGAACATTTACGTTTTAAAAAGTTTTACTTTTTTGCCTGCGAAGGAAGGAATTTAAAAAACAAATTCCTCAACTCAATTTTGAAAAGATTTAGTTAATTTATTCATTAGAATAAAGTCAAGTAACATTTATAATATAAAATTGGAAAACTGTCTGTAAAACAGAAGCGAAAACGTGGAAGAAAACGTAGCTGTTCTCGATTCAGCAATGCCTACTAGATGACAACTAAATAGGCTTTTTACTATGAGAACTCGGTTTCGAACTCGGTTTCGAACTCGATTTCGAACTCGGTTTCGAACTCGATTTCGAACTCGGTTTCGAACTCGGTTTCGAACTCGATTTCGAACTCGGTTTCGAAGAAGAGAAAACAAAACCATTCCGTATGGAAATCAGAACAGTAATTCGTAAATTGTTCGTAATTCATTCGTTTATACGTTTCAAAAACGTACTGTATTCGAAACAGTCCTAAATGTTTATTAAATATTGCAACTTTTTAAACATTTAAAATAGTTCAAGATCGTTATAATATTCGCCTGAAAGTATTGAAGTCATTTACACATAATAAATATATGTCAAAATTTCATACTTTTGACTATTATGAAATTATACAATAATTTATTATTACCTAAATATAGATCCTAAAATTTCTTAAAAACTTTAGAAGCATATTTCATAGTTTTAGTTTTAGAAGATAGTTTAATAAATCAATTTGCAACAGCAAAAAATGAATTATTTCATAACTGTTGCAACTTTCTGAACTCCCAAAATGACTCAAGATTGTTTTAGCTTTTCGGCCGAAAGCTTGATAAACATTTAAACAGCTGGAAATGTTTTCTAGCATTTCCTTAGAATCAAATGGAACACATTTAAATTGTTCAGTTTGCTTAGAAATGCAATATCATGTTATTTAAGTAATAAAGAAAACACAACAACAAACTTATTAACTGGAAAACAAACTGATTGAAACTTGTGCATGTGGAGAATTGACTTTGAGTAATATATATTATATATATATAGTATATATAAATTGGTGTCCCATGCTATAAAGCCAGTCTGTAAGACATACATATATATGTTTACAAGTGTATTATTATTTCAATTATTATTATTATTATATTACGGAGTGCATTTCGCAAAAGTTGAATCACAAATGCAATAGATATTTATGATATTAATGCAAGTCATGCGATGCATTCCTTAGACATAGTTTGCACCTTTTATAAACATGGAAATATGGCTTTATAAAATTCCACTAGAAAATTTTCCATGTTTATAAAACGCAAAATTTGCTTTACACAACAATTGCACGCGTCATGTGGCGACGATGGTGATGAGTGCATGCAACGTTGGTGCAGCCTCCTCCAGGGGTAGGGGGTGGGGGGTAGTCTGGACTTTGCACAAGTGCTCTATTGAAAACGACGACGACGACACTGATGTCTCGAAGATACAGATACAAAACGCGCAATTGGCATCAGTTACAGCTGCACAGTTCTGGATAAAATTAATGTCCATATGCTGCAGGCAGTCGAAAGGGGTGTGTAGGGGTGCGGGGGTGAGCGGCCTGTGGTTAGAGGGGTGTGCAAAATTGAATGCACTTGAACATTCTGTTTAGTGCCTCGTGTTGTGGCTGTGGTTGTGGTTGTGGCTGTGGGTGTGATTGTGGGTGTAGTTGTGGGTGGCTATGCATTTTTGAATTCTTTTTTTTTTTGGCTTTGCATTTTTCGGCATGTCAAAAACTAACGTGGCAATGATGTGAAGGTCACAGCGGGGTGGCGTTGGAGCAAGGGGCAGCAACAAAAACAATCAACACTTGGCGATCACAATTAAAATTGATGTCAACAGCTCACAAAAATGCTACTAAATGATCGACAAGTATTGACGCTGACTGCGCTGCCACTGGCTCTGCCTCTGCTGCTATCGCTGCCTCTGCTGCTGTCTTTGCCACTGCCTAAGTCGCTACCGCTGCCCTTCAGCACTGAGTGATGCTCTACTCGCAGTTCTATTTTCTCTTCTTTGTTTGTCTTATTATTTTTTTTTTTTTTGGTAATATTTGATTTTGCGCAAATATTTCGCCCTCTGGTTTTTGTTGTGCGCCTTGCCTACGTCCTCGCCTTGCCCCGTCTACCGCCCCTTGCCCTCGTTTACGTCTGCTCTTGCTATTTGCAATTTGCATAAACAAACAAAAGCGATGGCCATAAATCATAGAGCCAAAGTTTTAATATGTGCTTCTCTACACTTGAACAAAGTGTACTTAAATTTATTGGACTGTTTGCGCCAAGTACTCGATACTTAATAGGGTGCGGGGGGTGAAGGTAAAAACTATAATAATACACATGTGCATATCAGATATAAACTTGGCTGTCTTCGAGAGTATTTTTAATTAACTAAAGGCAACTACATTTTGTTAATATATTGGGTTTGTAAGAGGGGTGGAACTTTTTTTTGATTCCGGTTTCCACTTTCGTGAAATATTCCTTAAATATTAATATTTTAATTTTTGGTAACATTTTGTGAATTGAATTCACTTTCATTTGATTAAGGATTGAATGGAAATAAGTTGAACCTTTAAAGAAATGATTTAGAAATGGATACTGAAATGTAAAAGTGACATTAATCAATAAAAATAAAGTTTAAAATTAAACTATAATTATAAAGTAATATAAATTGTAAATATTTATGATAAAATACATTTTTCCATATTTTAAAAAATTTAACTTTCACATGAAAGCTGTAAAATTACAGCGTATATCAAAGTCGGCTACAACTCGCCACTTTTGCCAAGTCTTATGACTGTTGCTGCACTTAAACATTATAATGCTATAATCATTTGCTATAAATAGATAACAATCTACATACATACATATCTAATACTAATGACTTTTGTCATTCTCTTTGTCATTTATTTCCCTCCGCAGAGATGTCCATCATGTCAAAGCCCACACGCATCTGCCTGGTGGGCGGGGCTGGTGAGGATGCAGAGACAATGCAGGCAGCGGAAAGCTTTGGCATCCCCGTCATACAATCGGAAACGGGCCAGGACATTATCAACGATGCGGAATGGCGCACCTATTATGTGCTTAAGGATTTCGAGACCGAGATCTTTGATGCCATACATAAGCAAAAGGAATGGTAAGTGCTTTTCTTTTTTCTTTTTTTTTTTTGTTGCTTTTCACTTTTGTTCTATTTATAATGAAATAAAACTGAGTAATGTCACCAAATTGAACAAGACAGACAAATGGCACAGAAATGCCACGAGTGGAGCAGCAGCAGTAGCCAAATTTGAAATTGAGACACGCATTTGCTGCCGCACAACCCAAACCCCTTCGACATACCCCCTGCAACTCCTAACCATCAATTGTTCTGCTCAGTTTGCTCACAGTTCACAGACTTTTGCGGTAGATTGACAGCAGCAAACCGCTGACAATCCTACTCTTCCATTATTTATTGTAGCCTGCTTTTTTAAATACATATATGTATGTAATAAAGGGTATCGTGGGGTATATTCGCTGGCAGAAAGGGCAATCTAATCCACAGTTTTCAAAGATAATATAATCAGGTCTGTTCCGGTTTCCAGAGTTTCCATTTTTATTTGTAACAAGATTTTGGGTAAAGAATTGTTAGATCATTTATTAGATCATCAATTAAGTAGATCATCCCCAAAAATGAAAATCGGAACATTTAAAAGAAATTCACTTGCGAAAAAGTTTGCCGAAGGTGGAAACCAGAATAACGAACGAAATTATTAAAAACAACCGAGTACTTTTTACAATACAAATCAAAAAATGAAATGTGGGCTATAATAATTCAGAACTAGTTACAGGATATCTGCTAGTCTGTCACTCTTAACAACAAAAAAGTTCTTTTGCTTTATTTTCTTTTTGCACATTTGGTACAAATTGTTGTCAAATTTGAGACTTGCGGCATTATTCGCCACGCTTGATTAATTTACCCGCTGCGCAGTAATGGCAACATTCAAATGGCAACAACCAACAAATACTACAACAAGAAGATCAACAAAACATGCACAGCCTGCCTCATTAGTGATTAACAATAATTTTTTATTTATTTACGATCATATTCAAGGTCAGGAAATGCGTTTGTTTCTGTTCTTTGGCTTGCAGAGAGTGCTTTGGGGGGTAAAGTTTTTCCTAAGTTTTCCACTATTGCCTGTTTTTCTACACGCTTTCATGTTAAACATCACTTTTTTTGTTTCAGTCTGTTTTTTTTTTTGCACAAAACTTGTAAAGAAAGCAAAGCAAAACAAACGGAAGCTAAAAGAACACCTACAACATAAAGAATTATTATTTATTTGCCAAATTTTCATTCATGTTTCGTATGTTTGTGTTTTTTGCCTCTATTTTTTTATTATTTTGTTATGCACATAAAATTGTTTTTAGATCGAACCAAAATATACATATTAGTGCCTAAATTTTTATGTCATTCTGCTCAAAATACATTTGTCATAATTTTTAAAAATAATGCTTAATTAGTTAAGAATTTATAGACGTAAATACTTTGAACTTTAGGTATAAAGCATAAAGAAAGCTTAGTCATTGAGCTATAGGTAAAAAAATAGATTTTAAATCATGTAATATAATCAAGAATTCGATGGGAATTCATAACATAGTCAGGCGCAGCCAACTTAACTAAACAGTGCTGCCAGATCGCTGAATTTATGAAAACTACAAAAAAGCGATGTCTGTTTAAAGAAGAGAAATGGTAGCAAAAAAAAGAAATATCAATATTTGCTTAAGAAAACTTTTGAGAAAAGCCAAAGAAAAAGTATTCACAAGAAAAATTAACCATAAGTTTTCCCCCCAGAACACTTGAAATTATTGCCGCTTAGTTTCCCTCTTAATTGCTCAACATAAACAATCTTTGCGCCGAAGAAGGCTGTGTAATTGAGAAAAAAAATCCCAACCATATGTAAAATGTATAAAATTCATCAGAACTTTCTGTACTTCCCGAGAAAAGCAAAGGAGGGGGGGTGAAAATATTGAAGGAAATTCCCTGAATGACTTTTTCGAGAATTATTTCACGCATACTTAACGAGCCACTTAAAATTGCACAAATTATGCCACAAAAGATCTTATTAAATGCATGACTATATGTGGTCCTATATATATGGGGGTATATATATATATATAAACTGAATCATAGCATTGCAATCGTTGGGGGTATTGCCTATTTTGGGGCGCTTTCATTCATTGAATATGCGACAATATATAGAAAATACAAATATATATATAATATATAATATTAGTAATAAAAATTGCCTGACGACACACAACAGATGACAATTTTTCTTAAAGGAATTTCTTAAAGCTAAAAACTTTGCGTACTTCCAATGAAATCGAAATGAATCGTTTGTCTTTTGATTTGCAGAGATCTAGTTTGTTGTTTAGGGAGGTGCGTCGAGCGGGTAAGTTGCCAACGATTGCAGCAATCGTTTGGCGCCAAGATTCTATAAAATTTATCAAAATATATAGAACACGATGTCAAGACGCGTAGAAAGTGTGAAAAACGTCGCCAACAAGTCGGAAATTCTTGAATAAAAATAATAAAAAACACACAGAAAATATTTTCAAAAAAAAAAAAGAAACAAATTGTAGAAAATATATATATATATTTATTATGGCATTTTCTTTTTAATATACTGTGTATACTGTGTATAATTTATAAGTTTTCAACATGGCAAATTAATGGGGAGGCAGGCCGAAAGGGGGCAGGCTGGGAAAACTCAACGCAACGCAACGCAGCGCTGTCATTGACTGTTCTATAGTTTTGACCCTCGCAAAGTTCGAGTGGTTGGGATTTGGGGTTGGGGGCGAAAGATCAGCGCACTTTACAACTTGCTTGTGCTCCTCCCTTATATTTCTTATAAAAGTTATGGGTAAGGTCATCCATCAACAAACAGTTCATCTTCATTTTGGTGGCTTTTCATTATTTGTGTAGCACGCGCTGCGCATTTTGATGCTTTGACTAAGCGTTTCGCATTGGGTTTTCCTTGAATGCTGTTTTTAATTGTACTATGAAAAAATTCCTTTGAAAATTTATGTTGATTTTTATATAAGTTTGATTTCAAATATTTGCATAAATTCACCTGTCGCAACTCTTTGCGCGCTTATTGTTTAACGTTTTGTCATCAGTTTTTCTAATGTTTGCTCAGCTAACTGAAACACTTGTGTGTGTATATAATTCATATAGCTATATATATATGTCTAGATATATTTGCCTGGCATTTGGCACTTGAGAGTGTGCCATCAAGTGGCATTTTCTATTTCCACAAGTTTTTCATTCCATTGCGTTCCGCTGCCGCTGCTCAGCTCAGCTGGCTACGCTACTCTGCTCTGCTCTGCTCGCTGTTTGGCATTTTTCCTCAATCATTTTCCCCAGGCCACAACGCGCAACAGTTGTGTTTATTTTGTTGTGCCGTTAGAATCATAACATTAAATCGCGTTACAATTTTACACATCTCTTCCTCCTTCTATAAACATTTACGTGAAGTGTAACTAATTTTCTTTGCTGTGAAAAAGTCTACGTTTATATATTTAAATATTTATCTTGCATATGGAAATTTTTAACTTTTGGTAAGACTGTCTGTTGGAAGCTGTGTTTGTTTAAGCGTGTGTGTGTGTGGAAAAACTGTGAAAGCTGTGAAAAGTGTCGCTTTATAAAGTGAAATTCAAGCACTGTTTAATTCGTTTGAAACAAGCTTTAAAATGAGGTTTGTTTACTGAGACAAAGGCATTGTGTAATGAACTGTAACTTAAGGCCAATTTACACTGCTGTAACAAGTGCTTACATATATATATGGAGATATATGTGCATTGATATAACTACAGTGTTACCAAAAGTTCAAAAATGTAGCTTTTTAAGCCTAGTGGGTTTATTGGTGATCTTTGGTAGAATAGTAGCGGTTTTCAGCGCTTTCCCGCTAAACTAGCGGTTTTTCCGAAAAGTGAATGTTGAACAAATATTGTTTGGGTTAGGCAACAAGCTCACAAAGTTCTAGACAGCTACCTCGACGCAAGCAAACAAACAAATCTTTCATTCGTCACTAGCGTGCACAACCGTTGAATGTAATTCAAATCTAGCTTTAAATTGACATTTGAATACGAATTCAAGCCTCCCTACCTGTTCACTAATCAAAAAAAAAGGAGCTGCCAACTTGTTGACTTGACGTTGCCAACTTTTTAAATTTCTGCGTTCTACAGAGAAGAAAGCGAACCAAAAGAGTTCTTAGTTTTCATTATCTAGTTGACACAAAAATTATAAAACTTAAAAATAAGAAGAAAACTATTTCTTATATTTCTATTTCAAGAAAACTTAAAAAATAATCAAACTAAAATAAAAGCAAATGTTAATCCGTTACTATTTGCTTAAAAATGCCTTAAAAAACGCTGTGCTATATTTTTGAAAATACCAATTTTATATTTATAGCTTAATATGTATGCTCAACTCCCACGCATATAGCTATTTTTATACAAATATGTGTTATTCTGCCTTTTTAGCTGTGCTGCTGTCCCATATCAATCTTGATTCATATCAATACAATTTACACACTTTCGAATATGTTTCCTGGAATTTCCATATTTATATTTTGATTATTGCTCATTGTTGTTGAAGCAATTCATTGCAATGTTGCGTAGATGCTGCCCACAAATATAGCGTAAATAACGCATGAATGAGAATGAGAATGAGAATGAATGAATGAATGATGAATGAAGTGTAATTGTAATGTAATGTGCATAAATTAATAGCAATATTGTTGGGCGCGTTTATTTAAAAATAAAAAATATAAATATGATAAATAAAAAACTGCATATGGCAGCAGGCAGCCCAGGCAGGCAGTCAGCATCCGCCCACTTCCGCTCGATTGATTTGTTTATAAAAACTTCCGGTTCGTGACCAGTTGCAGGCTCTCCGAGTGAGAGCATCGTCGCAGGCACAGTTGGCTTACGCCTGCCTTCCAGTCATCAAGTCATAAACAAAAAGGCCCTTAAACAAATTAATTGCCTTGTGGGCTGTTCAAGTGGGGGTAGCTGGGGTTGCAGTCAAAGTTCAGTTGAAATTCGTCTGGCTTTTGATTGTTGTTTACATATGCCCAGCAATTGCCACCTGGTGTCGCGTGTGTATGTGCAAGTGTGTGTGTCTGTGTTTGTGGCAACGTCGCATCTTAACTGAGAACTTTTTAAGTTGCAGTCACTCGCATCTCGCCTGATCGCACGGCTGCACTGTCTCTGCTCTTGCTCATCTAGCTGCAATTGAAAGCGGCTATAACCGATTTATATAGTCAAGTGATACGTACAAATTGATATATGGCTGGAACAGCGCAATGGCCAAGGTCAATTGAAACATTAAATAAAAGCTGCAGCTATTGCCTTGCATAACTCGGGCCAAAAGTGTGCCACATAAATATTTAATTGTTTTTACTCACACTCCTCTTTTCTTTCTCTCTTTTGCAGCATTTTGGGCCCACCCGCTTTGAAGTATGCGGCTGAGATGAAGCAGACCCTGGGCCAGAACACACGGCCCATTTACAACTATGCAATGCGCGGTGTTGTTACTTGCTTCACCGGCATACGCAAAAAGGATGAGCTGGTGAGTGCTTGCTTTGCTGGAACTGCTTAGTCTTTATCATTATCTTAATCTTAATCGTATACCTTTCATTGCAGACAAAGTTGGTCAATCTTATACACTCCATGGGCGGCTGCATAAAAAAGGATTTGAATACAAAGACCACACATTTGATATGCAATCACAGTGGCGGCGAAAAGTATCAGTAAGTGTTATAATATCTAAATGAATTAGCTGATGAACTAATAGATGCATCTTGTGCAAGTGCTTAAGATTTTAAGAGCTTTTAAGCAGCTTTTCGGTTTCTGTGTTAATCGTAATCGCTTTTCAGAGCATTTGATAGGGTATAATAAAGAATATTCATAGCTCAAAACTGATTTAAATATAATTTGATGCTGAATTAAACTGTTAATCAAACATTAAATTGATCGTGTGGAAGTGTAAAAGCTTTGAAGAACTTTAGAAAAACTCGAAACATCAAATTCTTAAAAGTAGAAAGTATATTAAAGCTTAAAGAACAATAAACTTAAATGAGTGCATATAATTAAGTACATGTTAAGCTCAAAGTTCAAATGAATTCAATTTAAGCCTATTTTAAAGTGACAAAGAAGTGTTAATCAAACATTAAATTGATCGTGTGAAAGTCAAAAAGCTTTAAAAACTATAGAAAAGCTCGATTCATCGCTTTCTTAAGCACATTAAAGCTTTAAAAGGAATACATTTCACTGAGTGCATATTAAGTGCAAGCAAGCTTAAAGTTCAAATGCATACAAATTAAACCTATTTCAAAGTGATAAACAAAAATGTGATTCATCTCGTTGAATTCGAAAAAAAGAGAATTAAGAGTTTAATTAATTGGGTTGACATTAAGTTCATTAAAAGCTCCAAAGTTAGACAGCTCTAAATTGACTCTCATCAGATTCCTTATACTTTTTAGTCAGATTCATTTAATAAGATTTTCTATAAGTGTTTTTTTGAATTTGTACGTCATATCTCAACTTATTTTCAATCCTCATCAACAGATACGCCAAAACGTTTCGCTTGACGGTGGTGCATCCTGCTTGGGTCTATGCCGCTTGGTCAGCACGTGATTCATTAGAGTTTGAGGCGACGCAGGAAGTCTTTACCAAAACACATCGCTTGAAGGCATTTGAGGGTCAAAAGATTTGCTTCTTTGGCTTTCCCGCCGAGGAGCATCAACACATGGTCGATGTGTTGTTGGAGAATGGTGGCGTTTGTGCCGAACTGGATGATCCTGAGTGCTCCCATGTCGTGAGTTGCACGCCCAAATCCCAAAATAGGGCAATTTCATACATTATACATACATTGTTTTGTTAGTTTTGTAATTGCATGCATATTACGGTTTGGTTTTGTATTGTTTTGTGTGTCTTTCATGGCTGACTCTTGTGTATATATATATAAATATCTTGCAGGTGATGCCCAATACGGGCGCTGTCTTTCCAAGCTCTAGCACTAGCTCTAGCACTGATACTAACAGCACTAACACTAAACCAAAACCCCCACTAAGCACCAGCCCACAAAACACAACCACACCAACAACACCCAGCAAAATGCCCAACAAGGATATAACTGACATGTCCGTGGATCAGCCAGCTGAAGATCAAGAGAATCAAGCTGATGATCTGGATGATATACATTTTGATGAACGTTTGTTTGTGGAGCCCGGCGATATGCAACAGCCCGAGGAATTGCCGCTGCCCGACTACGAGGATGAGGAGGATGAGGATGTTCAGGCCAGCACGCCCAAGAGCATTATTCGTACACAGCCCAGCGTAATCAGTACAGCTGGCACGCCAACCAGCTGCAATGGCAGCCCAACTTCTTCAGCCTTTCAGGCCAATACGGAGAGCCTGTCGCCCATATTGAAAGTGCCTGCCAAGCTGCTGACTATTGAAACCATTAATGAATGCGACTTAGAAACGGATGATCTGACCTCTGCTGGCAATGAGAATGATTTGAAGCGTAAACGCGATAGCATTGATAACATCTCGCTTTTATCTGTGGACTCCTTTGCCTTGCCTGCGAGCACCAAGAAGCCCAAGCTCATACGCACGGGCTCCATAACGCGCACACTCAAACGCTCCATGAGCTTTGTGGCGGATCGTACGCCCATCATTAAAACACTGCGCACGCGTCGCAGCTCCATTGCGGTGGCAGACTCGTCGACATTTTTGGGCAGCGAGAACATTGAGCCAGATGATTCCATATCCTCGTTAGCCAGCATTAATTCCACATTGAATGAATCTATTAAAAAACCCGTAAAGGAAAAGTTTCGCAGCATTTGCGATCGCATAACACGCAGCACCAGTCGCCGTGCGGATCGTGAAAGCACGCCAGAGATTGGACAGTTGGACAGCGGCTTTAAGACGCCCAAGGCGCCGTTGCAGCGTTTTGGCGCTGGCAGCGCCTCTACCTCCAAGAAGGCAGCCAAGCGTTTGTTTGGCACAGCTGGTGGCGCTTTTGGTGGTTTAAGCTCCTCTCTAACATTTTCAACAACTAACACTGCTAGCAATTCCAATCCCAATGAGCAACCCAATCCCATTGATACCTCCTCCACAATTGTGGCTACCGCGGCCACGGCCATGTTGCCCCTTCAAGTCACCGCATCAAACACATCTTTAACACCGTCATCATCAACAACATCGTCATCAACATCGATTGCTGTACATAACGCTGTGCAAATCATTGACATCGCTGCTGCTGCACCCAAGCTGACAACGTCGCCACCCCCGAAGCGCGACAGCCTCGCTCCTGCACCCGCACCCTCTGCAGATGAGCCCATGCCCATGGTAAATGGATATAAACCAGACTATTGGCAACGCTTTGAAACGGCATAAATCATATATTGTTTAGGGAATCAATTATAACTTGAGAAAATGGCTTAGATTGTCTAAAATATAAGTTCATAATGGAAATAAGTTGTTGATTTTTTTTAAGATTTAATATTTATGAACTGAATTTCCATGTTTTTCAATATTGTTTCAATTTCTCCTGTTCAAAATCTTCTCTCTTTGCATTTGAAACATTCTGTGCTATTTTATAGTTTAAGAAATTTTGTCTCAATTTTAAATTGTTGAATTTTCTTAATGCTAACTTCTCTTTTGCAAACGCTTCTCTATGCATTTGAAACATTCTGTGCTAGTTTATAGTTTAAGAAATGTTGTCTCAATTTTGAATTTTCTTAATGTCAACTTCTCTTTTGCAAACGCTTCTCTCTTTGCATTTGAAATATTTTGCGATATTTATTTGAACTTTACTTTCAACGCGCATTTTCAACATGTTTTCTAGTGGTTTAACGAGCTTTGGATTTTTGCCCATTTTCAGCCGCAATTAAAAATAACCAAATTCCTTATCCCCTTTTCTTTTTTTTTTAAATTAAATTACATGTTAATTGTTTGTGGTTATGTTGTTATGTTTAAGTCCACATTTCATATATCATATGCATAATTTTGGGTGCGGTATTTCATGTTTTTTTTATTGTTGTTCTTTTCCAAATATTTCCTCTACTTTATACTTTTTTTGGTTTCTGTCGAGCACACGCAACAACAAAAACACAAGCAGCACAATAAATATTGATAAACAATTATTTGACTAAAACACAAAAAAACACAGCACACGTTCCGCTTGAATAAATGTTAAAAATGCCTTTTAAAAAAATTATAACAATACATTAGCTTTTTATATAGAGTACGACTGTCTGACTTTTAAAAGAATTTCTTGCGCTATGGACTAACAAATATTTGCACAAATGTTTCGCTACATTGAAGGAATTTTGATAAACAATTTGTTCACTCTTCTTTTTTTTTTTTGTTTGTTTTTTTCTTTTTATTATTTTTGCATACGTTTTGCTTGCGATTTTTATGCCGTTTCAAAGTGTTGCCAACAAGAGAAAATATGTGCATTAAAAATGTTTTGTTTGGCCTTTTTGCATTTGATGAACTGAACACCGGAATTTTGTATCCGAATCAGATTCTATATATACTGTATATATATATATGATTTATTGTGCTGCTGCTCTGCTGCGTTTGTGAACTGTACAATAGATTTATTTAGTTAGACGCTTGATTTAATATTGTATTTGAATGCATTTGGCAACAAACAAAACATTTTTATATTATGTATACTTCACACACATTGCACATTTGCACATTTCACACAATTTTCAAATTAATGGCCATAACAATTTATAAACAATTTCCAAATGTTTTTAATGAACTATTAATTAGGTCGTTGACGAGCACACGACTGTATCGAAGCCGGAGCCCAAAAATCATAATACGCACATTCTAAAATCGGACTGGTTCTGGTATACTATACAGAATGGCTATGCCAATGAAATGGATTATCTATTTGGCGATGTAAGTTTTATTAGAACAATACCCGAAGACTGTATGTTTACTAATATTATGTTTATATTATATCATACAGTATCTGGATAGTATTACGAATACGCCTAGCACAGATCGTCGTGATTCGCTGCCCATTAGCTTTAATAAGCGGAAACGCAAGCGTTTCTCACAGCGTATACAATTGGAGGGCACACCATTGGGAACGGGCAAGCGACGCTCCTCGGTGTCGGATGCGGGTCTGTTGTCTGTTTCGAATAGCTTCTTTGACTGCACCACCAGTCCGGATAAGCTGGACAATGATAAGCTGCTGCTGCATGCTGAGCCAGAGGCTAGCGAGACAGCCACGCCCATTAAGAAATCCATGCGTTTCAATCATTTTATGGACTTTTTTACCACAGAGTCCAACTATGTGGGTATACTGGATACCATACTTAATGTAAGCCTTGCTAAACTTGATATTTACTAGACAGGTACTAAACTCTTTCAATTTGTAGATGTTCAAGATCAAACTGGAAGAGCTGGCGGATACAAATGATCCGCTCCTCAATAGATCGGAGATAAAATCCATCTTTGGCAATTTTCTGCCCATTCACGAGGTGCATCAGAGCATGCTCGAGCGTTTACGAATTTTGCATGCCAATTGGCAGGAAGATTGTTTAATAGGAGAAATAATAATACAGCATCAGGATGATCTCATAAAAGCCTATCCGCCCTACGTAAACTTCTTCGAGCAGATGAAAGAACTGCTGCAGTATTGTGATCGTGAATATCCACGCTTCCATGCCTTTCTCAAAATCAATCAGACAAAGCCCGAGTGTGGACGCCAGAGCCTGCAGGATCTAATGATACGACCCGTTCAGCGTCTGCCCAGCATAAGTCTTTTGCTAAAAGATATACTGAAGAATACAAGCAACAGTAATGCGGATCATGCGCGTCTTGAGGAGGCATTGAAGGCCATCAAGCAGGTGACGCTGCACATTAATGAGGACAAGCGGCGCGCAGAATCACGCAGGGCAATCTTTGATATTTTCAATGATATTGATGGCTGTCCTCCCCATTTGGTCAACTCAAATCGAAACTTTGTTTCGAAATGTGAAGTCTACGAGTTGTCGGATTCCTTGAGCGGTCGTGGCGATAGTTTATTACTCTACTTGTTCTCCGATTCCATTGAGCTGTGCAAGCGACGCTCGCGCGGCTTTAATTCGGCCAAGTCGCCCAGCACGAATAAGACGCATAAACATATTAAACTGATATCGCTGAATACGATACGCTTTGTCATCGATATTACGGATAGTCCGCGTGCCTTTGGTCTGCTGCAACGTGCCAGCGATAAGGATAAGCTCTACACCTTTAGCATTATTGATGAGGAGACGGATAAGCTGGTCTATCTTAAAAAGTTGTGCATGCAAATTGCTGCACACACGTGTCGCACAGATGCAGTGAGTTTTTGAATTTTATTAATCTAAACTAAACATAAAACTAATTGTGTTCAATGCTTGCAGGACAAAATGCTGCTGAGTCGCACTTCCATGGAACTGGAGGTCGACATCAGCGATGTAAATGTCAGCACACTGAGCAAGGCATTTAAATTGGCTGCCAAAACGCGTCTGAAGGTGTGTTTGCTTAACTATTTATTTCGTTATCAAACTTTATTAATCACTTTGCATTTTGTTAGGTTGGACGCGCCTTTTCCTTTAATAAAACGCCCAATAAGCTGAAACGCGCAGTTTCTACTATGATGACATCACCATTTGGCAGTACAAACTCATTGACGCCTGCCTCGCAGCTGGCGCAGATGCGTTTGGCCAGCTGCAACAATATTAATGTAAGCTTTATTTATAACATCAAACCTTAACTTTACTAATCAACCTATTCGTTTACAGGAAGTTGCCGATGAGGATTGCTCCAGCATGCGTAGCAGTTCACCATCAACACAGTCCGAGGTGCCACCGCTCTCCGTGCAGCCGACGCGCAAAAACAAGTCCACTGTGGGCAGAATTTAAGCAGACGCTGCTTGACCCTGGCCTACAGAAAAGCCCAACTTCAAGAAGTGTATTCCATTTGAACTGTTTTGTGTACGTCTCGACGCACGCACAGATAGAAAGAAAGAAACTCGCTTAACAATGTGTTTTATACAATATGTAACAAATAACTGTAATTATTACATATAACTTTTCGAATTCGTAATCTCACATAACTCGCGCGTCCAATCAGTTTTTAGCTTGTAATTTAAATTTTAAAACATTTTGAACTTTGTAAGTTTTCTTTGTCGCTTTTATCGTTTTACAAATGTTGAAGCGTTTGTAAATTTTGATAATTTGCTTAACTCATTCTCTATTACTTGTAAATAGTTCTCTATTATATGCTAAAAACGTATTTTTATATAATATATATATATCTATACGTTCAATGTAATCGTATAATGTAACTTATCATATTTGGTGACTTGAAATCGCATTCACGTACTGTAAATACGATTCGATTCGAATCATTTCAGTTTGTTTTGATTTCATTTTGATTCGGCATGTCGCCGCCACACTGCAAAAGCTGTGAATGTTTACTGAGTAAATTATTAAAAATTAATAACGAATAATGTTAAACTCATTAAATTCGTTCGAATATGTAAGGCGAACAGCAGAAAAGTTGTATCGTAACAGAGCATGATATAAGATATAATATACGTACCATGATATAAAAACTTTCAAACAAATGTGTATTTTTTATTGTAAATTAAAATTATAGCTTACAAAACTTTGGCCAGAGCAACTAAAAACAGTATATGTGGCTAAAAACGTTCAAACAAAAACGTCCCTTCATTTTCATCGGCAACTTTTTCGCAAAACTGTCTCGAAACGCCGCGCGTAATTTCAGCCCGAGGTACCAGGCGAACAGAATCACAAAAAGCTCGCTCATAAGTATAACAGTTGCTGCTTTAATATAACAGTGCGTATTACAGTCGTTAAAATGAACAGCCCAAAAGTATGCTACATTATATTCAGCCGCGACCATTCTTCGTTGGTATTGCAGACTTTTTCGGTCAATTGGATAATTTCGAGCCCATTTTTGAAGAATTTCGAAAATTTTCAAGGTTCTTTGGAGATGACTTTCAGCTTTTATATACTTACAAATTGATGTTTATTTATACATAAAATAAAACAATATTCCAATTGCCCTTTTAATCTACGGCTAACAACTTTATTAAAATTCATAAATATCGTTAATTTTATGTTGCCTGAATTTGATGAAATTTCAAATAACAATTTTGGGCCCAAAAAAACAAATATAATTTCATATACTACAAGAACGTGTATATAGATCATAACGCCATTCTCATTTGCTGTAACCATACCAATTCTGTTCAAAATTATTTCGAAACTATTCATTACCATCATAGACTGTACACAGATCGAACTCCCGAGTTGATTTTTGACATGGCATCCGAGTGCAGTTGATATTGTAGATTGTGCGATTGTAAATGCAACAATGTTTTCAGCTTAAAGCCAATCTCCAATACAGCCAGCTCATTTGTGCCATTAGCCGTCCAAACAGCTGTAGGAAACATATTTAAGTTAAGGTTTTAAACGATTTTCCCAAGACGAACTTACAAATCTTATTGCTCTTGGCACGTATATTGACAACAGCACCACAGATTTCACTGGCATATTCAAAGGATTCGCCCACCATCATGAGCAATATGTCCAGCCAAGTGCGATCTAGCGCATCCTTGGAGCTTTTGCCCACGGTGAATAGCCAACGACCGCCTTTGATGTTTGCCTCATCCTCCCACATGGGTCTAATATAAGCAAAATATATATTATGATTTATAATACTAAAGTTAAATCTTAGCTATACTTACTGTATGCCCTGTTTAAACATGTAATAGTCGCTGCCAATCCTAAGTTCCGATGGCGTTTTAATGGTATAGTACAAGCTAAAAAAAAGTAATTAAATAAAATAAGTTATTATCATGTATATTTTTCAGTTAACTCCCACCTCCAGAATGTTTCGATGCTGTCGATCTGAGTTATCTCGTTAAGCATATCTTTCCAATGCTTGGTGCGATCATTCTCCAGATACCACAGCGTCCAGACATGTTCCAATGGATGTTTATATTCGATTTTATAGGTTTGCTCGTTCTGCTCTTCGGGCACACTTTCCATTTCCTGCTGTTCCCGTTCCTTATGCAGCTCCTGCTGTCCATCATGGGCAGACTGTGCTTCCAAGCGGCTCTGTAGAAATTTGTTTGGCTCAAATACCAATGGCTCAAAATTTTGTATTTGTGCGCTGGCCATTCTTAGAATTTCTATATATATAAATGACACTTATCGTAAGCTTGATTTCTTGGTTTTCAAATACATCCACGATGCGTGGGTGCGTATGTGTGTGCAGGTGTAGGTGTGTGTATGTAGCGGTGAGTGCGTTTTGCCGGAATATTGCGGAAAATACCGAAAAGTTTTGAGCGAAACGTAACGTGCCGAAACGAGGAATTCTGACAATCGAATGTCGTGAAGTGTTTTTCACAACTTAACAAATCAGACAGTTAAAGCAAAGCTAATGTGATTTGGAAAGAATTTGTAAAAATAAACTGGTATACTTAAAATACTTAAAATACTTATGATATACCCAATAGTTGCAATTCTTAGTACTTTTTCTTTTTGTTGAATATCATTTTACGTTTATTTTCCATATATTATATATGTACTTTTATAAGAGCTGCCAAATTATATAAATACTGCAAAACTTAATTTATAACTTTACAAAACACTAAAATTAAAAATGCGACGTATTTTTCATTTTATAAAAAAAAAACTGAAACTAAATATAATACATAAGCATAATATAGGCTTTATAAAAAATATTGTACAAGCTTATTTTCAGAATTTTTTGCATTAAATATAAGGAACAGCTAAAAACTAAACGAAAGGCACTATCGAAAAAAAATAAACAAAACTTAAAAATGTTACTTAAATGGATGCATATAAATATATGTATATAGTTATAGAGCTCTGTTCCGTTTATCAATTTCGAGCAGATTTTCAATTTTGTTTAGATAACTGAAATTCAATATCAAACAGAAGACAACTGCATTCAATTGCCAAAATTGAAAATGAGCACATTTTATAAATAAATCTTACCGAAAATAAAACTTTTGAACAGCAGGATCGATAAACTATATGCTTAGACCCAAAGAACAGCAGCTGCATCCTCATTGGAGAGCGTAGAGAAGCGCTGATAGCGATTGGCATTGCGATAGGTCTTCGAGGGCGACTGCGTTGGCGGCGTCGTCAACGCCGAGTGGTTGCTCAGGGAGCTGCCGCTGGGCGAGTGCTGTGGTTGCAGCTGCAACGGTTGCAGTGGCAGCGGCAAACCCACCACATTCAGCGCCGACTTCAGCGTGGAGTTGCGACTCTCTGTGGAGAGCGACAGGCGACGTTGATTATCGCCAATTAAAGTGGAGCTCAAGGGCAGACCAACATCATGGAAGGAGCTGATGGAGCTAAAGCCGCTTTCATCCTCTGTGCTGGAGCCATTATGCTGGTTAACTGTTGTTTTGCCCTGTGCATTGTTATTGTTGGCCGTTGTGTTGTTGTTGTTAAGCTCCTCATCGGTTTCAATTTTGGAGGAAGATGAGGCTGTGGAGGAGATGGTGGAATGCACAGAGCTATCGGTGGAGCTGCGCAGCGATAGACGTGAATCTCGCATGGTATTGGCGCGCAAAAAGAGCATCTCGGCGGTGGTGGCAGTGTTGCTGTTGTTGTTAGTGTTGTTGTTGGTGGTATTCAAGTTGCTGCTGTTGTTGCTGGTCTGGCCAGCTGGCAGTTGTGGCAAAGCATCCATATTGGCATTGTGCAGCGCTGGCGCCAGCAGCGTTCTCCGATGGCCGCCAGCTACACCGCCGCCCAGCGAGGACATCGAGTGACGCGGCTGCGTCAAATCCGGCTGCTGTTCGGAGGTATGCAACAGATTGCGTATGGTGCGCGCCAGACGAAAGGCTTCCTGGTTAAGCTTCTCCTCGGCAGCTTCCGGTGAGGAAAGACGCGCCTTGCAGCCGCCAAATTTCTTGGGTGAGCGTCGCCTTTTGAAAAGTAGTTAAATATTAACAACTATTACGATTGTTGTACAAATCAGCACACTTACCAGGTAAAGTCCTTGAAGGCATTGTAGCTGCCTGCTGGCCCAATGCTCTCATAGCAATGCTCCTCGTTCATGGTCAGCATGGATTTGTTTAACATCAAATTGGTGCTGCTGCGTGCACGCAGATATGAAGAGTTGCTGTTGGTGGCAGTGGCAGCATTGACAGCTGCATCTTCCAGGCAGCCACCATTGGGATCGCTCAGCACGCCGCCCTGCACATGATGCAGACTCTTGGAGCGTGAGATTTGTTCACCGCCTAAACTATGGCGATTTAATTGCAACTGTTGCTGACATTGTTGTTGCTGTTGCTGCTGCTGCAGTTGTTGTTGCTGCTGCTGCTGTTGCTGATAGCGCTCAAAGAAGCGAGCAACTTCCTCCATAACAGCGCGATACATTTCACAATTCGTTTCCGTCTAGAAACATTACAAAGTGCGGTTAATTAGCTAGTCGAAAACAGCTCAAATGCAGATTAGGTCAGAGTTTGTGTGGCAGTTTTTTTAACGTTTATACGATGAATACTATATAACACTATAGAGATCATGTCATGATAAATCTTTGTAGTTTACAACTTAAAGTGGATTATTTTAGAGTTTTTACAGCCATAAAGGCACACGTATAAACGTAGTCTATATAAATACTTATAGTTTTGATTGTATAACCGTTGACTTGTCTAGAATTCTTTGTGTAACAATCTAACTGACGTGTTTTGCTTGTATATCATTTTACGGTTCGTCTGTTCGCATTTGAAATTCATTTGAAACAATTTGTTATGCTAATTAACTGAAGTAATTTTGCATGCAAATTTGTTTGGACACAGTTTTTCCAACTTGTCTTTTGATTGTCTTTCGCTTAGGCTCGAAATTCTTAAAGTTGCTTTGTGCGCTTTTCTGGTTACCTGTTTTCCGTGAGTTTTGTTTTCTTTTCTAACTGTTTTTTTTCGTCTAAACTCATATTTTAAACAATCTCTATGTTTATTTTCCAAATATATTCCACATGTTGTTTATCTATTCATTGCTAGTTTACTGGCTTTCTTTTAGATTTCATTCACCTTTCTCCAACACACACGACAAAACTGCTGCGGGCAGCCACTGTGCAAGGTCGTTTGCTTTACAATTCAATACTAATGAAAATCATATTTAGATATTAATCTATAAACAATTTATAGATTATGTTAATTTGTTGTATATCAAACAATTTCCAAACGATTTGTGCAAGTTTTGTGGAGCAGTCAGCGGCCTTTTTTTTATAAAAACAACAACTTTCACTTGAGCAATATCTTTTTGTTTTCTAACTCTCGTTTTTCTTTTCTTGAGGTTTGTGGGTTACTTAGAAGCATTTAGTTGTTGAAAATTACAGTCTTTAGGCCAAAGTATATGCTTGGCCAAAATGGTAGTTGGCTAATTAAGCTGGCATCATTTTGGCTTGTTGCAGGCGCTGCCAAATTGGCAGCTCAAAAGTGTTAAGATGCCACCTGAGCAAGCCACACCCACAGCCAAAACTATTTTGGCCACAAAGAGTTTCACACGAGACGCCCAAAAAAAAAAACAGGCCTAAAATACAAAAAAAAAAAAAAAAAAACGTTGGCAATGCAATTTGGCAGCAAACGTTTTTATCCAATGAGGTTTTTTATTTTTAATTTTTTTATTTTTTTTATAATATTTGGCCAGCTTGGCTGCTTACGTAAGTTTTTCAAATGTTTGTTGTTGCAGTCTTTCAAAATGTTGCTAATTTTTTTCTTCTTCGATTTGCTTTTTTGTTATTGTAATTTTTCGTTTTATTCCGTTTGGTAGCAGCTGCCGTTTGTAAGTTTTTCCTACTGCGTGTTTATTGGTTTGAAGATGGGAATTACAATTCCAAGTGTCTTCCCTGCCCTCCACTCGTGCTACTCCTCCTTCGTTCGACTCTTCAGTTGTATTTTTTTGTGATTTATGTGAAAATTATGTGGAAATGCA
Organism: Hirtodrosophila cameraria; assembly: GCA_949708635.1. Lineage (NCBI taxonomy): Eukaryota > Metazoa > Arthropoda > Insecta > Diptera > Drosophilidae > Hirtodrosophila > Hirtodrosophila cameraria. The sequence goes on from OX453091.1 coordinate 18,989,927, forward strand.
CCGTTAACTGTTTTTTCGTTGTTGTTGCTGTTGTTGTTAGTATTGTATTTGTATGCATTTTGTTATGCCTTGTTTAATTCATTTGACAAGCAAATGGAGCTTCATGAAATTGTGCATCTAACTAAGGCACTTCCTGCTAACAACTATTGAATCTACTTCAAATTTGCTTCATTCAAAGTCATTCAAAAGTCTATTAAGCATCCGCTCTTTGTGATTTGGAGCTGTAAATTTAGTAGTTCAACTGAACGAGTCAGTTCAACTTTTAAGAAGCTTATGAATCAATGTTTTGTTCCTTCCTTTTATTCATTTGAGCGAGCTTTTTGTACGTTTGAAGCACATATCTATTAAAATAAACTAAATTTTCTGAATTTCTGACTATTTCAGAAATAACACCTTGAAACGCTTTCTATATACGATATTCCAATTCAAATCGTGGTTTTTTTAATATATTACAATATTTCTTTAAAACATTATAAAATAAACAGCTAAATATCCTCGAATTAACCTTCTTTAAAACGCTCAAAACGAGTTGAACTACAAAGAGAAACATAGTTCGTTCATTCGTTCAATTGAACTACTTTGGGAACAGTTCGCTGCAACTCTGGTGTCCACAAAAAGCCCACAAACTAAAGCAAACGAGCTGGGCGCATAAATAAAAGTTCCTGCCTTCAATCAAATGACGCCATCAATCAAACCGGAATCTTAACTATCTGTGCCTGGACTCAGTTGGCAAGTCTGTGGCACAGCCCACGCTTCGTTTCATGATTTGTTTGCTGTTTAATGAAGTTTGTTTTTTGTTGTTGTATTTTGTATTTTGTATCTTTTGCCGGTTGCCGTTGCTGACCGCCTTTGGCTGTAGATCTAACCCAGTTAGTTGCCGGCATTCCAAAGCCAAGCAGACACGGACCAAAGTGTGGAAATTATTTATCACTGATTATATTGCAATTTTTGCTGCCGGCTTAGCTCAGTCGACGTCGCGACGCTGCTTTCCCAGCTGCAGCTTCAGCTTCAGTTAACTTCATTTAAAGCGCATTATAACAAAATGAAAGCGTAAATATTTTTACATTTTTACACACATTGTTGTTGCACACTTGCACACTTGCAACTTGCAACTGTGTGTTGTTTTGTTGTGTTATAGAATCTCAATGCTGTTGTGTTGATTGAAAGTGTTGCAGCCACATTGCAAGTTGGCTTACGTGAAAGTTGAAGGTCATTGCAGTTCATATAGCATGAAATTGATCAAAAGAAGCAGAATGTAGAAATAATAATAAGCACAAGACGCGCTTAGTTGCCAACTGGGTTAGTTGCGGCTTTAAATAGCCAAGAAATTTGGCCTAAATACTATTTAATACTTGTTGTTGTTCTCTCTGCTAAACATGAACTAATCAATTACATGTCAAGTTTAGTTATAGCATATTAAATGTTTCTTTTATACAATGTTCATAAAATGTTGTTAATAAAAGAGTCTTCTAGAAAAACTTGCCATCATTCAAATCTATATTCTGATTGATAAGGCTTCATAAATTATGTGATCAAATCAACATAAATCTTTCTTTTATCTAAAATTTGTAACAAAACATATAGAAAACCTTTTAATCTGATAAAACAGACAACTTTTTTCAAAAGAGCAGTTAACATTAGTTAATATCTTGGGCGTACCGAAGATATATACCCTTGCAGACAAGATTTGCATAAGAAAACTTATTTTTCAACTGATTGTTCCTATGGCAGCTATAAGATATGGCGATCCGATTTTTATAAAATTTGGTCAACATGTGTATAACGTGCCCTAATTTAGATATATAGAGTTTTGGTCGAGATATTTTGAAAAAACACAAAAGTTTTTCATACAGAAACTTATTTTCCATCGATCGTTCCTATGGCAGCTTTAGGATATAGTGGTTCGATTTCGATGAAACTTTGTCATCATTACTAATTTTTCAACCGATCGTTTCTATGGCAGCTATATGTTATAGTGGTTCGATCTGGCCATTTCAACTATAGGTACTACCTGCAATAAGAAGAAGCATCTGTGCCAAGTTTCATCAAGATAGCTCCAGAATAAGGTCTTGAAAAACGCGTACAAACAGACAGACAGACGGACATGACGGACATGACTCAACTGTTGATGCTGATTACAAATAAAGACATTTTTTTTATTCTGAGACGTCTCTTTCAGTGCGTTACACATTTCGTGACAAAATTATAGTACCCTCTGCCAGGGTATAACAACTCTAGACGAGTTTGAAGTATAGTTCTTTATAAATCTTAAAGAATTATTCTTTAATCTAGCGTTCCTTAATTCTTGTTTTTTTCCAAGTGTACACTCTATATCTGACTATTCTCTTCTAGAGATTTCTAATTATTTGTAATATATCTAGTTTTACTTCAAAATCATCTCTTAATCAACTGATTTTCTAATCCTAAGTTAATAAACCATTTTCAGACCTTCCTTGCAAATTCCGATTAACATTATAATGCGCACTTCCTGTCATTTGCTATGCTTGAAACCTTTAACAAATGTATAAATATTTTTATGATTTTCATTTCCAAGTTGGTTTATCAGTAATCAATAAAAGAAAGAAGCAAACAACGCGCACCCCCTTCTGTTTGCTTATCCAACTTAAGTGAGGAAATATAAAATTAAAGCCGCAAAGTTTGAAGCAATAAAGGAAATGGCCAAAGCCAAAGTCAAAGTGAAAAAAAAAACAATGGAAAACGATGACCAGAATATCACACAACAGCAAAGAAAAGAACAAAACAGAACACGCAATGGATTGGAATGAAGTTCGAGTCTATAATTAAGCGTTAAAAAGAATGTGCCGCCTAATTGTGGATGCGGCTGGACGTCGGTCCCTAACACTTCACTCCACTTCACTTCAGTTCAGTTCAATCCAAAGCAACACAGCAGTTCAGCAGTCCGAAACCGGAGCCGGGAAACAACGTTGAGTAAAGCAGAACATAATATCAAACAAAAGAAGAAAAGCAAAAGAAATCAAGGAAATGGTAAAAGAACAATAACAAAACAAAGGCCACTTAACATGGCGCTGAAAGCAAAGAGGGTGGGTTGGAGTGAGGGGCATATGGCATTGAGTGGTAATTATGAGTGTGTATTAGGCGTGAGAACACAAGCTGCCAAGAATGGAGACAATTCAACTAAAAGTCAGAGGAACAGGTTGAAGTTGAAGGTATTTAGAGCAGCTGCTGGAAAGGGGGGTTGGCAGATGGGGGGGAGCAGAGCGGATCCAACACACAACGACTTTGCATAGTTAGCAACAATGTAAAGTGAGCGGCTGGAAGTCACGATCTAGAGTCTAGACTTAGTGTCAGGTTTGTGTCTTAAGTCTTTTGTGCTGCTGAGGTTTGTGTCTTAAGTCTTTTGTAGTTGTTGTTATGATTGTTGTTGTTGTTGTTGCACTCACCTGCTTCAATTGCCAATGCAATGTGTCCACCTGATTTCGCAATATGACAGCCTCGACATTTAATGTTTGCTCATGTGCGGCTGGCTGCTGTGGCAACTGTTGTTGCTGCTGCTGCTGTGGCAAGTTGTAGTTGTTGTTGTTGTTGTTGGGTGCGGCATCCTGCAAATGTTGTCAACAGATTAATATAAAAATAATAAAAAATATAAAATAACAACGCGTTAAATTGGCTAAAGTTTTGCCATCTCAAAAATGTTGTCGCGCGACGCGTTTGTCCAGCGTTTGTCACTGGGTGGCACTTGCAACTTGCAACAAACGGCGGCGCCACTTGGCTTTCAATTTGCGCATTGCGTTGCGCGCTTTTCCTGCGAATTCGCATTGCCAAAAGCGGAAAATGCTTCTTTTTTTTTTAAAAACACTATATAAATCATATACCCCCCGCCTCCTGGCGGCATAAAAAAACTCATGTACAATTAATTAGAGAAATTGTTTCACAATGTTTTTCTTTAGTTTTCCACAATTTGTACTCGCTTTGGCTTTTCATTATTAATTTGGTTTTTTGTTTTTTGTATTTATTTCCATTACTGTTTTATTTTTCACACTACATTAAAAAATGCTTGCAATAAATTTCTGGTATACTTAAAATTTTCAACATTTATTCAAGCGCAGCTTTTGTAGTTGTTGTTATTGTTGTTGTTGTTGTTGTTGTTGTACAGAACTCGTTTCTCAGCTATGCGCCATGTTTATTTTCATATTAAAAGTTATAAGAAAAAATACACATTTTTAGTTTTTTTTTTTTATGTGCATGGTTTACTTTTTCTTTTATAACGTCATTTTTTCAAAGACTTTGACCCACAATAAAAAAAGAAATACGAAAAAAAACCAACTAAAAAGTTATCACTAAGCTAGTTAGATGCTTTATTTAAGCACACAACTGACCTGTATTATAGCAAATCAAATTAGTAATTAGCTAATTGTTGCTTACTTTCTGTTTTGAACAATGGCTCAGCTAATTGTTTAAGAAATTACACACAAATATTATGCTTAAACTTTATACAGTTAGCTTGTATACAGACCTGTTTCCACTTTTCAATAACTTTTTATTTCATTTCGTATCGTTTTTGATTTTCAGATTCATTTTCAAAACCAATTTTCTATCGATTTTCAAAAATAATATCAGCTTATTTCTATTTTGAATGTTTTGATTGGAATTGGAAACGGAAACAGGCCTGATTGTGTTTTCATTCAATCGGTTTAGACTTATAGCTTAGGTTACATATATGCAAGCCTGTTTCCACTTTTCAAGAACTTTTCATTTCATTTCGTTTGTTTTTTGAATTTGTGTTTAATTTTTAAACATAAATTCGAATAGCAAAACTTTTTAAAACAAATTTTCTAACGATATTCAGAAATAATAAGGCATGTTCCAATTTCGTAATCCGTTCGAAATTTGCGGAAACGGAATTGCTTGCTCTTCTGAAGTGCTCAAAACTTGAAATTACGTTTTAAAAAGTTTTACTTTTTTGTCTGCGGAATGAAAAGTAATTTTCAGATTAATTATGGAATTCAAAAAAACAAATTCTTAAACTCAATTTTCTTATGTTTTTCATCTCATTTGGAAAAGATTTCATTAATTTATTTATTAGAATAAAGTCAAATAACATTTATAATATTAAATTTAAAAATTGTCTGTAAAACAGCAGCGAAAACGTGCACGAAAACGTAGCTGTTCTCATTTCAGCAATTCCTAATAGATGACAACTAAATAGACTTTTTAAGACGAAAACTTCGTTTCGAAGAAGAGAAAACGAAACCATTCTGTTCGGAAATGAAAGCAGTAATTCGTAAATTCTTCGAAATTCATTCGTTTTTACTTTTCAAAAACTTACTGAATTCGGAACAGGCAGCTAATTTCTTTTCCGATTGTTTTTATCGGAATTGGAATTGAAAACAGGTCAGATTGTTTTCTTATACAATCGATTTAAACTTATAATCTATCTACAGCTTTAAAAAAAAGTTTCTTTCGCACAGCTTTATTGAAAACCTAGTTCAAATAGTTCAATAAACAGCTGGATTAGCAATCACTGCAGTTAATTTCAATGCAAAAATGTGCTCTTTTAATAAAAAAAAACGACTGCTATAAAGAAAAAAGCCCACTTTTTATACAAATTGATTGCACTTTTGTTGAACTATTTGTTTGTACGCAGGCCACAAAAGCAGAAATTTACCATTTGTGGTTAACTCGCTGTGGTTGGCTCTATGGCCAACTGCCACGCCCCACTTTTTGCATTTTTGCTTTAAAAGTTTTAAAGTTTGAAAATATGGTCAGGCTTAACTCAATTTGGCTCAATTTTAACGCCTGTTAATTAATGTGTTTATTTTGATTTATCTATTGTGGGCTTGTAATGCTCATGTTTGCAAAAAAAGTTAATTAATGAAACAACATTCAAGATACTACATACATAAGTACATAAATATATATAGTTTATATATATATATATTGTTGATGTTTATGTGTATGTATAATGCGGCACATTAAAGACATATCAACAATGAATTTTTAAATTTATAGATGCTAATTTAATTATGGGGCAATTAAATGAGCCATATACAGAATTTAGCTAAAAGCCAAAAGATATAAATATAAATATGTAGGTTATGAGCCGGCATTGCCCAGTTAAACATTTGACTTTGACAGCTATTTTACGCCCGTGGGTGAAAACGTAGAATAGATTTTTGTAGAGAATTGAAACTGAGCTTGAAGCCAATCGAAACATAGCAGAAAACTAACATTCCACAGTTTTCCAACGATTTTCCCCCAGTGGGTGTAGATTTTCAGATAATCCATGATCCACCAACTTTATAATTTCTTGTGTTAAGGTTTGAAAATCAGTTTGAGTATCGATTTAAATATCGGTTTGAAAATCAGTTTAAAAATCGGTTCGAAAATCGATTTGAAAATAGGTTTGGAAATCGGTTTAAAAATAAGTTTGAAAATCGGTTTGAAAATCAGTTTGAAAATCGGTTTGAAACCCGGTTGAAAATCAGTTTGAAAATCGGTTTGAAAATCAGTTTCAAAATCGGGTTGAAAATCAGTTTGAAATTTGGTTTGAAAATCAGCTTGAAAATCAGTTTGAAATTCGGTTTGAAAATCGGGTTGAAAATCAGTTTGAAATTCGGTTTGAAAAACGGTTTGAAAATTGGTTTGAAAATCAGTTTGAAAATTGGTTTGAAAATCAGTTTGAAATTCGGTTTGAAAATCAGTTTGAAATTCGGTTTGAAAATCAGTTTGAAAATTGGTTTGAAAATCGGTTTGAATCCAATTGTTAAAAATCACGTAAATGTTGCGTATACGCAGATATATCTAAGTTTTCCAACCCATTTCCGACTATGGGGGTGAACTTTCCAAAATTGGTGAAGAGAGTAAGGAGTAGGGGATGGGAACAGTCAGTTTTTTGAGGTACTTGGAGGTTTTTTTTTTATACCTGCAATTTTTTTTTGTTTTTTTTAAAACCCTTTCAAAAAGTCAGCTCGCCAACAACCTAAAGCTGCATTTTAATAAACTATTCAAGTCTTTAACTGATTTAAACAAGTGCATATTTAATTTATAGTTATGCATATGCTATTTAATTTAATGAATAATAATTGAAATCTACATATGTCAGACAGTTATTATGTTAATTAAAATACCTTTAACAAGATTAATTACATATGCAGCTCGTGTGACGCTTTAAAAATCCATTTCCCAAAGTTAGCATTAAAGCTATGATTAGAAACACGCTCTGCAATTACAACTGTTGCCAACTGCACTTGGTTACATCTCAGACTGTAAACTACACCCTCAAACCACTCCCTTCACTCTTAACATAATTGCTCCATCAAAATCTAATTAAAAATGCGCTTTACAATGCGCATAAACACAGATGAAGTCGACCCAAATGCAAATGTTTTTGGCATGCAAATTTTTGTTTGCTGAGCTGCCAACAAATGTCAATTGCAACAACAGCAGTAACAATGACAAGAATAACAATAACAACAATTGTAGCTGCAAGTGCAGTTCCAGTTCCAGTTCCAGTGCCTAGTTCCAGTTCCTAGCTCCAGTTCCTAGGCTCATCAATGTGCTATTTTATGCAGCGCAAAGTAATAAAACCTCAGCAAAGAGTTGGCTAAAGTAATCTGCATTTTAAATCAGCAACAACAAACGGCAACAGCAACAACAACAACAACAACCAGCTACAACAACAACCAATTGCATGCTCCAGTAATTTTGTTGCATGGCCAACAACAACAATATACTGCAACAAGTGCACAAAAGGGTTTGCCACATGTGGAGTATAGAATAGAATAGAATTGTGTAGAAGATTCCCAGGCCAGACACAGATGCGGCTCCATTACCAACTCGTTATTTCAATTGTTTTGCACTAAAAGTTATGCATAAATAACAAAGAAAGAGATAGCTAGCCCAGGAAAGAGATAGCAGCAGACAGAAGAGCTGAAAACAACAGAGTGGTGTTGGCGGAGTATTAGCGGAAACTATTTCAAAATGTGAAGGAAAAAAAAAGGGTCAAAAAGCATCTCATACTACTTTTGTCGGGGCACTCATTAGTGATGGCACGATTGAACATGTTCTGACATGACTGAGACGCTTAGAAAATAAAAACTGATTAACATAGCTTTATATTGTATTTGAAATAGTACTTTTTTAAAGAGAGAACAACCAAAGAGAACTTTTCAAATGTAGGGAAATTTGTCCTAGAATCTATTCAGAAAGAAAACCTTAGTAAAAAAGACTTTACTCATTTAAAACGTTTTAATTTTGAGCAAAATATTTGAATTATAAATGAAATAACTATAGAAATTCTTCAAATCTATTAAAAATGATTATCCCAGTACATAACTCTCCGAGCTTTATCAAAACTGAATCGTTTTACAGGAGGAATACCCGCAGGAAGTCAGATTACCATCTCTAGTTCTCTGAGAGCTTTCATGTTGTTGTTAATGTTAAGCATGATGATGATGATGAAGTTGAAGTTGTTGCTGTTGATTAACTAGATGTGTGCACAATGGAGTTGTTGTTGCTTTTGTTGTTGTTGCAGCTACACATAGCAGATACAGGCCAAACAGGAAGTTGTGTGTAGCAGCAGTTTGCAGCAGGGAACAACGCATTTATATTTTAATTAAAATTAACTGAAACTAGCACAGCTAAAGATAATATACAAATATATTTTTACTGGTTGCTTTTCTGACTTATTTAAATGAAAACTTATCTAACTAATGAATGGAAATATTTACAGCATGCGTTGTTTTTAGCTACATAGATACATTTTTTTTTTGTTATAAGAAGTTTTCGAATGAAAAATACAAAAAATTTAGTTTTAGTTCTGGATAAGTAATGGCTAATAGCACAAAATGTTAAAGTTATAGTGTGTTTTTAACTTGTTTGTTAAGTTTATAACAATAATTATATAGTTTTACAAAAAATTGGTTATTATCTTAGCTCTATTCTATCTAAACCGAACTATAATATCTACTTATATCTGCTTCTATGTCACAGTTGTAGCTATATTGAGATATTACTTACTTATTTATTGCTAAACTACTGTTAACATAACATTATTTGCTGCTATGAGTTGTTAACAGCCATTTAACAGTTTTGGCATATGTTGCTAATAGCTGCTATAGTTAACATTTGAATGACAGTAAAATTCAATTAACATTCAATCAAATGTTATATTTTTTTAATATCTAATGAGTTAAGCTGTAACTATAAAGAGATATTACTTACTTATTTATTGCTAAACTACTGTTAACATAACATTATTTGCTGCGACAAGTTATTAACAGCCATTTAACAGTTTTGGCATATGTTGCTAACAGCTGCTATAGTTAACTTTTGAATGATAGTAAAATTCAATCAAATGTTATGTTTTTTTAATATCTACGGAGTTGAGTTGTAGCTATATAGAGCTATATAGAGATATTACTTACTGTTAACATAACATTATTTGCAGCTTTCTGCTATCAACAGCCATTTAACAGTTTTAGCACATGCTGTCAGCAGCTGCTAAACTTAACATTTGAATGATAGCAAAATAACCCTTAGATAATATGAATTCAATCAAAAGTTATGGTTTTTTTTATATATACTGAGTTGAGTTGGACAAAGTTAAACAGTTTCTATGTTATTTATTTCAACAACTTTTGACATTGTATAAAGCAATTCAGTTCAACTGCAAATCAAGACAAAATTCGTTACGTTTTGCAACATGCAATAAGAGACGCTAATGTATGGTTTGAAAACTACAAATTACACAATCCGAGTATAAAATAAATACATATATAGTATAAACTATAGCATATCATACCGCATCTAATGCCATTGTTATATTAGTTTTGCACAACTCCCATTACTAAGTGAATCCATTTGCTTTGCTTGCCACACAAATAGCTTCCACCAGTTGTGGCCTATGTAATTTTCAAGGCAAGCAAAACGCTAAATGCCACACAAATTATGACTTTTTGACCAAAACAACTTGGCCAAATTGTTGTCATTACAATTATGTATAGTCGAAAAACAGTAAAAACTTAAAAACCGCCCACTAAATGGCATTTGCAACGCCCTCAACACAAAAAAAAAACCTGAAGTTTGCAAAGTTTAAAAATCGCAAAAAAGAGGAAAATATCAAAATATTTATATATGTTATGTATTGCGCTATCATTTGGTACATTATCATTATAGTAAAATCTGCATTTGACACAACTTTCTCACATGAGTGCGCACAACAACAACAACAACAACAATTGACAACATTTTTGAAAAAGGCAGCAACAAACTTCAATTGTTGTCCGGCATTTGGCAATCGACAGCAGATTTATTGCTACAAAAAACTGATTGCCGTTTATTATTGAGCATAATTATTATTATTATTATTTCTTTTATTATTATTATTTTGCGTAGGAATTTCAATTTCAATGTTTGTCACTTTTCAAACTGCGAAAATCTTTAACACGTCTTCGTTTTAATTTGTTATGTTTTGTTTTTTAGGTTTTGGCTTCCGTTTTTGTTGTGGCTTTTGTGAAAATTAGGTTACTCATACGACGCGTTGTCCACTTAATTGCAGCTATTAGCGGTATGTCTGTCTGTGTTTTATGTGCATCTGTTGGATACAGATACAAGTGTATGTTATATATTATATATATGTATGTATGCTGGGTGTGCATAACTAAAATGCACGCGCTGCGAAGTGGAACGCATTTCGATATCCGCCAAAACACAGCAACTATATACATATATATATAAAGCTGACAGCAGGCATAACCGGAGATGAAGCTTCATATTGCTGCTTTTTGTATTTGTCACCACATTTGACCTTCATTAGGCAACGCTTTGCTGATTAACCAACAACAACAACAACATCATCATCATCATAATCCAGCTCATCATCAATCTTCTATACTACATTGTCGTCTTGGGGGGCAGGTAGTTCGCTTTCTCAATTCCCTCGTCTCGTATTCCATTTCATGGCAATTGCATTGACAGTGAACCATTCCACATTCAACAACAAAAAAGTCGCATTGTTTGTAATGTCATTTTAAATGGCACCCTTATGGCCAACTCTTTTTACCAACTATTAACTGAGCCCCTTTTGTCTTTGTGGGCGTTGTGGGTGTGTTTGCCCTCTCTTGTTGTTGTTGTTGTTGTTGTTATTGTTGCTCTTTACGCACAATCAATTTCAATTTCAATTGTTGTTTAACGCGTCGCTGCTGATTTGCTTGTTGGTTAATTAAATACAGCACTAGGCTGTCAATTTCGAAAACACAATGCCGAATGAACCAAATGTTTTCAACGTTCATTGATAAATACTCTTCCGAGTTTTTCAATTGTTTTCAACTTTGTAGCAAATACCTTTCCTAGCTTTTCAATTGTTGCAACTTTGTCAAAACTTAAGCGGAATGTGTTTTTGTTCAGCATTTCTTCTTGAAATTCGTGCGGCCTTTAAATTTTTTTTTTTTTCAGTAAATAAAATTTTTTTTAAATTTTCAGAAAAAGTTTTTGAAAACATTTTAATCTCAAAAAGTCACTTTTAATGAGTCGCGGAAGTAATTGAAGATGAGGTAGTTCAAAAATTTGCTTATTAATCATTAAGTGTCGAAAAATTGTACATTTTAGGATCCCAATCCCGATTTCCATGTAGAATAACATCTTTTATCTCATCTAAATTGATAATACAATAAAATTTGTTTTATTTTCCGTGGTTTTTCATTATTTCAAACTTCTGTTTCCAATAATTCTGACAATTTTAGCACACTAAACCGTTTTTGAAATGATTAAGTTCTAATACCGATTTCTATGCAGCATATTATCCTATTTCTTATCTAGATTGATCATAAAGTCAAATTTCTTATCTAGATTGATCATAAAGTTAAATAAGATTTTCTGAAAGTTCATTTTTATTTATTTTTGTACTATATTTTACTTTATTCCTTCTTTAAAACCTAAAAACGCAATCCATATTGTTTTGTTTCCTACGATTTTCTACATTTAACACATTTTGGAATCCTAAGTTTGATTTTAGCTATTTTTATGCCTAAGCATATTTCAATCAACCTTTTAATAACATATTTCAATATTTCAATTGTTACATTTTGACAATTTGAAGCATTTGCTTCTGCTCCACATTTAAGCCAATTGAAATACGACTTTTTATGGCTGCTGAAGGCCCTGCGGCATGAAACAAAACAAAAAAAAAACTTGCCAACATTTCTTAAGATTCAAGTAGCTTCAATATGGTGCGCGCCTGCAGCCACAAAAAAAAGAAAAACTCCTCACAAATGTTACCAAGTTGTTTTTGCCTTTTAAAGCTATCTATAAATGTTTTTTGCGAATCATGCAAAATGCTTTGATTACGCTTTAAATTGATTCATTTCGCTTGTTGTTGTTAACAAAAAAACAAAAAAAAACTTTCAAATTATGCTATGTATTTGAAAGCAACAGAATATAATTGAATTAATAGGAGCGGAATAGTAGAATAGCAGCGGAGTAGTAGAATAGTGTAGAACGGCAGGCTTTCTATAGACCTAAGCAATCCCCTTTAGGCAGAGAGAGAGAGAGGGCAACGGGATGAAGATTGGTTTCGGTTTCGGGTCCAGTTGGTTGAAAGGCGCGTCGAGCAGCAGCGTTTGATGCTTTGAAGTTCTTTTTATACACGCTTGAAATTATAGAAAAATATAAAAAATGAATTTTTGGCAGCGTTGGCAGCAGCGCAGCGTGGCGAGCGCAATTCGCAGCTTTCTAGAGACTTTCAAAAGCCGCAGAAAAACAAAAACAAAAAAAAAAACACTATTCAATTTTCAGCTTAACTACCTGTGAAATGCTTAGCAATTTTGAGCCGTTTGGCCCGATCTAACCTTTCTTATTTTCGCTGCTTATTGGCAGTCAATTATCTGGCAACGAAACGCTACACGTTGTGCCCCCAAGTCGCTCCCCTTCTCTCGCCTTAAAACTGCACATCCATCGATCAATGCATATATATTCTTGCTGTAGTTATTGCAGGTGGGCTCAGCTTTCAGTCAGGCAGCAGACCTGTTGAGCTTGGTTTTACCAAAAGCCATTGGCCTTCAATGACCAAGCCAATGCGGCGGAACCAACAGACGTGTGGGGAGTGCCTGTGTCATGCACGATCTGAAGAACGGAAATGCAAAGCAAATGCAGTCAAAACGCCGAGCGGAACTTGAACATTTTGTTTCGTTTGCCTATTGATGGGCCACACAAAATGATTATACGTGTAGTTAGTTCTTTCCATCTCCCTCTGACAAGTGTCACACTCTTTAAAGTGGCGTGCAGCAGATTTCCATTTAATAGGCTTCTAAGGTCGACGTAATGCGGCCCATTCACGACGATCATGAACGTGGTTTTTGTGTAGGAAAAACAAAAAAGAATCAATTTTTTTTAAATAATAATCAAATTAATCTTTGCCTTTAGAAAGTATTTCTAATAATTTGCCAATTTTCTTAATTCTAGCACACATTTTTTTGTTCAGTGTAAAATTTTCCACTCTATCTTCATTAATACTTGACATTTAAGCTTAACTTATTACCACAACTGTTGTGGTGATTTAGAAAAGTTTAATAAAGCCACAAGAATGTGTTTATCATAAACTCCTTTCTACTTAGACATGCAAAGCTTTAAATCAGCTTCAAAAATCATTGTTACAGCAAAAACAACAAGAACTACGCAGCCCACACAGCCGCAGCGCTGCCAGCGTGGTGAGCATGCGTGAGAGCGCGGCTCAGCTGCAGTGAAATTTCGAGAGAGCGCGGCTCAGCTGCTGTCAAAGTGCAAGAGAGAGCGCGGCTCAGCTGCTTTGAAATTTTGAGAGAGCGCGGCTTAGCTACTGTCAAAGTGCATGCGAGTGCGCGGCTCAGCTGCAGTGAAGATGACGGGAGAGAGCGCGGCTCAGCTGCTGTGAAGATGAATAGAGCGAGAGTGCGCGACTCAGCTGCTGTGAAGATGAACAGAGAGAGAGAGAGAGAGAGAGAGACAGCAAAGATTTGAACTCTGCGTGTGTGTGGGCGTGTGAGTGCATTTAAGCATGCCCGTGTGTGTGTGTGTGTTTGTGTGTTCAACTGATGCATTTTCAAGGTGAAAAGTTTGCATCAATTGCAAAAGTTGAATATAAGTGGATTTTTGCCAAGTGCAACTAACCGCAGAGCACATAAAGTTTTCGCTGTTGTTGTTGTGTAAATATATACACACATATGTAGCACACATGCTTGACTTATAAAGCCATTAAATACAAATCGAAATCAATAGTTATGCCATGTGATTGTTGTTGTTGTTGTTGTTGCCCTGTGGCATTTTAAAACGTGCCAAGCGAAGCGCTGCCAGGCAGAGGACGAAGCAAGAACAAAGAGCACGAAATAACAGTGCCGGCGGGCGTAGAAGGGGTTTTTGTTGTTGATATCTACGCATTGTTTTGACTAGTTTAGCTTTAAGAATTATAAAAAGAGAGCATTGCTCTTGGCTATTTTGAATTGGCTCATTGGCCTTAACATTTTAGCCTTATTCACATAAATTTAATTCACTTACTGCCGTGTACAGTTAGAATCGCACGACTGCGCGTCGCCGCTTTACCTCAGTCGCTGTCTATGCCTTCACCACTGCCTCTGTCTTCACCACTGCCTCTGTCTTCACCTCTGCCTTCACCTCCAACTCTGCCTCTTGCCTTCTCCTTTTGGCGCACGTTCTTTTTAATTTTCTGATAACTACAAATAGGTTCGACACTCGTGCAGCACATTTTTACCGCTGCTTTTTGGGGTGTGCGCTGCGGAAAAAAATCCAAAACATAATGCGCGCCCTGCATACGTGATGAGCTCAGCCGACGCAGCAACCTCAGCCACCGCATCGAAGAATGGCGCAGCGATGACGACGACGACGACGACTGCGACTGCGACGCAAGCGAAAAAGTTCTGCACGATTCTTTTACCGATGGTTCCATTATGGGTTGAGGGTATTATAAAATTGTGACGAAATGTGTAACGAATTGATTGAGATTTCTTTGAACCCAGCAAGTTGAGTGTATGCGTGTGTGTATTATTGATCATTAAGCTAAAGCTTTTATAAAGCTTATATGATGTAACTTCAAGATAAACAAAATCTGTTGATATTATCTATGTTTTAATGAAAAATGTCGTCCTGGTTCGATATGATAATGTTTTTACTAAGGCTGAAATGATTTTATTTAAAGATATACAAAAATCTTTTGATATTATCTATGTTTTAATGAAAAATGTCTTGCTGGTTCGATATGATAATGTTTTTACTTAGGCTGATATGATGTAATTTAAAGATATACAAAATATATTTATTTTATTGATATTTTAATCAAAAATGTCTCTCTGGTTCGATATTATAATGTTTTTCATAAGGCTGATATGATACAACTTCAAGATATACAAATATCTTTTGATATTATCTATGTTTTAATGAAAAATGTCTCTCTGGTTCGACATGATAGTGTTTTTAATATATCGCCAAAATAAGGATATTGTTTTCGATATATCTTGTTAATTTTCAAAGTAATTTCAGGCATGCTTCCAATTCCGAATCTACAAGTTGGGATACGGATAGACAAAATCGTGTAGATTCGGTTTTGATGTGCTCCGAATTCACAATTCATTTCTAATCCACAAAAATCATATGAATTCGAATATGTGAGCATGCCTGATTATAGATTTTATATAAAAGTCTCAAATACAACTTTCTTTAAAACTAAATTCTATTTATAAACTATTAATCTAAATTCAGTTCAATATTATTCAAGTCTTATTTCCGCCTCCGATGAAAACAAAAGCAACCGGTATGATTACCTGGTTTTATTTTCGAATATCAATGAGAAACTGAGTTTAAAAAGTTTTGCTTTTGAGACAAAGGAATGAGAAGAATTCGAGTTTATCTTTATAAAAGAAGAACGATTGATATTTTCTTTGAAAACAGAAAAACAAAATTGAAAACGATTCGGAAAGAAAAGTTCTAAGAAATGGGAAAGATTCGGAATGAAAAGTTCTGGAAAATGGTATTACAAGCATTTGAACAATTCTCTGTTAGTGTATTCAAACTTCGGCATGCCCAAAACAAATCGTGTTTAATTTTATTTAAAATTTTTTTGTATTTTTTGTTGTTTTTTTTTTTGCAATTTTTGCTTTTTGCACTTTGCCGGTGTGTTTTGATTCTTTTGGGTCGTGTTGGATGGGTTTAGGGGCTCGGTAGACTGATTTTATTTATGCGCCGCTTGTGGCAAGCTCATAATTCAGTGTGTGAAGTAACATTAATTTGCCACTGACGCTGACGTTGCTGCAAGTTAGCTATAATGCACTTGCAACTGCAATTTAAGTGGTTCACTTGGCTGAGTTGCATTCACGTTTGGTTGCATTGCTTTGTTGCACTTAGGGGGTGTTAGGATAATGCCAAGGATGTGCTAAACTGCCAAGTTTTAAGTCACTTAAGCTATTAAAATTTAATTACATTTTTGCTATTCTTTCATATGTTTTGGTTCTCAACTCGTTAAAAAAAAACTTTACTGCCCGTTAGCATAAATTTTTAAAGCTGCGCATAAATTTAAATGGCTGTGGAAATTACTTTTAAAATGCTCAACGCGTTGCGAATCTTAAATTATTTATAAATCACGCGATGTTACGTATACTATATGATATATATATATATATATATATATAGTAGCTCGTACATATAATGCATATTAATGCCATTTTCGGCAGAATTCACTTTTAAGTTGAACGAACTCTTTGAAATCTTGAAATTCATGTGCGAAAAAAAAGAGTTAAACAAAAGAAACTTAACATTTTATGACTTTTTTCAATATAGGCAGCTAAAATATCAAACGAAAGCTGTGAAATGTGATATTACGACAATTTTAGGCAGGGAGAAAGCTTGATTTAGAAACTCTTTCTTTGAGCTGAGCTAATTTTGAAGCTTATGAAACAAGTTCTTTAGCCTGGCTTAGGTCATCTTAGCTCATCTGAAGACCATTAAGAGCATTACTTGCTTAACCAAGCGCTTACCTTATAAAGCATCTTATATATATGATCGTTATATGAACAAAAAGCATTATCATGCTTATAAAAAACCAACTTTAAACAAAAAAAAACATTGCATAATAATTCTTTTTTATGTGTCTACTCGCCTTTGTTGATTGCTAAAATTTATATGCGCAAGTATAAAATTATTATTATATTTTGTTTTAAGTAACTTCATGAGCTCTTTTGGCGCCGCTGCACTGCTCTAACTCTGCTCGCTCTGTCTCTTTCTAGCGGTCGTCAGTTTTTATGCTTGAAAAATTGGGACAGCAATTTGCACGCTTAGAGTTGGTAGAAAAATAAAAATATCTAAATAAAATAAACAAGAGTTGAAAATAAAACAACAACAGAGCACACAACAATTTTGAATATGTTGTTTTTTATTCTAACGGAAGTTGTTGCTTATGTTTTAGCTGTTGTTGCTGCAACTCTTGGCCAACTCTGGGGACGAGCAATTGGCAGTTGGCAACTAGCTGCTGTCTGCTGGCTGCTGATGACCCATACTAATTGGCTAATTGCGTTTAATTGCCTTTTAACACATATTTTCATATGTGAACGTGCTTGTATTTCTCTGTCTCACTCTCTCTCTTTCTCTCTCTGTCTCGCTTTAGCGCTTTGCCTGGAAGCTGCACAATTTTTTAATTAAAATATTTATATTTAATGTGTCTGTGTGGCGGCTCATTAGCGCCATGAGTTGGCCACAGACTATGAATAGTTTGGATTTTGGGATTTGGTTTTAGGCCATAAACAGATAAGCTTTTTCGCGCGTCATTTTTTGGTAGGGCGTGGCGCCAGTTTTATAAATAAATTGCACAAAACAGAAAGTCTTTTAATTTTGGAATATATTTGATAAATAAACAACACAAAGTTGAATATAAAATACTTTTTATCTTCTTGACACTTTGTCTGCCTATGGTATATACCAACATGTATACCGAGTTTGGTTGCTCTAGCTTCAAAACTGTGGAAAAAACCTGCGTTCATACGGACAGACGGACGGACAGACGGACATTTCACAAACCCAATATACTCTTTTTTCCTTTTTTTTTTTTAAAAAAATTAAAAAAAGAGTATAAAAATGTCTACTACGATTAAAGAAATTTTGCAATTTTTTGAATTAAATTGTATACAACAGAAAGTGTTTTAAATTTTAAAAATAAATATATATTTTTAAAACTAAAAGCATTTTAATATTTATTTGTTTTTATTATTATTATTTTTTAATATTTATTTATTTATTTAATGTCGACTTATGACAGTCGACACACCAAAAATATATTATAAAAATTAAAATTAAATTAATTAGAAAATAAATTAAAATTTAAAGATAAAAAAGTTACAATTTAATTTTAAAATTTCAATTAAAATATCTGGGGGTGTTCAAAATAAAAAAAAAAACGAAAAATTTTTGCAACATTGGAGAAAACCCAAAAAAAAAAAACACAATTAGACCAAAACAAATTGGTTTGTGAAAATAAGTATAACAAAATGTTATCTAGTATCCAACAGATCTTAATAGAATCTTCAAATAGTATAAAGTTAGGATAAAAACTGAATATTTAAATAAAAATAAATGGCTGTAGAAATGTAATTGTTTCTGTATTTGATTACCTACTATCTGATTATAATAATAAAGATTAGAATTTGTTGCAAGTTAAAAAAAGTGATAAAAACCTTTTAGCTATTAAAATACATGGAGATTAAGAAATTAAAATGCATAAAGCAAAACTTATTTGAATTCAAAATATACATATCGTTGCTTAAAACATAAACATAAAGGAAAGCATCCAAAGTACCAAAAAAAGTGAAGAAAAACTGTTTTAAAACCATAAATCATTCAACTTGTGAAACAGTTTAAGATTCACTGAAGGAAATTCTCATTAAAACCAGGTTGAAATTAAGAGAACTTTTTATTCAGAATCATTTTCGATTCTTGATTTCATTAAATGCTTTCTTTTTTAGTTATTTATTTCAGTCAAAGTCAAAACTTTTTCAGTTTATTATTTTACCATCGTTTATAATTAAGAAAAGCTTATAAGTAAGTTCGATTTCAAATTAAATCGAAATAGGAAATGGAAACAGTTGTAATTCATTTTAATCAAAAAATATTTAAATTTAACTGAGGTTATGCTTCAAACAAGTGTTCTCCGTTTCCAGTTAAGTTAAATTAACAATTTCAAGAGAGGTGCGGCTTTAAAGCTTTTATAGATTTTAAAACTATTTCATTAAAAAACCGTATGACTCATATCAAAAGTAAACTAACGGAAGTTGCACTTACTAAATTGTTACCAATGTCAAAAGACACAAGTGTTTATTTATCAAATCTGAAAGTGGCAAATAGCAATTAGAAAACGCTTCGCACACAATTTCAAAGAAGTACGAAAAAACTAATTAAAATACTATATATAGTATATGCAGAGAGTGGCAAAAGACGTAAACAAACTGTAACTAAAGTCAGCTGATTTATGAGTGCCACTAAGAGGATATACAGCTAAAGATACAGATACAGTAGCAACAACAAAAACAACAACAACAACGACAACAACAATATGCTGTCTAAATTTATAGAGCTCTTCGCTGTTACGAGTGCTCGTCGCACACCTGCCCCCCCTTCGCAACTTATGCGCCGCTACGCCCTTTGCCTAGGCAAAAGTCGCGCAAAAGCGGCAAATTTATGTCGCAGCCAAAAAAGATAAATTCCAACTGCAAAGTGCAGCAAAGTGTGGCACATGCGGCAGGCAAAAACGAATTGAGCTATAAATGTAACTGTGCGAAATCTCGCGCTGTCGAGTGGCAAGCTGGCGAAATGCGATACCGCATGATTAATTTGATAGTCCCTGCAGGCTGCAACAGCAACAACAATAACAACAACAGCTTATTAGTTGCTGCAACTCATAGATGCGCCACCGTGCAACATGTTGCATGTCAATGGCCATAATTAAGCATGCGAAAACGTGGAGCAGTTTTCTGAAATGAAAACAATGCGGGCACTGAGTCTGCCCCTGCCCCACTGCATGCCCCCGCTTGCCCATTTACATTAATGGTCTGCCATCCACATAGCAAATATGCGTACCCATTTTTGCCACACCCCCCTTTTAGCTACCCCCCCGCTCCCTGCTCATTTCTATTGTGTTGCAGCGCGTTGCACTTTTTGTCTGTTGCATTGTGTTTTAGCCGTGTTTTGATTTCAGCATCACCATCAGATTCAGATTCAGTCTCTGCCTCAGTCTCTGTCTCTGCCTCTGCCACAGTTGTGAGCGTTGCCTCCTCTCATCGCCATCAAAGCAAAACACACTCCCAAAAAAAAACAAAATAAAGAGAAAAAAATAACAGAATAGAGACAGCCCCCTCCTGGGGCTGTCATTATTTCAACGTTTTTCGCTGGCATTGTTTTGTTTTCAGTTATCATTTACCCTGTAGCCCCAGAAAGCTTAAAGAGGGCGTACCACATATCTAAAGCAGCGCAACAACTGCACAGATTCTGCAAAGATTTCAGTATACTTCAGTTTACTTTCGGATCAACATAGAAAGTTAAGAAAGTTGATAAAAACGAGCTCGGAGCGACTTAACACTGTTAAAATTTAATATATACCACTTTTTTATAACTCTAACGTTAAACCAAAGATAGTTATTAATATACAATAGTGTTTAAAAAGAGTTTTTGATTTTTAATTATTGAACTTTTTCTCAAAAAGAATGTTTATAATAAAAACATAAGTATTTTTCAATCGAAGAATATCAAAATATCTGAGAATAACGCATTTGAACTAGAAAAGTCAAAACGTATCATTGTAGGATCTTCATTTAACCCTCGCAGCGTCGCAGATCGCAGATTTTCGACGGTCGCAACAACAACTTGCACTGAATTTCTGCGATCTGCGACGCTGCAAAGGTTAGGTGTACACCATAATTGATTTTTTGGACAAAATTGAAAAAAAAAAAAAAAAAACTGAGACTGAAATTGCGCCAATAATGTAGAACATAACCTGATATAGAAAAGGAATATCTGATAGTCTGCAGGGTTCAGCAATTACAGAAAACATTTTACTCTATTATTTTCTGAGATCACATTTTAAAAGCAGAATATCCGGACTATCATAAAAACAATATGATTAAAATACTATAACGTGATCATTTTTATTGTCAGAAAGTAGTACGTTACTTTCAGCAGTTCAAAAATGAAAATTGTTGATTGAAAATCTGTTTTTGTTTGGTTAAGCGAGGTCTCTCAATTTACATATAAATAAAAAGCAGAACAGAATAGAATCGAAGAGAAGAGAATAGAATAGAGTGTAGTGTTAGCAATGATTGCATAAAAGCAACACTAATTTTGCGTTGTCCAACACTGCATTGATAAGTATCTTCTTCTTCTAGTCAAAAAAGGTCAAAAATTTCGTTTTGATTTTGTATACTAATAAAAGATCAATACATACTTCTTCAAAAACTGATTAAAGGGTATCTTTAAGTCATGAACTAGTTTAAAACTGACATTCCTCAGAGCATTTTGTAAAGTTTTTGTGCTGTTTTGTTGCGGAAAGGACTGCAGCAGCAGAGCAGCAGAGCGGCAGAGCAGCAGCGACAAAGTCGTAGCAAAGTCGACAATGCCGAGGTCTCGGTCCCTGCGTTTCGTCGTTGCTGCTTTTGGCCGCTTGGGGGCGCCTTTGAAAATGCATTCAAATTGAGAGTACGCCCACCCAACGCAAGATAGCGCATAGGGCAGCCCACGTTTCCGTGTGACCTTTATGAACAACACATTTGACCTTATTACGAGCTTTTCAATTTGCTGTGGCTCTTATTGTTATTGTATATTGTATAGCTTACACTATACAACTACACTACACTACACTACACTACTAAAGCCATGAAATTAGTTTTCAAGTATTTGCCATAAAACTGTGTAATGGCAAATGGTAGAGGTTTTTGTTTTGTTTTTGTTGTTATGATTTTGAATCTTTTGCATTTTGCATTTTGTATCTTGCATCTTTTATCCCTCTTGGCGTGCAGATATTTTCTGATGATTGCTTTGACCTAGGCTAACTTTGTTTACTTTTGTTTGTCTTGTTGTCTTTGCTGCTCATTGCGCAGCTTGGCTCAAGTTTAGCTTTAAACAAATGCTGTAAGAGCCGACTCAGCTCAGCAATTGTGCTTCGAGCGCTATCGAGTTATAGATATGCGAATAATTGAAATGATGATATCAGCCTTGGAGTTGGTACTACTTATAAAGGTGTGACTCTTGAGCTATGTTTGTATGTGTGTTATGCAATTTTTTTTTAGGAAATTGTAGATTGAGGGGTGATTCTTCGTGACCCTAGGTTAGGTTAAGGTTAAGCCAAGGAAATACCAGAAAAACGGATACGTTAAAAAAATATCTTAGTTCACATTTAGCCGGGAAGAGGTGAAAAAGCGGCCTTTAACACCTCGTGCCAAATGCAAACGCATAAAGTAAACTTCATCTCCTCAATGCCTAGCTTTTATTGTTTTCCCATTTCCGAGAACTCTACATTCCTAATAGGTTTCCACTTTCTGTTTCTCTTTTCGAATAAATAATAAATCCATTTCCCTATTTAAAGTTATTTCAAATACGTCTCATTCCGCGGTTTTAAAAACAAAACTTTATAAACCGAACTTGTCCTCAATATCCGGAATTCATAGCAACTAATTATTTCGATTCCGAATCGAAAATGGGCACAAACCTAGAAGTTTGATTAGCGAACATTAAATGGTTGAGAGTTATTTTTGAAAATCGCTTAATGAGTTGAAAAGCTATGATTTTTTAAACTTTTATTTTTGGAAAAAAAAAATAGTATAAAACGGATATACCAACACAATAAAAGTTCAATTTTTTCCACATTTGTAATCTATTTAAGTTGTTAATCTCTGAAAATACACTCAGAAAATAGTATATGACTTAGAATTTAGAAAATCGCTGAAACTTAATAAGCTGGTTTTATTTTTAGAGCTTTCGGTACTTCTGTTCTTGAAAAAAGATGCTGTAGTGAGTCAGATTTGCTAAGATTTAAATTTAGAAAATATTTTTAAATTTTTTAATATTTTTTTCTGAGTGTAAATATGTCAAAAAGCGCCTTAAACAAGTGCATCAAATTCCATCACTTGCTCTTTCACCCTTTCCAGCACTCGCTTTTTCACCCATTCTATATCTCTCTATCTCTTTCAAGCTTCCTCTTTACACTCTCCCTCTTTTTGCTTGTGTCTGCGTATACCTGCATATACGAATCCCTGACAGAAGTACATCAAGTGTAAAACAAAACAAAACAACAACAACAAAAAGTAAACTAGAAAAAAGCTCAGCAGAGCAGCAAATTTCAAAAGGCGGAATTGCGCCGATAACAGACAAAAACAAAAACTGAAACAAAAACAAAAACAACAATATCAGCAGCAGCAGCAGCAGCAGCAGCAAAAACAACAACAACTACAAGGTAGACCAAATTAAAGTAAAGCAGCCCGCAGTGAACGCGTTTCGCTGCGTTTGCGCTGCGTTCCTCTTCAGCGGCCACCCTCAGCGCCAGCGACAACAACAACAACAGCAGCAGCAGCAGAGAAGTCAGCGTTGCGCATGCGTACCTGTTGCGCTGCTGACGTCGACGCCGCTGCGCTGCTTGCTCTTATGACTCAATGGAACATCGCACGGCTGTCAACTTTTTTTTCGGTTTTAATTTTTTGTAGGGTGCCTCTTTTTGTTGTTGTTGCTGTTGTTGTCATGCAACATGTTGGCGGAAATAATAAATTCTAGCTACGACAACAACAACTACTACAACGACAGTTAAAAGCTGCAACGCTTGAGTTGTTGTCGTTTGCTGTTGTTGTTGTACAATTACACATGTCAGCATTCAAAACATTCAAGAAGATATCAAAAAGGATTATTTGCAGATATCGCCATTATCATCAGCTTCATCATTTTTTAACTGCACACTCTCTTTCTCTTTCTTTGGCCTTCCGTTTTCATTTCAACGGTGAAATTATTGCTCATGTAACTTGAAAGCATTTCTTTGTAAACAACAACAACAACAAAAAAGAGAAAAACTTTTATTTATACATTTGTGTGTTATCTAGATGCTTTGATCCATTTTATTAAGCTTGTCTCAAGCGTAACAACTAAATTAACAGCGTTTAAAACGCATTTCAAGAAGAAGCATAGAGTATATGATGGATCATTTGTTAAATTGGAAGTTCGTTTTTGTTTTGGATTCAGGTTTTGAGTCATATAGGGGTGAGTTCTGAAAACAAAGCGTGTGAAAACATTTCCTTTATGGGAAGAAAAACCACCAATGCGCAATTTCATTTAAATGCGTTTGTTTTTTAAAAGCAGCGCAACGAACCGAAAATTTAAGACAAATGGAAATGCGGGTTTGAGTGGGGATTTGAATTAAGGAGTTATTTTGATTCCAAAGCGTTTTCGATTTGATGTTCCAGTTACCGAACTTCGTTTTTTACAAAGTTCTACTACGACTACTCGAACATTAGATTTCATTTCATCGGCTCAAAGGCAAACTTTCGAAAATCGCATAGGTAATTCAAACTTTTTGCGGAATTTAGAACCGCAAACAATTTCGATTTCGCATGATTTGACTGACTTTGAAAATGGAATCAAGTTTGATAGTTATTTTTATGTTTTATATAAACTTGAGAAGTATTTCAGGACTGGGTGTTATTTTAGGTAATTGTTAAGTGATTTTGCCTTAAATGTTCCCATTTTCACTTTTGTTTAGATTTTGCGAATTGAATTCTAACTTATTTGATCGAAGAATTCATTAATATTGAGATAGGACAACATTTAATGGACTAAAAACAATGAGTAAACTTAGAACCTTTAAGGAAATTTCAATTCCCCAAAATTTTGCTGGAAGTGGAAACCGGAACAGGTCTTTTTTGTAGGAAATTTAATATATTTTTAGTTAATTTCATAAATGCCACCAAAAATGTTGAATTCTTATATATTTAAGTCATTTTGTGATCTACAATCAAGAAGTTTTCTATTTTTTACAACTATTTTTATCAGCATAGTTGCCTATCAGACGTTTCTTTCAGTGTATGTTATACTGCAGCTAGTGTTAATTTAGTTCTGTCTTATCAAAGCCCTTTTGCAATTAGTATTTCAATGTTCTTACCCATACTTATGTTAATTATGTGCCCCACTCTTGCAGCTCAAATGATGTGCTCAGCTCAGATGCCCCACACCAAACACTACTCCCCCCCCTTAGAGGAGATCCAAAAGCAATTTCATGGTCTTAGACAGGCAGCACTCGTCTCGAATCGACTCATCTCGTCTCGTCTCGCTCCAAACTTAAATCGCTTTCAATGGCAAGCTAATTGTGTGGCCATTGCTGGAACAGTTGCTGAAGTTGTAACTGAAGTTGTAGCTGAAG
This sequence comes from Hirtodrosophila cameraria, assembly GCA_949708635.1. Classification (NCBI taxonomy): domain Eukaryota; kingdom Metazoa; phylum Arthropoda; class Insecta; order Diptera; family Drosophilidae; genus Hirtodrosophila; species Hirtodrosophila cameraria. The sequence continues at coordinate 19,015,323 of OX453091.1, forward strand.
TTGAGGCCAGACTTCGGCTTCAGCTGGCATTTAAATGATGGCCTAAACGCAAATAAAACGCTGACCAAATGTGGCCTATACAACACCCATGGCAAGCTGTCGTTGCCAGCCTTTTCAAGCCAACTCGTTACCCAACTGCCCAAAAACAACAACAACAATAACAAAAAAAAAAACTGTATCAATGTGTCAATCAAAGGCTGCCATGTTGACAGATTGCCAGTTTGCCAGTTTGTCCATTTTGTCTTTTACGAGGCTTGTCATGCAATTGCAGCCAATCGGAGATGCCATGGAAATGGCTTAATTGGCCAACAAGGCACAAACAAACACAAGCTGGCTAAATGACCAAAAATTATGGCCAAATAGTTTCCGGTATGGAAAACTGCCTAATGAACTGGCGACAACGATTTCACACAGCGCCAAATGCACAAAATGTGGTCTCCCAGTGTAAAACTAATCAAGGCTAAGAGTTAGTTGTTGTTAAGAGTATGTATACTAACACATACATACTAAATATAACCGTAATTAGTTAGTCTCTGTGCATAGCTCAAGTCTTTCTTTGGCACATTAAGCGCATTCTTTGGCTTTATGAAATGTGCATTTCAAATTGTTGTTCAAAGAAAACTTTTGGAAAATATTGCTGTTTAGATAGCTGAAGTTTAGATACTCTTTGAGATTTTAAAGTAAATTAGTTATATGAAAAGTTATAAGTAATAATACAAACTAAAATTCATCTTGCTAAATTTGAAATTTCATGATTTTTGTTTTCACAATTTGAAAATTTTAGTTTAAGCTTAAAAACAAGAACCAAAAGCATGTTGCTTGCTTTCGAAATCCAGGTAGATTTTGAACTGTGCAATTTCATGAGCATGATTGAAAAGTTCAAATTGAGGATACAAAAATGAAAAAAAAACATGTTCCTTCTTTTAAAATCTAGGTAGATTTTGAATTTTGAAAAATGATGAAGTTGAGAAAAACAATATATTGCTTTTATTTACTGTAGTCTTAAGTATAACAATATTTTTGATCCAATTTAAGAAAAATTTAAGCCTATTATATAAAAGTCAACTTATTTAAGATGTTTCTAAAAAACACGAAACTCTTTCCTCAAAAACTCGATTATTAAAGGATTTTTCTAATGTTAGCTAAGTAATATAGTATTCTGGTTTTAAAAAATTTCTTTCATATGATATAAAATTTCGTAAAAAGCAAGTTTTAAGTTCCAGTTAAGAAGAAAAAACGAAGCTTTTTCCACAAAAACTGGATTTTTAACAAATTTTTCTATTGTTAGTTATATAGTATTCCGACTCTAGAAAAGTTCTTTCATATAAAACTCCGTTAAAAGCAATGTCCAAGTTCCAACTAAGATTTTTCTAAAAAAAAAACGAAACTCTTTTCACAAAAACTGTATTTTTAAAGGATTTTTCTAATGTTTGTTTCCTAATATAGTAGTCCGATTCTTCAAACTTCGTTAGAAGCCAGTCCCAAGTTCCAATTAAGTTATTTTTAAAAACAACGAAGCTTTTTCGACAAAAACTGGGTTTTTTAAGGGTTTTTCATATGTTTGTTACATTATATAATCATCCGATTCTAGAAAAGTTACTTCATATGCTATAAAACTGCATTCAAAGCAAGTTCTAAAACTTAAGTAAAGATATATTTTGAAAACAAGCTACATTCTTTAACAAAAAACTTAATTTTTAAGCTTCTATATCTAAATCAACTGCATGATATAGTGTACCGATGCCGTTACTTTCGTTATTATCGAACTGCATTTGAAACAACAGCCAGCTGTACGAAGTAGCATGAAGAAAGCTACACTGAGAGACTAGATCACATAGTTGATTGTGTTTTGAGTTAGCTCCACTCGCCTTGTCATATTAAAATAGCTAGTAAATCTCAAAACAAACTGGCGCTATTAAATTGGCCAACTTGTTTGATGGTTTTTAATTACGTCTAGCCAAAGAGAGACACGCATCAAGCTATGCTATCGTTTTGCTTCTTGTTGTTGTTGTTTTGATGGCATTTCTGGAACCGTTTGTTGCAACATTTCTGCAATTGTCGAGCCTCTTATTCAATGAAAGAAAAGCTGAATTGTTATGACTTGTGTCTCTCTCTCTCTCTGATTTTCCGTCTCTGTTTTGGTTGAAAAATTTGCCAGATTTATTTCATTCATTGCATTTGCCCGTTTTCGGACTCATGAATAAAACATTCGAGTGTGCTGCAAGTTAACCCATTTCCATTTTCATTTATCTCAAACATTTTCAAGCAATTTTTTTTTTGTTGCACTATGTAGATCTGGCCATAAAGCTATTTCTGTCCGACTCTTTTGGACTATAAATAAATATAACACTTTAGCTGTGCACAAATTCTTAGCTAGTTGTTTCAATTTATGTGGGACCTGTCCAAATCTTTGCATTTTCCTCAACAGAGTGCAAAATCAAGAGTCACAATTTATATCTTTTACGCCTTTTAACCTGAGGCAAGTGCCACGCCTTGCTGCCACACGCTGACGATTGACGAGCCAAGTGGAAATATGTATATGTGTGTGTGCTGTGTGGCATTTCCATTTTCAATTGCAACTCGTACTCTATATATATACTATATATATATATATATATAGTCATAATGATGTAGGGATTTGATGTGTGTGCAATATGCTCTTAACGAAGTGCCGGAAAATATATAGTATTTTACTTTTTTTTTTTTTTAAATTCAAAGTGGCTTTTTGTGCTTAGCCATAAAGTGCTGGCAGTTTCTGCTGAAAAGATTTAAGCATAAATATTGATTTTGTTTTCGAAAAGCTTTTCTTATAAAAGATTTCAACAGTTTCCTGTACAGTTGAAACTCAATAGAGTTTAATTGGAAATCAAAGTAAAGATTGACATTCAGAAAAGATGATAATTACTTAAAAATTTAATTTCTAAATAGACAAGTAATATTTAAGCTGTTTTAGGAAATATGTATATCAATCAAATATATAATAATATATATATACAGGCCTGTTCTGAATTTCGTACGTTTTTGAAAAGTAGAAACGAATGACTGCCGAACGTTTAAGGAATTACTGTTTTGATTTCCGATCGGAATGGTTTCGTTTTCTCATTTTTGAAACCGCGTTCGAACCCAAGTTTTGATAGCAATAAGTTTGTTTACTTGTCATCTATAAGGCATATGCTGAATCAAGAACAGTCACGATTTTTGCCGTTTCTGTTTTATAAAGTTTTTTAATATAAAACTGTAAGCCAATTAATTAAAATTCATTTTCTTTGATGAAAAATCTAATTAGAAATAAATTAGGTAATTTTTTGAATTCGATTTCAGTCAATTTTTATTTTTTAAGAAAAGTTTGATTTGAAATACGAAAAATAACCATTTTCATTTCTACATAAGATGAAAAATAAAAGAAAATTCAACTTTTTGCAATTTTTTTTTTGAATTTCCTTTGTTTTATTTTTTTAAAAAAGAGCCAAACTTTGAAAAACGTTGAATTTCAACTGAAAACGGTATTCGGAATAGGAAATTTCTATTTAAATTTCGAACGAAATCGGAATTCAGAACAAGCCTAAATATACTAAAAATAACTATATATTTTGCACATATTTTTTACAATGTTGTTGTTTATCCTAGAATTCTAGCAGATATATTTAATTTCAGATTTCTCTTTGGTATTATACAAATATATATTTCTTTTAAAATTATCTTGGCAAAGATCGTAAATCGTGCAAGTTCACTCAAAATGTATAGGAAGAATAAATAAACATATATTTATACTTTTTTTAATAGTTTTTTTTCTTTCAAGATAATTATAAACTGATTTTTTTTTACTGTTTCCTACTAAAAAATCATTTAGAATAAACATTTAAAAAATTAAAACAAAATACAATTGAAAAGCTTAAAATGAGCTAACAAAAACGTTTAAATAATGGAATGTCTTCAATACTTGACCTTAATGCATAAATGTTGCTTTAACTGCATAAACATTCTATATATATACATTCTATATAGTATATAAAGCTTAGTTGTTGTTAGCTTCCTGCTGTTTTAGCCCTGAAAAAAAACTACAAAAACTGCAGACAAAAAAAATGCTTGAAAACTAATTCTTAAATAATTACCAACAAAATTGTTAACAATTCAGCCTATAAATATAAGCTTATGTTTACTTGGCCGTTTCGAACTTTACTGCTAAAAGATGGGGGCTTTTTTTTGGGGAGGTTGGGTCTATCAAGGCTCTCTGTAATTAGGTTGGCATGTCGGCCTAGACCTGTAATTAGCCATAGAATTCTTGTTGGCATAGCAGGTATTTATTTATGGTATTTATGTTAACGCCTTTCAACATTCATTTAGGCGGTTTTGGCTCTTGCGAAGGCAAAGGTCGAACATAATTTAATGATTTCTTGGTTGGAAAAACTTTGAAAATTGGCAGCCAGGCAGTCAAACAGTCAATTTGAAAGCAGAATGCTATAATACAACAAAAACGATTGTACGTTTTTTGCAGTGGCGTATGCAGGAATTCTTGTAGAGGGGTTTAAGTTAATAATGTTTGAAATTTCCATGTGTTAAACGGTTTTTCACCAAATGCACTTGTATGCAGGTTGTTTCGGTTTCCACTTTCAGCTAAATTTTGTGGAATTCAAAGTATGTTCAATGTTCAAAACTTTTAAGCAAATTTTGTTGTAAATGAAATATGTACAGATTTTTGTGTCCTTAGCGCATAAATTTTAAGCCAAAGTTAAAAAATATTCCGCTTAATATCAATTTCCTAAAAAAAAATTATCCTTACGTTCAACAGATACAAAAAGAATGTATCAAGTAACATTCGGCCAGTATCATTAAGCAAAATTCTACTTAGAAAACGTTCATAGCGTCGTGGAATCAAGTGTTATTCGCTTATCTTCAAAACTTGGGTTCGAATCGCAGTCTAAAATAGTTTTTTTTCCGTTTAACAACGCTTATCATACAAATAGAGCTTAGAAATTAAAAAAAACAAACTAGATATATAAACAAAAGTATCAATTTATAGCTTATTTTGAATATTGTGCTGCTTAGCAGTCAAAATCAACCCCCCCTGCGTACGCCACTGCGCTGAGTTGCAACTGGCAGCTACTTTTCAGCAAATTTGATGGCCTTTTGTCTATCTGCTGCTGCTATCTAGCTGTTCGCTGCTCGTTGCCTTGCTGCTTGTTGCTTGTTGGGTTGCAATGGGATATGGCAGGCAAAGTTTTGTGGCACAGGCGACTGCCTCATTACGAAATGTCGCCAAGATTTGCGGCTTTAATAGACGCCGTTAAAAGCGTAATGGGTAAAAGCAGCAGCAGACAAAGCAGCAGCAGCAACGATTGCAGTTTATTATTTTCCTTTATGATTGTCACTCGATACTTATTGTTGTTGTTATTGTTGCTGTTGTTATTGTTGCTAATGTTGTTTTTGTTATTGTTTTTGTTTTTGTTTTTGTGGTGGCCTCTTGGCCACACTTGAATGGCGCTGTTGCGCATAATTTGAATTTTTCTAACGCAGCCGGCAATCGAGGCGGTGTTGTCGCATTGAGTCGCTTTCGCCGTATCTCTACGGCTGCAATTGTCAGCTTTGCATCCCCTACTGCTCCCCCTACCCTCCGCCTTATCTACCCCGTCCTTCTCCTCTTCAGCCTCCTCTGGCTGTGTAGGAGTTGTTTGGCCGTTGCGGCATGCCCAAGAGTTCATTGCATTTGCTTGCTTTTCACTTTCAATTGGCAAAACCACATCGACGGCGACTGCGACGTTGACTGCAACTGCGGCGGCAACTGCAACTTCGACTGCTGTCAAAACAGCTGCTGTCAAAACAGGCGACGCACGACGCATCGCTTGCGGTTTGGAATTCCGCTTTTGGCGACAACTGCCCCCACGCAACAAGCGATTTAACAGATATATCCTCTATTTAATACTCTTGCATTTTTCAACAGATTGTTCCTATGGCAGCTGTATGTTATAGTGTTTCGATCTGGCCGATTTCGACATATGTACTAAATGTAGCTGAAAAAGGCAACTGTGCCAAGTTTCATCAATATAGCTTAGACTAGTTTGCAAGGAAACAAAAAGACAAACAGATCGAATGGCAGTTAATGCAGATCAAGAATATATATATAGCTAATATCTCATTCGATGCGTTACACAACGCATGACAAAAGTATAATACCCACTTCAAGCGTATCACGATATCAGTTTGATATATGCCGAGTCAATTACGTTGACCAACAAGTTCAAATGCGAGCTTTGATTAGCCAACATAGCATAAGCTGGCGCCATCTAGCGTTGGCAATTTGCTGCAGCAAATTTATAATCGGCTGTGCATGTCGCTTCAAGATTGTCATATCAAATATATATCTTTATTTTGTTGCGTTTTAGACCATGACCAAAAGTAGCTATTGCGCTTTAAAAGGCACTTGTCTCTTCTTCTTGTTGTTTTTGGGAAGCTTTGGCTTTGACAATTTGCTTAACCACAACTGAAATAGACATTTAGGGTAATTGACGTAATTTGCGTTTAGGCCTGAAAACTGAAAACTGAGTTGAGAGTTGAGACTGACGTGTTTGTCACAAGCTATTGGAAATGTGGCACAAGCTAAAGATTATAATGCCTGATTCTTGGACAATATAATATGGCATAATAACAACTGAGCATAAGAATAACTGACACGACATTTAAATAACTTTAAATGTTCATTTATGCTTAATAATACTCTTTGTTTGAGTATGTAGTTTTTGAAATTACTTGAAAAGATTACAAGTTGTTTTCTTTTGAGATTTTTTATTTCTAACCGAATTTTTGCCGATTTACTTTTCAATTTACATTCGAATCATAGTGGAATCACAAAATTCCGCTGACAGTAAAACGTTTAAGGATGAGCACCAAAAAAGACTTGAAGAATTCAAATGAAAACATAACAAAAGCTTCAGTCGTTTTTCTATACAACATTTTTTCAATTAACATTTCAATTCACATTCTAAACATGTGGATTAGTTATATAAAGCAAAATTAAGCTTTTAATAAAACGTTTAAGGATGAAAATCAAAGAAGACTTGTAGAATTCAAATGAAAACATCTCTTCAAAATAATGTTAGATAAAAGTCTGTTGTTCTTTTTATACAAAATGTTGCCAATTAACCTTTCAGTTTACATTCGACTCATTATAGATTCACAATGTTGTGCTGCCAGTAAAACGTTTTAGGATGAGAACCAAAGAAGATTTAAAGAATTTAGATTATCTCTTCAGCTCGAGAGTTCACAAGGGCGTGTTTATTTTTCAACTGTTTTCTTTAACAACCACCCGTTGAGCATTTCTTTCATTAGTAACTAACTTTTCACCTACATTCCACAATTTTATTAAACTCTCAGCTCTTTCATTGATCAAATAAGCGCTCCAAAGAAACCAACACACACATAAGTATATATGTATATCCATAAAATGTTCGCACATAAATCAAGTTGACCTTAAAAACTTTGTCATAACATGGCCACCATGACGGATCTGAAGCTGAATGTTGAATCTGAAGAAGATGACACGTCTCCAGCAGCTCCAACTTCAGCTCATGTGCCATCCCGCTGACAGGCACGCTGCATGCATGAAACGAGGACAAAAGGGAGCCAGCGGGGGGAGGGGTGGTGTTGGTGTATGGTAGATACTAGGCTGTCAAGGCTACATGGCCAACAGGCGTACAAGGCAAACAGACGGACAGGTGGGACAGACGGAAAGACAAACAACAAGGTGACATAAATATATCCAGTTGCTCCAAAAAGGAAAACTCAACTTTTTGCCAAGGCAACAATAACAACAAAAACAACAACAACAACAGCTACAAAAAACAAACACAAAAACAAAGTGCGACATGTGTCTGGAGCAACAGTAGAAGCAACAGTAGTGCAAGAGAGAGAGGGAGAGAGGAGGGAGAGAGGTGGGCATAGAAAGAGAGGAGGGCATCGAAAGAGAGGAAGCAAAGTAGACAATTAGGAATGTTCCCGTTTCTAAATACTTTTTAAAAAAAATGCTAATCGTTTGCAAATCTCAAACGTTTTTTTTTTTGATTTGCTGTTCCCGTTTTCGTATAAATTATAATTATAAAATAAAACATTATAAATATGAGTCGGCTTCATTTCGATCTGATTTTTAATAGTTGTCATTTTAATCAGATAATTATATTAATCGTTCAAAATGTTTAAACTATTGTTTTGAAGTTGCCAGCTCTTTATTTATTTTATTTATTATTTTATTTTAATATTTTTATTTTATTTGATTTATCAGAGCAGGTTTTTTTTGATGTTCTTGAAAACTACAAAGCTTGCTTGATTTTATAATAATTATATATTAGGAAGAAACACAGTTTAGAATTCTTTCAAATTTCAAATTCGTGATGCTGTTTTCCATTTCTTTCTTTCTTTTTAAAGAAAGTTCAAATACTTCGCCTTCCACTCATTCTTAAATGCAGAACTTTTATAACTAAAGTTTCCATTGATATTCGGCATTCACAACAGCTAATATTTCTGATTCCGAATCGGAAATGGGAACAGATCTTCAAATGAATATTTCCGAACAATGAAATTAGTATGCATCTTTCAGAAAAATGAAGAAAACAGTTGTTTGATATGTGAAATTGTAACGCATGTGAAATTCTAATGTTTTATTTGAAAACTAGCGCTGTGCCACATTTCGATTTCGCACGATTTGATTGAAAATGGGAAATGGGAACAGGCTCCAATCAGAATCAGAATCAGCAACAGAGTCAGAATCAGAATCAGAATCAGACTCAAGACCTGAATGAAAATTCAATGAAAGCACAAAAGTTACAAACCTGCAAAGACCAAGAAACGGCAACACTCAGATTCCTCTGCTGCTGCAGTTGTTGCTGCTGCTGCTGCTGCTGCTGTTGTTGTAGTTGCTGCTGCTGCTGTAGTTGTTGTTGTTGCAGCGTTGGCAGCTGATTAGCCGGCGCTGCGTGAAAATGTGTCAAATTGTTGTTGTTGTTGCTGCTGCTGTTTGTGGTGTAGCGTCGCGCGGGCAGCGCTGGCGGCGGTGTTGAGCAGGGCGATTGCAACTGTAGCAGCTCCCCCTCCCCCTGTTGCTGCTTGGCCTCAATCTTGGCCAGCTGCGGCGACTTCTTGGCCAATGCCAAAGTAAAGCTGTTGCCATTTCCATTTCCATTCCCGATACCATTTCCATTTCCATTTCCATTGCCGCTGAGCGAAAGCGAACGCGCAAAAGAACTTTTGAAATAACGGCACGGCATCTGGAAATCAAAGTCTGGCGGCGACAGCGACGTCGACGCATCCGTCGCAGCAGCAGCGGCGGCAAATGCTTGCATTGTTGTATTTGGCATATTTTGATTAAATTTTAATTTTTGATTGATTTTGGTTTTGTTGCCGTCTTTTAATTTGGCATTGTTTTTGTTGTTTTTGTTATTTTCTTTTCGCTTTGATTTTCTTGTTTAGTGCATTTCTTCACGCACGCTGACAGCACACACACACACACACACAAACACACACATGCACATGCACAGGAGCAACTCTGAAACACACACACACACACACTTGCGCACACACGAATTGGTTTTTGACAGCTGCGTTTGATTTGCCAATTTATTTGGCTGCCACTTTTTTTTGTTAATCAAAATCAATTTTCAACAACGAAATTGTTGCGCGCGCGCACGTTAAAAATCACAACAACAACGCGTACTCAACACAAACGTCCGTCTCGATCGGCTTTCTTGGAAAGAATGAGCGACAAAGCAACTTGGCGAAAAACAACTCAGCAAGCTTAAGCCAGTGCAACTTAAACTGTTAACAGTTTGCTGTTATTGCTTGTGCTACGCTCTGTTACTCTCCTGTTAACAGCAATTAATTGTGTTTTGTGTGTGTAAAGTTTAATTAAACAAAGTGTTTGTGCCGTTTAACTGATGTTATGTATGTATGTTGAAACTGTCTATATATTATTATTATAAATGTACATCTAAGTGTTGTATTGGAAGAGCGCAATGTAAATTGCATGTTTATGTTAAGTTTAAATCAGCTGCTAACTCGCTGTTATAGTTAACAGGGCATATTTTACAAGTGCGCGCTAAAGTATGCTATACAAATTTATTGTGCAATGCTGCTTCTAAGTCAAGCCTAAAAGTATGCAGCAGTTTATTGCTTTGCGAACGTACCATGGCATAAACAGAATATTTTTAAATAAAAACTGAAAATTAGCTGCCAACATTTTAAATTTTATACTAAATCTGTAAATTATGGTTGTTTTTTAAATTTTCGCCAGCAGAAATAAGTAAATCACAAATTTTTGAAAGATTTTTATAAGTTAATAAACTTCAAATCATTTGACAAAGTTGTTTCAAATATTACGACTAAATCTTACAGTTCTTACAAATATAATTAGCTTCTTCTAATAATAACAATAAAAAAAAATCACTCTTATCAACTAAAATGGGTTAGAGTATTTATTATTATTAACAGCGTTGCTTTCATATACAAAATTAATCCCCAATGCTCTCTCAGTTTGACAGTGCACAAAACATAATCCCCCACAAATCTCCCCAACTTTATGTCGTATCTAAAATAGGCGGACAGCTTGCCAATCAAATTGATTGTGTTGTTTGGCGTTGCTTATTTTGTTTTGTTATTGTTCTACATAAAACAAAAACAAAGAGCGATACCAAAATTTAAATGCCATTTGACAGCAGGTGTCAAAGACTTTTACTTGTTTTTTGTAAATGGCGTTAAATCACGGTATATACAAAAACTAACGCTTTCCTCCATCCTGCTGCAACTTGAGCCATTATTTTGTCAGTGGATGCGAGCATTACCTAAAATAGACTGATCGAGAACGTAAAAGATTACTCATCATCCAAAGAAAGCAGCGCCAAATCGCTAGCGGCTTTTCTATTTTTGTTGTCCACTGTGCGCATGCCTTGTTGTTTCTCAATTACATAAGGCTTATATAAGTGCGACAACGGTGCGAGCGAGATGACTGCTGTGTGTGCTACGATCACTTGGCATATATTCAAAAAAGCACACGCTACCTCTCTCACACACACACACACACACAGACACTCCAGCGTCGCCGCAGCGACAACGATGACGCCGACCACGTGACTGCAACTACCCTGCACAGCAAGCAGCGCTGCTCTCAAAACGCTGCTGATCGCTGCTGCTGCGTTCATATTTTGATTTTGATATTTTCATTTTACAACTGTTTCGGTTTTGATTTGTGCCTGGCGCATTTTTTACAAGTGTTGTTGCTACGCAGTTGTTGTTGTCAACTGTTTTTGTTTTTATTTCTGCACACTGTGAGTGAGCATTATGTCTGCCGAGAGCAGCAGCAGCAGCCGCAGCAGCGGCAGCGACGTCGCTAGCGTAGCTCAGAGAGAGCGTGAGAATATTATGGATTTATCAATTAGAGGTGAGTTTTGTCTTTGCCCTCCCCCTACTCATTCAGTTTCTGCTAGCCAATTTCTTTCATTACCCTTCTGTACGCTCAAAAAACACGTGCAGCGTCTGTTTTGACTTTGTATTTGTGTTTTGTTTACACACACATACATTGTGTGTGTGTGTGTGGGAGAGCGGGCGCTCTATGTTAAGCCTCCCCAATATCAGCAGCCCATGTGACAATTATTTGACTTTGCCTTCTTTTTCTTGTTGTTGTTGTTTTTGTTGCATATCGCGGCCAATTGGTTTTGCCCTGGCGAATTGAACAAACAACAGGTAAACAAATAATGATATCGTTTGGATATTAAAATAGAATAATTGATAGAGCGCGACAATATTGCAAGTGCGTTGTCATTTCTAATTGCCAAGTTCTGTAAATGTACAGTAAGATCCGGCTAAAGCTTTTAAGCCAATCGACTGGAGATCTTAAAAGTGATCTTTCAAAGCAAGCTTTTGACCTGCACTTAAAAGCTTTTGTTGTAACATTGAGCGCTAATCATAGAGTAGTAAAGTCGAGAGCTGATCTACAATCTAATTGAACTTACAAGCTTTTGAAAAAGCTTTTTATAGAGCTTTTACAACAAAGTTGTGTGCCAAATACATTTTACAGTGGTCGCTTGGAAACTAGACCGTTTTGACTGTACTGCAGCTTAAGATAAAAAATGATGATCAAAACGAAACTCCGCATGGAAATCAGTTAAGGTTTGAAAAAGTTATGGTAGTTTTTAAAAACCAAATTTTTCGAAATGTTTTTTTTTAGTATTTTTGCAAGTTAATTTAATATTGAATGCAGAAACAAATAGTTTAGATGTCAAATCTGTAACAAAAAGACATTCCACATGGACTTAGGTTCAGTTTTAAGAAAGTTATTATGGCAGTTTGAAACTTAGGAAATTTTTCAATGAATTTTCACCGATTTTTTCTAACTTTGAGGTCTGCAGTCTTTTAAAAAGCAAAAATTCAAGTTTCAAAATATCTAAGGGGGAGTCACGTGCATTTGTAGAGTCTTTTTTCAAAAATGGTAGCTAGAACATATTTTTGTATGCATGGAAAATTCTAATACTTCTGGAAAATTCTTATTTGCGCAGTTTCGAATATGCGAGGTAACACTGTATTACTATTGATTGTAGCAAAACAATAAATAAAACAATAAATACGTGTGTACTAATATGAATAGAAACATTTTCAATCTAATTAGCTTAGTCCAGATGTCGACTAATTGTTACTTATTATTATGCAGTTCATTTAAAGCAAACCCCCTGGCCCAACCCCCTTTAGATAAACACGTTTTGACTTGGCGGCACTTGACGTACTTCAGGTTGATTCAGCTGAAACGCCGATCAACTGTGATCGATAGAACTGAAGTCCATTCTACTTTTTACGGTTCGGTTTTTATGGTCTTTGATATCAGACTAATTATAGAGACGCCAAAAAACCAAAAAAATTCGATAAACTATTGGACATTTCCTCAAGTTGTTAGCAACAATTGGACTTCTGTCTCAAATATTTGATGAAATGGCGGCAACGTTGCCGCAATCAAACTTTAAAAATCCAAAGCCAAACGCACTGTCAGCGTTGGCGGCGTCTCTGTCGCCGTCGACGTCGTCTGTTATCATTATCACAGCCCAGCGACGAGGTTACCACGCGACTATAAATATTTACGCTCATGATTATAGCTGGTTCGCAGTATGGATGATGAAAAAGTCGCTGAACAAATGAAAATGTAGCACATAATTTTAATTATAAAACTTTTACGGCACTTTATAAACTAAAATATATATATATATGAACAAAGCCATATCATTCATCATTTTGCCTGTTAAGGGGGGCACACGCGCTTATTAATAACGTTATCAATGCACTAAACACCCTTTCAGTTAACAAAAAGCGCATTTAAGTAATCAACCAAGCCGATGCAAAGCTCAGCAGCAGAAAAAAGCTTTGCAAAATAGCGTGAGAGACGCCAAAGTCGCGCTCGCAATCGCAATCGCGCTCTCTTGCGCTGCCTCTGCCTCTCTCTCTCTTTTTGGCTAGACAATCAGATCACATGGTCGCATTCACATTCGCATTTGTGTCGCATTGAAATATCCGTGACGTGACCGAAACCGAATCAGCAACTAAAAACCGGGCCCGTTCACTTTGTCTCTGATAAGATCGCAACGCACACGTCTGTCCCACATCCAATTGGAACACTTGTCGCTTGTTTGACTGCAGGTGGTTGGTTGCCTAGGCGAAGGTCTACGACTTTTGGGGTCAAAAAAGCAAGCTCAGAGCAGCCTAATCCCAAAGCTTTTGTCCACACTTCTAATCACAAAAAAGCGTGCCATAAATTTCATTTGTCATCAGATTTTTGTTTTTTTTAGCAATCTATTACAAATATTATCAAATATTGTGCGTCTGGGCTGATTTGAAACTGAGTCGGGCGATTTTAAGTTCCAGACATGGACTTTGGTGGCGTGACATGAAACGTGGTACAGTTGTTACCGAGATTTAATGTTCTTAAGTAGATTTGGCATATGAAATCAATGAAAATGAGCTGTTATATTATTAGAAAATGTTCCATCTTGTCGTTGAACTCAGTTTTCTTGTTTTTTACAGTTTGAAAATCTGCTTTCTTAAGTCACATTTGGTACAAATGTACCTAAACTGGTACGTTATTTAGTCTTTGGTACATTGGGCCTCATTTTACAAAGTTCTACATTTTTCTTCTTCTTATAATTATTTTCATAAAAACTTGCATTTCCGAAAACGGGAGAACAGTTCGTAAATCAACATTTTATGAAAAATACTTTATTTTAATTTAAGTTTACAAAAAGTAATTTAACAGAAGACAACTCCCTTGTTAGAATTAAGATTGGAATATAGAACAATTTTGTTTTATCTATTTTTAATACTTAAAAGATAAAAAATCTTCATATTTTGCTCTCTCTGAAGTTAATTTTCCTTATTTCGAATATTTTTCATGCGCTAACGATTTTAATATAGGAAATCTCGACTAAAGTTTGAAAATGTTAGTCCTTTTATATCAAAAAATGGTAGGTACATTACGAAACTTTTTTTTTTAATTGTAAGCCGTGTCTAGAACATAATGCATAGTCATTAACCGATTCTAACTAATTTCCATCCGCAAAAAACCGCAAAACTGCAGCTTAATTTCAAATTTGTTTGTTATTCCCCAATTCCATTTGAGAGGCAGCTCAACTCTCGACCTGTTTCAATTGATATTACGTCAATGTGCAATAACAGAACAACAACAGAAAACGACAACAAAACACAACACATAAAAATAAAACAAAATTTGCAGCGCCATCAAGTGCTGTAATAAGCATGCTATCTCACTCACACAGCTCGCGCATGCAAATTGCTTGTCATAAAAACAACCACAGAACTGCTCAGCAACTGAAACAGCAACAAAAACAACAACAACAACAAAGCTGAGCTGAGCTGAAATTGTAAGTGCAAATGCAAATGCGAAAGAGGGGGGTGGAGCTTTTAATGTAGAAGTCGACGCGTCGCCGGCGCCGCAAACAACACCAACAACAACGACAGCAAAATTGTTATTATGTCACACACACACACACACTCGCATACGCATTGTGGTCTGTGCTTGTGTGTGTAATTAGTGCACTCTCTATGATGCGGCTTGTGTTGTATTTGGGACTTTTTGAAGTCAAGCTGCGCAGCGGCAGCGACTTTGATTCAATAAACACGTGCTGTTTTATGATCGTTCATTGCCACGCAGACGAGACTTGAACATATGTATGTACAAATGTGGGCAAATAGAGAGAGCGAAAGGGTGAAGGCGAGGCAGAGACACAGAGAGAGAGAGAGGTAGCTTTAAGCTTGGCAAGCCCTCCAAGAGTCAAGCCCACAGCCAGACACTGAGCATAAGAACTTTGCGTACGCGCAAGTTTCTTGGTAAACACTATGCTTAAATAATAATCATACATTTTCTGTGTAAAACAAATAAAAGCTGTGCAGCATGCTCCCGACTGCTGTATACTCTGCTCATAGTTTGTTTTGTTTGGCCATTTTGTGTTAAATTTCAGTTTTGAAACATTAGCATTGATGCTTTTTCATTTATATCGAAAATTGCTATCCGTTATCAATTCTGTTTTTATTTCCAATGAATTGACTAATGCATTATTTAATTGTTTTAACACTGATATGTACATACAGTACATACATACAAAAGTACATTTACAAAAAAGTTTAGCAAATTTGGTTGCCGTAGCTTAAAATATGAATGAAATTGATTTCACGCAGAACCAATATACTCTTTTCTATTTGTGAATAGAGTATTAAAAGGGTGTATGTAAACTTTTAATGCTAACAGTACATATGTATCTAGATTCAAGATACAAACATATGTATGTACATATGTACTGAAATATGTATGTACATATATACGTCTGCCTTTAATTAGACGGCGCCTTAAAATATACAAAAACGGTACATTTTGCCCATCAGCTACGCATATAAATTGCAAGCAATCAATTTGCAAAAATAATACACAAACAATGTACATACAGACATGCATACATACATACATACATATAAACACACATACATAAAAGAATATGTCCATATTGTATTCGCTAGAAGAAGAAATTGCGCAAATAAAGCAAGAACATTTGTATTTATGATAGAAACCATGACGAATGTGTGCGTACGTGATACACACACACACACACACACACATGTACATTTGTTAGAGTGCAAAAAAATCAACAAAAAAAGAAACAAATAATATTATTTTGCCATTAGATTCACATTCGATATAGTAAACATAGAAAAGTGCTTAAAGTCAAGTGCTCAGCGCGGATAGCCGCATTGTGAGAGAGAGCGAAAGAGGGGCGCACAAGAGAATGAGAGAGCGAATAAGTCGGAGTGAGAGAGAGGTGCAATGCTGAAAACACACGTAAAACATACATAATTAGCGCGAAGAGAAGGCTAAACAAGAACAAGAGAGCTTTAAAACACGACTGACAACAAAACGAGTTACCGTGGTTCAAAGCTTGGAGTAAAGATGCTTAATTAGTGTATATGTGAGAACTATGTTCTTTTTTTATGATTGTAAAACGTGTGGGCGTAGATAATATGACGTGAAATATTATCTATAAATATTTTAAGCTGTGCTTGTGATGTTAATTAAACTGTTAACTTTTAATATGTTAGTTAATTTAGATAGTTGAAAATAGTTATAGATAGGAATATTTACCTTTTAACTTTAAGAATTGTGTACATACTCCAACATTGTTTTTCTTTAAAAAGATAAGCTGAGTTTTATTTCACTTACGGTTAGACCTACGTTTTTATACTTTTTTTTATTAATTTTTGTTCCCTGTTGCCACTTAAAATGGGTAAAAGGGAGTAATAAAGTACTGGAAAGGCTACAAGCTTAAAAATATATAGTATATATATACGCAGATCAAGTTTATTTCAAACTTTAGCTGCTCCCCCATACCCTCTCTAATCGAAAAAAGCTCCTACAGCTTCAATTTAACTTACCTTGATTACTTATTCGCTTGCACACATTTATTTTATCAATGTTTATTTTCTTTGTATATTTCATTCCCATGGGATAATAAACAACAAAGTTATTGAGGAGCCTATTCCTCCCCTTTCCACACTTTCAATTTAAGCGCTTGTTACAAGCAACTTGCACCACTGTGCGCCGCGTAGAATATAGCGCCGGCAAAAGTTTAATTGAAAAGCCAACTTTAATAACCACGTGGTGCGTGATTCTGTGGTTGCTCGTTGTTGTTGTTGTTGCTCGTTGTTGTTGTTGTTGTGCTTATGTGGTGCACTTTCAATTGTATCTTGAGGCACTTGTACTTTTGTTCGACGCGAAACGCTGATGTTGACGTCGACAGCGACTGCGACTGCGACGCAAGCGACGCTCACTATCGTTTTATATTTTGTGTGCTTGTTGTTGCTTTGCTTTTGTTCTTGTGGTCACACACTCTCTTTTGTTGTTGCTGTTGCTATTGTTGTTGTCTTTGTTGTTGTAGCTATTGTTGTTGTTGCTGGAACAACCAAAGTGTCAGCAGATGATGAAAAATGTGCCACTGGAGGGGCCTGCCTGCACGTTTTTGATGTATTGACAGTAGCTGGTTGCGATGGGCGTGAGAGGGGGTGGGGGGTGTCGCTGCCGGGGGCCGCGAGGACTCGAATATCTGTGTGTGTGTGTGTGTGTGTGTATGAGAAAGGTGAGCGGAGTGTCAGTTTGCTGACAGTTTCTGGGTATGACCATGCGATACATTTTCCCAACTGAATTTTCTCATATAAATATATGTATGTTGTTCTGGTTTTTGCTTTGAACTCTTGTAACTGACACTTGGCGAGGTTTTTTTTTGTTGTACATTTGAATTGGTTTTTCATTGCGTTTTCCAACTTTAAGTGATCCATCACATGTCTAAGCCCATGTCTAGCGATACCCCCTGCCCCTTTAACCCCACGCAAACCTCATTTGCCTTGTAATCTCCTGCGATAATTGACAGAGGCAAAAAACTTTGTCGCCTTCGTCACCGTCGCTTGACAGTAAATTGAAAAATTGTTGAGATTTCCCCCCCCCCCCATACTAACACAAATGTGAAATCTATGTAGCCAAATTAGAACAACAACAAATTCATCTTTGCATGATTTTAGTGTACATTTGAAATTTTATTTTGTTTAAATGGCTAACATAAAAATTTAGTTGTTGTGCTTAGTTCAAGGTCATGAGAAAGCATGAAACTATTTATGTGGGCGGTGCTGCCACGCCTATTTTAGCGCCTTTTAAACACGCGCCATTGTCTGCAAACGTCACGCAAAATTTTAATTGAATTTACATTTGGCACATGAGACGACAACAAAAAAAAAGATACAAAGATACAAATACAAATACGAGTACTTCAAAGATATGAATACAGTTTGCTATTTGATAAAGAAGCAGCCGAAATAAAATTAATTCAATTAACGAACCTGCAATAAAAAAAGAAGCAGGCAAAACGATTGCCTATTAACTGTGCCAAGGTGTGGAGGGGGTGGGTAGGAGTAAGGCAGGGTGCAGTTAACTAAAAGCTCAATCAAATTCGCGTGTTCTTGTTTTATATATAGTTAGTTTTTCAGGCAACCCTCGAGTTAATTTGGTATAGATTGTATGAGTGTGTGTGTTTGTGTGTGTATGTGTGTGTTAAGTGTGTGCGTGCGCTGTTTAAGGGCACTTCCTGTACGCCTACTCCCACACCAGCTAGAACTGTCCTTGCCACTGACAGTCCAAAGACACGCTGAAGTTTATAAATGATCGTGTGCAGGGGCGTCATGTCGCTGTGTTGGCAGGGGGGACAGTAGGGTAATGGGGTTTGGAGTGATAAATAGTAGTGTGGGCTGGCTCTGTGCTTTTGCTTCTTGTGTTTGACAACGTAAGTCGTGCGTGTTTGTTTGTCTTTCTGTTGATGTTGCTACTCTTTGAACACGTATTAAATGTTTGCATTTGTTGTTAATGCAATGTGCACTATCTAATACTAATATTGTTGTTGTTGTTGTTGTTGCTCTTGCTTAAAGTTTAGTTGGAAAAACATTAATTTTTTTGGGAACTTCGCTTGTTAGGAAATTGGAAATAGGTTTTGTGTGCATTATAATCAAATGGCATTTAGAGTGGAAAATGTATCAAACAGGAGCGTAGAAAGAGGCAGAAAATTATTCTGAAAAGGTCAAATATGACAGGGAAGTAGAAATGTATGTGTAGAAGGGATATTCGTGACATGAAAATGAATTTGTGAATTGTTTATTTATACATTTTGAAATTCAGTAAAAGTATCATTCTCCGAAATACAACAATTTTGTAAGTTTAAGTTAGAAACTTTGAAATTTCTTTATAAATTTCTCAACAGGAGAACAGGAATTGGTGGAAAACTGAAGTTTGAAGAAAAAGTTTTCAACTTTCATCACTCAAACAATATGTTTGCAAATTCTAATCAAGAAAACATCACAAAACTCCACATAATATGAGTTCAAATACCTTTCAATCACATTTACACACATAAATTTCGAAAAATCTTGTTTTCCCCCTAACTTTTCCCCCTGTGCCGCATTCCTTTTGATTTGAGCTGCACTCTTATCCACTTTGAAATCCATTTAACCAATATTAAAGTATGAAAAGTACATTTTTATAGCCCTCAACATGTGGGTCAATAATGAAACAATTGAACATTGATTCACAATCATTGAACAACAATATGCTGATTTTGATTTTGAGAAAACTTCAAGTACTTTTAATAGCTATAAATTTATAAAAATAAAACTGTACAAGCTGTATTAAATATGATCTAATTCAAAGCCAGATGATATTTACTGCATTTCTAAGCATATTTTGTTTAGTTTTAAAAAAATGTGCTAAAAAACTGAAAACTATTATTCTCGTAGTTTGGTGTTATTAATTCATTAGAGTGTTGTTAATGAATTGCTCTAACACGAAACTGGAATAAAATATTGTATCTTTTGGATGGTGTGCTCTGAACCAGAGCTAAATGTGGGATCTGTTTCGATCTGATAATGCGACGGCATGCTCTCATTTGCATTTTGTATGTATAAAGCTCATAGAGACCCTCCAAGACCCGCCTATATACCCCCCTATAGACAAACTATAGACACATAGAGCACACGTACTAATTCCGTCATTCATTTGTACGTTAATTTGTACCAAGTTGCCTTTTGGCTGTCGCTTGTCGTTTGTCGTTTACACAATTTGTTGTTGCTTTTACGTATTAATGTGCAAGATTTTCAAATAGAGCAAAATGTAGTTCAGATCTTTGAGTATGTGTATATACATATAGCTGATAAAGGGAGCCCATGTAATCTCTACTAGCAAATTAGAGAAACAAACAGAATAACAAAAACGTAACACAAAAAACTAGACAAATGCATGTTTAAGGCTGGAGATTTGTTGCCTGACAGCTTTGTGTTAATTTTTTGTTACTAATGTGCAATCTATTTGAAATTTCAAAATGTTATAATTATCCACGCTTTTGTGGTTATATTGCGTTCTACCAGACAATCATAAAAGTAACAAGTAAGAGTTGTGGAGTTGAGCGACTTTGAGTTGAAGTAACATGTTCTGAAATGCCTTTATATTTTGTGATTGGAATGTTTGGCTTAAGAGAAACTGCGTACTAAGTTTAGTAACTTTATTTGTATATATATATATATATATATATATATATATGGAATATATTTATTTGGAATATGATTGTTTTCTTAGACAGATGAGCATAAGTTCTAATGAAGTTTCAATTTAAAAGATTTAGAAAGGGTTTTTACACCATTTTCCAGATCAGCATTAAGCTTACATTTCTAATGGTCTTTCTTATAAAGTACCTACTTTAGTAATAGCTAATAAGAGATTGACTAAGAATACAAAAAAATCTATCTTAAAGTCAACTGTGGACGCCTGTAGCATAATGGGAAAGCATTCTGCGCTTACACACAAAACCTCGGGTTCGATTTCCAGTCAAGAAAATCGTTTTCTACTGAAAATATATCACCGTCCATGTTTTAAAAGCCAAACCAGTGATTTATATAGTTCTGCGAACAATGACCACCTTTCATTATATACTTTTGTATGTATTATACAAAAAATATAAAAAAGAAAACTCTTTTTTTGACTCTTCAACTTTCAAGTACAGAAAAAGTACATATAACCTTGTTGCTAATTTTAATTTGGCTTTAAATTCTATAAATAATACGTTTTTGATTCATAAAATTAAAAAACCTTGTGCATGCCAAACTTTGTGAAACCTGGAACATCAGACTTCAGTTTAACTAAGTAGTAGCCATAGGAAATTTTGTTGTTTGATGATTTTTGATAAGAATTCGGACGGAAAAGAACGCATGATGTGCGTTTTGAAGGTAAACACAAACAAAAAACGCCAAATTAAATACAAAAGGAACAAAAACACGTTTTTTATTTTTTATACACATTTTTTGTTGGCTGTCATCGTCGTCGTCGACGTCGTCGTCGTGTTTATTTAGTGATATGCATGCGTGTTGTGGCTGATAAGAGCGCAATATTTGCCAGGTTGTTGTGGAACACAAAGTGAGCTTAGCCTGTTTGAAAGAATCTTTCAGCTTGTAGTCGAAAATCCATATATACATTTTATTTTGGCTGCGACATTTAACAAATGCCAAAGCAAATAAGTCAGTTCCAAATGGATGTGTGTGTGTGTGTGTGTATCTTTAGCTGCCTGCCCAGTTCCTTGACAAGAACAACAACAACAAGAACAACAATTGTGACGGCAACATTTCTTGGATCTAGTAGCTGACTGATGAGCGTTCATCTCCCACTATGCTTAAGCTACATGCATATATATCTGTAGATAGATAGATACATGCCTGTACTATGTATAGTACGTGTATCTTTGTATCTTTCTGCTATATAATAATATCTTTTTTGACAAGAAATGCGTTGCTGGTTCCAACGACAAAACACCCACATACACACAAGAAATTGTCTTTGTCATTCTTTTGTTGTTGCTGCTGCTGCTTCTTCAAGGTGTTGGGAAGGGGCGGGACTTTTGGCCCAGTCAAAAGTTGCGGCTCATTTATAATTTATTGCGCTTGAACACGTTTTTTCTTCCGCTATATAGCCGCCATATGTATACCTAGTTGTATATTTGACTTGTCGAAGACAACCCAGCGCGACCTCCTTTGCCCAGCAACGAGCCTCCTGTTGCTGCCTCTGCTGCGGCTGCCATTTCCTAGTTGCCTTCTCATTCAGCCAAAAAATGTCACATGATGACAGGCGACAGGTTTTTCTATATATTTTCCGCTTTTCTTTTTTTTTTTGTCGAGAAAAACCATTTTCAATTTTTGGGTATTAAGTTGTGCATATTTGTTGAGTGTGTGTTTTGTATGTGGCATGACTCACACAGCTGCCACAGAAATAACGAAATTGTACGAATAGATAGATTTTTAGTAGCAATACGTTTTATATTTAGTGCGCTTTGTAGTTGAGCCAGTTGAAGGTTGAATTCTATTATTTTAGTTTCTTTTTCTGTTTGTTGTTGTGTTTTTTGGAATTTATTGATAGGGTTAATAGCATTTACAAAGGTCAGTTTAGGCAAAGAAGCTATCTTGAAGTGATATTTACAGCATTTTTCGATAGTAGCAAGTTTCTATCGATAGTTTACCAGCTCCGATCACTAAATTCATAACAATTATTATATTTTTCTTCGAAATATTAGTTATAAATATGCTGGTATCATAATCAAACCCATATCAGCGAGAAAAAATCTACTTTAAAGCATATGTATTGCATTACTAAACAAATATTGATTGCTTTTTTATTTAATAATATTTATATTCATTGCACAAGTTGTTGTGCTTATCTAAAAATGATGTTGTTACTTTTAATAGTGATAGTAATAGCTATTAAAAAATAGCGCAGCTAATCAGATCTATCTATTTATAAACCCTTAATATATACCGTGTGCTTGAGAAAGTTTCAAATAGAGATGAATACTATATTAAAGTATAGATACAACCCGCTGCTCATTAGTAGCTTACCAATTACAACCCTTGTTATGTCGAGCGCCCCCCCTGCAATACACCCCGACAATACCCCCCTGCAATATGCCCCCTGCAATAGAAATTTCAAGGCGCTCTAATTGCACGCGTACGTGAATTGCAAATTCAATTACAGCTGGCAAATTAGACAAAACATATCTAAAAGTTTTGAAGAATCTGTGGAGGGTGTTGCAGCGGGGTTTGGGTGAAAGGGGAGTGGCTGTAGGGTATAGATTGTTGTTGCTGTCGTGTTGCGTTGCGTTGCTGTTGTGTTTATTTATACAAATTACAGCGAAATGCAAACAACAAAAAGTTTCCACACACATTTAAAAGTTTTTAGCTATGAAATCGACTCACGTGAGCGCTGCTACAGCGACGCGACGCCAACGCTGACGCTGTCGCTGACAGCAGCAACAGCAGCAGCAGTACAAACACAAATACAAATATGTTCAAATATTAGAAATAATAACAAAAATAAAAAAAAAAAAAACAAAAAAAAAAGCGCCAGATAAATCAGAGAAAAACCTAAAAACATTGAAATGAACAGCGAATGCCGCTTGCCGCAGTGCCGAAACACATACAAACACACAGACAGCACATACAGGTGCAGATACACACACACACACAGAGACAAATACAAACGTCAGCGCCATTGACGTAATAGCAAAACTATAATACGCAGAGTAAATTAAAATAACACAAATAAATAAAATGCCAGCGCAGCGCGGTGCCGGCTGCGATCACAGCGAAAGGGAGAGAGAGAGAGAGAGCGTAATGTGAGAGCGCCAGGCAAAAGCGCTAGATTGCCAGAGAGAGAGAGAGCAAGCAAGAGAGAGCGACGACAGAGCGCGCAGCAATTAAAAATATCAAATTGAACTTTGAGTCGCAATGGAAAATGCCCAAAGCAAAAAGCTGCTGGGGCCACAATAAAAACAAATTGAGCGGCGCATTAGAAAACAAGAACAAAAAGCAAACAACAACAACAAGAACAAGAACAACTGAGAGCAAAGCTTGCGAGCGGCTCAAAGCTCAAAGCTGAGGTTCATTAACAGTTGAGTTGCGCGCGCGACGCAAAAAAAAATAAAATGGTTGCCAAAAATACAAAAAAAAAAATAATGTGCACAACACGCGGCGGCGAGCTCCAACAGAGAGAGCAAGCGAGCGTATGTGAGAGAGCAGGCAGCGTGTGAGCGTCGCGCTGCGTCGACAGCCACATGGCAGCAGCGTCAGCATGGTTCTGTAGGCTATCTGTAGCTGTAGCTGTATCTGTATCTGTAGCGTGCTAGCCGCGCTAGTTGTATCTGAGCAGCGTTTTGTAGCTTGTGTGTGTGTGTGTGTGTGTGTTGTTTGCCCTTAGCTTGCTCTCTCTCGCTCTGTCGCGGTCTCTCGCTCTGCCCGCTATTGCTGGCCGAGCGCATTTTGTACACTTTGCAACGAGCGCGTGTCGCCCAGTCAGAGTCAGATGAACAGTCAAAGCCGTGTGGACGTAAAAACCAAATACAACAACTGTATAAAAATATAAATAAATATTTAAAAAAAATTTTGCAAAAATAATTATAATTAATTAATTGCTAAACTTTTAATGTTTGTATATTAAAAATATTTAATTATGCTTGAGCAGTGTCACACTCAAAAAAAAAAGTAACAAAACGTAGCACGTGTATCAAATACGAATAATTTAGCAACAAAAGCAAAGCAAACAACAACAACAACAACAATCAAAAAACTACTTTTTTTTGCGCCTGACAACCAAAGCAAACGACGACAACATTGCTGGCGCGCGTGTATGCGTGTGTGTGTGTGTGAGCGTTTTGTCTAAGTATAAGTGCGGTCGCTCATAGTGCAAAAAGACAGCCAGCAGCTATTAAAACATTAGCAACAAAAACAAAAAAGCAAAGTAAAAAACAAAACACAGCGCAAAAAGCATAAAGGAAACACAACAGAAGAAGAACACACACAAAATCAGCTGACTCGTGCGCAACGCGTGCTCTGCTCCGTATCTCTCTCTCGCTGTCGCTCTCTGCAGTGCATCCTAGCTGCAGCGGAAGCTTAAAGCCAAAGCGTCGCTCAAATTTTTTGTAGAGATTTCTTAAACTGTTTCCGCATCCTACGCGACCCTTCGAACTTCGAAAAGTGCCTGCCGAAACGGCGCTTGTATGTGTGTGCGTGTGTGTGTGTGTGACGACTCGCTCTTGTCACATGCGCGCTCAGTCAGCATAGGCAGCGGCAGCGCTTATAGCAGCAGCAGCGTCTACGTCGACGACACCCACAACGCCCGAAGACAGCGTTAAGCGAACAGTCGTCGTCAGGCAGCGGCAGCAGCAGCGTCAGCAGCAGCAGCTAAAATACCAACACCAACACCAACAACAACATCAACAACAACAACAACAACAAATACACACGCTACGCGCTGAAAACAACAAGCTCAATTTTTGACCACAACAAGGACACAAAAAAGTTAACAAAAAAACGCTAGCAACAACAAAAAAAAAAACGCTAGCAAAACGCGCGCTCGTTTTACAAAAGCAAAGCACAAAGTTTGCAAAAAAATAAAAAGAAAAAAGTTTTGCGTGCATATTAGCTGCGTGTGTGTGTCTCAGTGTGTGTAAGCGTGCGTGTGAACGCGCTGTGTGTGTGTGTGTGTGTGTCGGTGAGCTGTCAACATTTTTCATCGATTTTCGGCTCGGTCGTGTGGCTCTGTCGCTCGTCGGGACGCCGCGACTCCAAAGCAAAACGTCCTGTCGTGTGGTGTCTCTCTCTCTCTGTGTGTAACGGTGTCTCCGTGTGTGTGTGAGTGTGTGCGTGAGTGTTTGTGCGCCCGTGTGTCAATGTAAATATATGCTACACCCAAACCCGCTCATACGCTCGCACTCGATCAAGCCAAGCTTAAGCAAAGCAAAAGGAAACAACAACAACAAGAAGAAATAGCAACAACATCCAACAACAACTGCTGTCTTTGTCGCACGCCGGGCGCTGATTTCAACTATCCCCCCCTTCTCTCTCGTTAAGCGCAGCTTCTGCTTCAGCTAACTGTTATTAAGTTTGTAAACTACATGTTAAACTAAGTAAATGCCATACTAGTGCTTTATAACTGTACAATAAATACCAACTACAAAAAACAAAACTCTCAAAAAAGCAAAGTCAAAATAAAGAAAATATTAAAGAAAAGCAATTGATTTTATTTTTAGTATCAAACCAAAAATAAAGCAACTAAACAAAAAGCCTACACAAAAAACAAATTCAAGCAACGTTAAACGTTCTACAACAGCAACAAACACAACAACAAACACAACAACAACTACAAAGTCATGGCATATACAAAGTGTCAACAACAAAAATAAAAAAAGAAAAGCAAAAAGCAAAAAGCAAAGCAAAAACACAACGGCATTTGAAAGCAAGCAAGAGGAAGAAGGAAGACAAACGCTATAAAAATAGCGCAATTAGCCAATGAAACAAATCAACAACAACTTCAACTAAAACTAAAACTAAAAAACAAAAAAAAACTAAATTAAAACTAAAACTAAACTAAAAGCAAAAAAACTTTGTAACCAAAAATACAAAAAAACGCAAGCAAAGCAAAAAATAAATTCAACTAAAAAAAGCACATTTTTTATCGTTGTTTTTTTTAATATATATTGAAGCCACAAATATTTTGTTGTTGTACTTACGCATTGTTGTTGTTAACAATAAAAAACCAAAAAAAAAAAACATAAAAAAAAGATATAAAAATTTGTTGAATGAATTCGCGGTGCCTTTATTTATAGCGAGAGCAGCATAAATAATTAATATATTAAACAAATTAATAATAATAATAATATATAGTTTATAAACAACATACATACATATATTAGCCAAGCAATAAAAAAACGTTAACGTGCAATATTTAAACTATACATTGAATTTTAGCATAAAACAAAGAACATTCATTTTGTGATTTCAAAAACAACAACAACAACAACAAACTACGCTACAAACAAAAAGTTAACGCAAATAAGCAACAAAAATTGTCAAGTTGTTTGCTATTATTAAAAATATTATAAGCAATTTATTATTATTACTGTTGTGAGGTTGGGTTCTAAAACCCACCGTGTTCTATTAAGTACTGTTTAACTAAGTGTGTTTAACAAAAAACAAACGAAATAAAAAACTAAGCGCGTCACGTTCTAAAAAATATATACAAAAGAACACCAAAAAAACAAACACACATTTTGTTGTAATTCGTGTATAATCACCAAAAAATTGACAAATTTTTTATGAAAAAATGAGTGACAGGGAGCGATCGTCCCCAACACTGATCGAAACTGGTTTAAAAAACTTAATCGGCGGCCGTGATGGTAATTATCCACTGATCAGCGGCATAAATGGTAAGTTCTCCTTATATACTAAGTTAGATATACAATTATTAAATGTGCATTCTGCTTTGACACACAAAAACTCGGGTTCGATTCCCAAGCTAATCGTTTTACATTAAAAACGTATCAACTTCAAATTTTTAAAAGCCAAAGCAGTGACTTATATTTTTTAGGAGAAACTTTCAAAACCACCATTCCTTATATACATATGAATTAATCAGTAAATAAATTTCTTAAAAAACAATTAATAAATTGTTTTTTATAATCTACAATTTGGAAAAAGATACTTAAAAGTGCTGCAGCAATGTGTGCTTTTTGCGCAGCCACTTGAAATCTTTACTGACTCATAAACATTCCCCCAAAAAAAGACGCAAAAAAGTCAATTCAAAATGTGTTTTAACTTGTAAAAGCTCGACTGAAAGCTACCCTGCTTTTTAAAAGATATCTCAATTATAGTTATTAGGTATAATAAGAACTAGAAGTGCCATTTGGTCAAAAGTGGAATTGATTTCAGTTCTGGAAAGTTAACATCGGAAGTATGTGAATCATTCGAACACCAAAAAGAAAGCGTTTCGATATTGATGCGGAATTAGCTTTAATAAATATGTGAAACATAATAATACTGTTAGTTTCAATTCCACTGTCCAATTCCAGTATGTGGAATTAAGAACAAGCTATATAATAATACCTTTAGTTTCAATTTCACTTCACAATATGATCCCAAATGGGGTTGATTGGTTTTCTGTAATCCGAAAATGGATAGAACGCGAATTCTACGGACATGAAAGTATAAAAGCCTTTTGGAATTGATGCGAAATTACTTAGAAGAAATAGGTGAAATTGAGAACAGGCTGCATAGTTATATTTTCCTTCTTTTTTTTTTCGTGAAATATCCTACATTTGAAAAAACTGGCTTTAGATAAGGTATTGAAGTTAACTAGAT
Source organism: Hirtodrosophila cameraria (assembly GCA_949708635.1). NCBI lineage: Eukaryota > Metazoa > Arthropoda > Insecta > Diptera > Drosophilidae > Hirtodrosophila > Hirtodrosophila cameraria. Next base: position 19,043,610 of record OX453091.1, read on the forward strand.
ACCAAATTTTGTAACCCAAGCAAGTCTGTTCTGGTTTCCACTTTCAGCGGAATGTTTTGCGGAATTAAAATTTCCTGAAAGGTTCAAAATGTACATATTGGCTGTTGATCTAGCGAATTCAAACATATATATCATATCATATATAAGTATATATAATGGCCAGCATTTTCCATGCATGATCAAATATAAGTGAACTCAATCCGCAAAATCTTAGCTAATAGTGAAAACTGAAACAGTTAAGGAAAAACCACTCTCGCAATATCTTACCAAGAGAGGAAAGCAAAACAGACCTGTAAGAGTTCTTAGGGTTCCTGAGATAAGCATGCTTATGCTGACTTTAAGGGTGTTATCGATGACTGCTTTTAACTAAAATACCCCATGTTGTTCATATTCTTACAGGGTATTAAATATCTGCTCTGCCTTTGCTAGTTTAGCAGTCCAATCTGTTATACTAAATCCATATTAATGGGCTTAAAATTTATAAAAAACTGCTGAAGTATAAGGAAAATTTTTGCTATTGGACATTTTTTTTGGGCCATAAATCAAATGAAAACGCTTGAGCATGACATAGAAATTGAGTTTGGGCAGTGCTACGATAGTATGTATATATACTTTCTGCTGATTATAATAAGTATTGAAACTAATACGAGTACCTGCACTAAGGTGCAAAGTTCGAGGCAACAACAACAACAGCAACAACGTTTTATAAAACTAATGTTGATAAGGTTGTTAAACCATTGACAAACGTCAAGGGCACAGTTTTAGTTTCATTTACGAGTCGAGTAAATGAAGCTGTTTTTTTATTTTAGTATAGGACGCTTAAATGACAACTGAAGGTAATTTGGGTATTGAAACAGAGAGAAAGAGGTCAAAGGGGTGAAGAGGAAGTTATGCATAGATTAAGATTAAGTGAAGGTGAATGTGGTGAAAAGTTATGTTTGAAAAATTAACTCAATAAGTGCTTTTTAAAAAAGATCTGTTTCAAATGTGTAAGGCTCGGAGTTGTAAAGAATGATTCTTTTTGCGAATGAATCAGTGAATCATTCAGGCAATGAATTGGCCAAACTTAATTAATTCAGTCAGATAAAAGAAATAATTGAATTCAAATGAATTGAATTGATTTGAATGAAATGAATGAATTCATATTATCTATAAGAGATTGAATCAATTTTATAATTAATTCCCAAAGAATTTAAGATTGTTGATTCATTCTTTTTCCTATGAGAAAGATTTGAATTGAATTAGAATTAATTCTTCGAGAACTAAGTATTTCGGGAAATGAATTGAACTGAAGAAGAATTAATAATTTTCTAGGATTACTTTGTAATTTAAACTAATATTTATGCAAATGTTAGAAACGTGTGAGTTGAAGAGTTGAAATAGAAGTTGAAATGTGTGAATGGATAAACTGAAAATAGAATCATTTTGTTTTCTATTTAACCTTTGATTCAGCATAACAGATCAAAAGTCAAAACTTAAGTTCTAGTTATTAACTTGAGAGCAAGGGTTAAGAAAGCACATTAAACTCGACTTTAAAATCAGCTCCTTTTCACAAAAGAAGTTTCTAGACTTCAAGTTGCCTTTAAAGCAAAAACCAAGTCAACTTCCTAATGAAAATACAATGTAAATCATTTATGCTAAATGTGCTTATTACTAAATCGCAGCATTCAAAATCAATTTTGTGCATTTTCCAAGCAATTTAACCGTAATTTGAGTGCAATTTCTGTTTTCCAGCTGATTTGCAAATGGAAGCCAAGCAATATGGCTTTAAACATGCTCAATAATGGCAATTTAAATGACATTATTTTTGTTGTTGTTGTTAACGACAGACTGTACAACTGCCCAAAAAATACAAACGTGGCAGCATTAAAACACAACACAGCACGGCAACAGCCCATCTAAAAGAGATGGAAGCGGGGGGGGGGGAGGTTGCAGAGGGAAATGCGGCGTCGTAACCAGAAATCAATAGCATAAAAAAGCAAAAAGCAAACGAGAAAATGCCATTAAAAAGTGTCATAATCGGTCAGAGCATAATGAAGTGTGTTTCTGTGTGTACGCAAGGGTGTAGGTTGTGCGGTACATAAAGGGTGGGGTGTTGGAGCGGCGTCTGACCAACTGCAGAGCAGCGCCCAACCCACCCCCAACACATTTTCCATCTATTTTGTGCATTTTCAGTTTGCCTTTTTGGCTGCGTCTCGTTTCATAAATCAATAAGCGGAAACCCAAGCAATCGAGGGGTTTTACCTCAGTTTTCAACCCCCCCCTCCCAAACCGCTCCTTACGCTTTAATTTATTACAGCATAATTTTGTTAAGTTAGTTTCCTCAACGCTTCAAAGTCGCTTATCGTGCACGTTGCGCATACGCCGCGTGTGTTAACAAGCATTTGATTACCGCATTAAAACAAAAAAAAACAACAACAACACACGCTAGTTAAATACATAACGTATAATGCTGATAAGACCACTTTAGTGCGCGTCTACAGATACGCTTAGCTGAGTGTAGGGCGGTGAGGTGTGAGGGGAGGGTGTAGCTTGCCAAGGGTTGATGTGCGCGGTCAGCTCAGAGTGCTATATTTGTTGTTGTTGTATGATAGCCGGACTAGCTAGCTGGTAAATCTTACATGAACATGACAGATAAGATTACGCGCTGGCGTTTAGAATGCAAACAGATTGTATTACAGTGGGTCAGAGTGGGTTACACAGAGAATACAGTGGGCTCAAAAGTGGGTCAGAAATGGCATACACTGTGATAATTGGGTATCAAGTGTGATATAGAATGTAAGACACTGAGATAATTGGGTATCTAGTGTTGATACACTGCGACACTTGAGTGTTCAGTGGACTTATTGCCTTACAGTGGGTCAAATTGGCAAAGTTTTGGGCATTGGTGAATGTAGGAAAGTTGCCAATGTAATTGCTATAAATTTATAGAAGAAACTAAAAGATTTCTTCGGTTTTCTTGATATATGTATGTATTTAAAAGTCGAACTGTATATAAGTTAATAAAATTAGATGATATCTGATGTTGACTTTCATAATAAAACTGGGATTTCCATAAATACAAGAGAAATGGAACATGAAGCATTGCAGAAAGTCTAAAAAAGGACACTGTCAAAAGAACTTATTGAAAACGTAAAAACTGTAGCTTTCCACAGCAATTCTTTCATTTGAATCACAATAAACTGCTCTGAAACTTATAAAAATGTAAATAAAATACAATTTAAGTCTAATTTATTATGTCAACTATTACAAAATTGCATTTCAATTTAAGCGATGCCCATTTAAGTTTGCTTCGCTATGGCAAATTTGCGTGTCATTTTTTGTGGAGGCAACAAAAAGCTGCATGTTTTTATATATGGTAACAGATGATGTGCATGTTAACATTGCATAAAGGCAACAATAGCAACAATAATAACAACAATTGGCAACCAGGCAGCCAAAAAAAAAGAGAAAAAAAATATATAAAAATGTTGTTTGCCATCATAAACAAAAAGCGGGGAAAAGCAATAAAAATGCCAAGCAATCGATGCGGATGCCTTTTGGCCACTTTAAATGCCAATTAACAGTTGTTGTTGTTGTTGTTTTTATTGTTGTTATTGTTGTTATTGATTGCAAATTGGCTGCTAATCAAAAACAAAACTTTGTGACACAAATGCAGCTGATAAAGCCAACAAATATTTCAAATTGCAATACTTTTGCTTTTGACAGTCGAACAAATAAGTTCTAGAGTTGCCAGGCCAACGGAAATTGTCACTGTCAAGTGTTGCCACAAGCGTCATTCAACCATTTCTTTTGATATTGAAATGTGGCAGCTAAATTTTAAATACTTTTCAAAGTGAACTCACCTGTAATCTATTCAATAGCAGCACAACGCCTCCCTCCATCCAACCCCTTTACAACTTTTTATCAACAATGCAGAAAGCACAGCCTCTTTTGCAATTAAAAACTTTTAATTGAAAATTGTTCAATATGCATACAAAAGATATATATTTCCAGGGATTTGGCACAAAATGTGTGTGCTGACAATCTGATTGGCTAAAAAACATAAATGCTGTGAAAATGTGTTTGTTTAAGGAAGTGGAAGTGGGTTGTGCTTGTCAATATGCTCATAAAGCGCTAAATTAACAAGAGTTTTATGTTTTATGTGTTTTTACTTTTATTACAACATTCTGTAAACAAAGGCAGACTTGAAACATATTTTGTAATATTTTTAGAGCACGTTTTGCAATTGAATTGATTTATAAAATGGCAAACAAATGAAGTAATTTTGAGTTAAGTTAAGGATTTATTTAAGAGTAAAGCGCTCGACTTTGAAACACACTGTAATCAGCTCTGCAAGCAGTGCACTTCTTGCTTTCTGAGCAGTTATTTGCCATTGCAAGCAAGCAGTGCAGCTTAAATGCTCTGATTGGAGTAGGAAAAATGGTTTTTTTAATAAGCTTGGTCTTTATAATCAAAACTGTATGATATTTACACAGTTAAGAAGCAGAAAGCAAGAGATAGAGTATCTGAAAGCATGATAGTAACTAGACAACTATATATCAAACAAGTCAGAACATGTTTCTTTATTCATATAGATTGTATATCTCAAGCTTTGATAATCTTTGTGAACGTTACGCTCAAACAAACTGAAGAAAAGTCTGAAATCGACACAGATGTTAATGTTAATCATAAAAACAGTTAATGTAGAGAGTCGGGAATGCCTTCTTCCGCCTTATTAACCCCTTTGAACTAGCTTCAACGATTACAAAGTATAACAAATTATAAAAATGCAGCGTAAACGGCTGCAATTTCACAATTTATAGTTGACTTAAAAGCCAATGTACCCTTTGAAAGCGTTACCAAATTAATTAAAATTGTTATTAAAACTAATGCAGCTATTCAAAGTGTACGCTGCGTATGCGCAATTTTTGCTTTATTAATTAAATCAAAAATATTTTAAAGCAAGACAAAAAAAAAAGAAGAAAACAAAAGCAAAAGATGCAAAATATTGTGACAAAGTGTGAAAAATATTTTCATAAGCTTAATGTTGCATACAGCCACAGAAAGGGGTAGAGAGGGGGCTGAGTAGCTGCTACCTATCAAGAAAAATGAAATTTCATGCGAAGCGTTGCCGCTGTGTGTATGCATGTGTGTGTGTATGAATATTTGTCAAGCGAAGCACAGCTGATGCTCATTTCTTTCTGCAGTTCAGTTTTTGTTGTCGCAAAATGCGGTCAAACAATTTGTTTTATGTACAAGTCTATTTTAAACATGGCCACAAAAATTCTAGTCAATTTTCGGTTTTCTTTTTTTTTGGGCAGGGGCGCAACAAACAAGCCAACAACAAAAATGCCACACAAAATTGTTTAATCAATGCCGCAAAACTCAAACTCTTTAAAAAAAAAAAAGAAGAAAAAACGCAAATTCAAGCACACAACAAAAAATATGCTAAGGCACTTGCAAACACACACACAGAGAGAGACACACACACACACACATAGAGACAAGGATACGGCAAGGACGAGCACAAACAATAGTCGGCAACTTTTTTGTTATACCTGTAAAAGGCACAAGCCTACAAAAAAACTAAGCAAAGCGTAGGCAAAAAAAAAAAAAAATCAAATTAAGGTTAAATACCACAAAGCGAGTCTCACACACACACATACATATATGTATATATAGCTACTGTATAGTTATGCCTTAAATCCAAACTAAGCCAAAAGCATGCAGCAGACTTACACCCACACAGAGACACACACAAGCACACACATGCACACAGACAGGCAGCGAGCTGGCGGCGGCGCCTGAAAGCAGGCAACACATTTTGGCATTTTCGCTGCTTGTTCTTATTGATATTGTTGTTGTTGCTGTTGCTGTTGATGTAGTTAAAGGCACCGTAGGCGTTGCCGCCGGATTTGTGTTGGCAAAATGATGGACAACAACAACAGCAACAACAACAACAAGAAGAACCGCGGCAGGAAGTTGAAAACAGTCACGAAAGCCCTCGCGCTAAAAAGGGCACTAAAAATACATAAACAACAACAACAACAACATTAGCAACAACAGTAACAACAACAGTTACAGTTACTGTAACAAATCAACATTAATAACAAAATCCATAAATGAAATAATGTTCAAATGCATGACGTCAAAATGAAGAACAAGCAAACGACAACAACAATTTCGTCCAACTTAAATAAAAATACGAATAAAAATAAGAACATGCCTAAAAATCGAAATACAATGGGCAAAAAAAAAAGTACTTTTGTTGAACTTTTTTCTGCGTCAGTCAGCCATACAAAACTTACAGCTGTAACCGATGCCACTGCCACTGCTGCTGCCACTTGCCCAGCACCCACCACCTACCACCCACTCACAGCCATCTCCCCCCTTTAAATGACTCGAGCCCGGCACGACACACAGACCCACATAGCTGCCCTTTCAGCAGCGCCCTGCCCCCCCCGCTTAGCTGCGGCACGAACATGTGTTGGTTGTAAACAGGAAGCAAAGCCGAAGCATGGCAACTTTCTCTCTCTCGCTCTGCCTCTCTTTCTCGGTGTGTGTTGCTCTCTCTCTCTCTTGGTTTGTAGCAAATGTTGCAAATGTCAAAGTAGCAAAACCCGGAAATTCGAAGGACATGTTCGAAAAGGCTGCCTCACATATCGACGCCCACTCACACACACACGCACACACACACACACATCAAACGCCCACACAGCAGCGGCTCAAGAAGTCTACACAAACTGTATTGCACACATGCGCAGCTTAAAGCTCTCGCTCTCTCTCAAAGAGCATGGCTCGCGCTCTCGCTCTCTTTTGCCTGCTGTCTTTTTGTTTTTGTTTTATTGATGGCCTCGCTGCTGCTGCTGCTGCTGCTGCTGCTGTGCTGTAATTGTTATTGTCTTATTGTATGCCGGTAATACACACTGACACACTCACACGCATGCACACACACACACACACACATACGCACACTTATGCATACTTGCCTTCAATGTAAATGTAAGTCAACTTCAAGCGTCTTAAGCCAAGTTAGCGTCCTACGTGTGCGAGCTTTGACTTGACACTATATGTTACTCAAGCACCCCCCCCTCTTTTACGACACCCCTCTACTAAAAAACCCCCGTTAAATTTGTGTGATTTGCAGCGCGTGCTTAAATTATTAACTAAGTTAGCAGCACAGCCGTGTTTTTTGTTGCTGTTTTTGAACTAGTTGAAATCGCGTCACGAGTTTCAGTTTAACAGCCACAAAAATTGCATGTTCGCAAATTTGTTTAGCATTTAATTTTTTTTTTTTTGTATTTTTAATGTTTGCGCTCAAATTTCGTTTTGTTTGTTGTGCAAATTTTTCAGTTAACATGTCTTACGACTTAGATTTCGTTATACAAAACGTTGAAACTGTCTTCACTTTGCGCAGATTTCCTAATAGATAATGTCTAGAAGCAGGCATAGTTGATTAGCTTGTGCGTATGCGTGTTCAAATATTACTCATACGCAGCTGTTAGGGGGCAGTTGCTGGGGCTTGCAGAAAAGCACTTAATCTTAACAAAAGCTGCTTATGCTATCTGTAAATATCTTTCACAAAATTGTTCATATCCTCAAGGTTGTATATAGTACAATAATAAGCATACGCACTGTTGTCTAGCTAATATTTGCACTCAATGAGGCCAACAATGTGACTATAACAATCACACAAATTGCTGCGCTTTACCATCCTTCAATTATGTCTATTAAGTATTTATAAGAAACGTATGTTTGTAATCGGACTAAATTCAATAATCGGCTTATGATATCTGATGGGGTAGAACGGAAGTTTGTTTAGAATAATATAAGTTATATAAATATTGCAATAGTACTTGAAATGGACGTTTATATGGCTTACAGTGCTTATGAGTAATATGTGTTATCGATCAATTTGATAGTCAGCTTTTGAAAAAGTGCTATAATGGTTCAAACGAAGGTTTCTTTATAATAAATGTAGCTGAAAATTTGTTATAAGCATGTTCGACTGGCATTTCAATCAGGTTTCATGAAAATTTATCGATATATCGATAAACAAACATAATATTCAATATATTTTATTGGCACATATGTTAAGAGCAATGCTTTTTTGTGATTTTTATTAAAAACCAAAGTTTTCTTTCTACCAAACTAACTGAAAATATGTTCTGGGAATTGTTTCTTGAAAATCGACCGATGTATCGAAACACAAACTTATTATTCAATATATTTTATTGCCACTTATATCAAGATTAATCCTTTTTTGGGATAATTTTTAAATAACAGTTTTTTTAATACAAAATATACTGAAAATTTGTTTTTTGATTATTCGATTGACAGCTTAGTTAGGCTTCTAGAAAATCTATCGATATATTTCGATACATACTAACATTATCAAACCATTTTTATTAGTAATAACAAAGTGGTCTATACTTTTTTTGGGATTTTTTTTAAATAACTAAGGTTTTTTTATATCAAAGCAACTGAAAATTTGTTATAGGAATATTCGCTTGGCACTTAAGTTGGCTCTTTTGAAAATCTTTCGATATATCGATACACAAACTCATTATCAAAGATATTTTATTGGCACTTACAACAAGAACAATACATTATATGATTTTGTAAAGCACATTGATACACATTTCTAATAAAAAACGTACTATATTTTTAAAAATTACAGATTATATTTAGAAATATCTATATAGCGCTCAAAACGTAATCAGTTTTACGCCCTTAAGGTCTTAATGTTAACTAAACAATCAACAATCAATAGCTCACATAACGTTTAGCTCAACAAAGCCATTTAGTATGACGTACGCAGCGCAATTGATGCTGATGCTAATGCTGATGTTAATGATAATGCTAATGATAATGTTGATCAAAAGATGAGCTGCGAGATATGGCGGAACGAAATGTTTGTTTTTGCTTTAAGATTGCCAAGAATATATGCAAAATAAACAAAATATTTTCGAAACATTGTATACATATAACAATTATACAAAGAGCGATGCGAAACTACAAAATTAAAAGCAAATTTTTGTATAAAACTATTTTAATGCAGTCAATTTCAATTGAGAATTATTTGCAACAGTTGCATCAAACATATGCAAATACTATATATACGCGCTTTCCAAACTGTATTATCTCTGCCTTCCTCCCATCCTCTCTCTCAATCCCCTGCTGCTTAAACTCTTTGTATCATCGTGCGTCTGTTTTCATGTTCCACGCCCACGCAGCTAATTTACCTTAAAATTCATTTTCATTTTCTTTTCTTTTTGGTTTTTCTTTTTATTTTGTTTTTTTTCTTTGACTGTTTTTTGCTGCTTTTAATTGCCAAATATTTTGTGCACAATAGAATTTTGAGTCTGTACATGAAATATATACTATATATAAACATATATATTAATTTTTTCTAAACTTTAAACTTTTTTTTGTTTAGTATTTCGTTGCTTTTGCTGACGCAATTATTGATTATTTTTAAATAGTTTTCTTTGTTAGTTTTGCTGCATAGCATAAAGACGCATCAATTGAATGCTCGTTGATGTTTTCATTTCGATATTCTGTATTTGAATATATGAGGTAAAAAGCTTTAGTTTATGTCAAATTTGATGTATCTCACACAATCCTCCTAAAAAATGTCAAAAACGAATCCGGTAACCTCTGAATTTAAGTTGTTTGAACGCATAAATCATGTTTAAGTGTCCATATCTCTGAAACTTTAAGAGCTAGAGCTAGCAAATTTGGTATGCGTTACCTTTCATACCTTATGCAGCTTAAAATTGTGCCAAATTTGAGATATCCTACCCAATTCTCCTAAAAAATGTCAAAAACGAATCATACCCAAGTCAAAATTTTGAAGAAAACGCCTGAATTTAAGTTGTTTGAACCAATAAAGCTTCTTTATGCGCTCATATCTTCGAGATTTCAACAGCTGAAGTTGGCAAATTGGGAATACATTAACTTTCAGACCTTATATAGCATAGCAATGTGTCAAATTTTAGATATTCCACAAAATTCTCTTAAAAAAAGTCAAAAACGAATTATAAACAAGTCAAAATTTGAAAGAAAAGGCCTGAATTTAAGGCAAACACCCCAGAAAGCTACTTTAGGGTATTTCTATAGTTGATAACTCTTATCTATTGCAATCTTAATGCCTTTTTTTTTGGCAATTGATAAAAAATTCGCAATGTTTGTGGCCTAAATTGCTGCTGAGCTGAAAAACAGTTTTGTGCGAAATTAAAATTGTGGCGTTAAGCGCCGGAAATCGAATCGATGTGCAGCATGTTGTGGCTTAATAAATGTCTAACTGATAGCGTACCACCAGTGGCGTAGCTACTATATAATCAAAAGGGGGTCGCCACTAGATACTAATTCAAAATCATAAACACAATATTTTATGATGCACTTGTTTATGGTTTACTTGGAATAGCGTTTAACTATAAGTTCTTGAGTATAAGTAGCTTTTTAGAAAAGATATCGCATTTCTTAATGCTTTATAAGTATATATAGATTTCAGTTCAAGGCAACAGTTTTGTTTGTTTGTGTGCTCATTTGTCAAAAGTGAGCTCTTTTACAAAAACAATTAACAATTGTGGATACTTAGCTGATATATATACATTAAGATATATATGTACATACATATAGACATATATACAGCTCTTTATCGATAATGTTTATGATAAAAAACTGCACATAAATCAAAACTGGCTGCCAATCGCCCTTCTACAAATTTGCAAACATTGCAAAAAATGTTATTTGTATATTGGTTTATATATTTTACTGTTACTGTCTGAGTGTTTTATCGGGATTTTATGCAAAATTTATTGGTGGATAGTCGAAAGACAGACAGCATTTAAATATTTTAGTTTATTTTATAGAGAGCTGCCGTTTTTTTGTATATTATAGTAGCCTGTAAACAAACGATTATGGTGTTTGGCGCAACAAGAAAACAACACAAAAGAAATGTTTATTGTTTCAATGAAATATGAACACGAAGGGGGTGTGAGTTTTTCAAGTGGGTGTGTCTGGATTAGTCAACAGGAAATCAAAGTATTGATGAAAATGTTGAACTGAACGTTGGGTTTTATGTGAGAGATCGTTGATAGGGGTAGGAAGTTGGGCAGATGTAATGATAGAATCAAATACAGGCCTTCCGAAAACGAATAGTTTTTGAGTTTGTGTTCCTGTTTATGAATGAAAGAAAAGTCGTTTAAGTTCGAATACTTTTAACTCTTTTATTCAATGCCTCAATGGGAAACTTTTTATACCGAATTTTTGATAGATGTTCGGAATTCAAAGCAGCCAATGGTCCGATTCCGACAGTTCTGATCTGAATTGGAAGTGGAATGTCTATTAGACATGACTTTTTTCATTATTTCTGACAACTTTCACTTTGAAATTATGTTCAAATAGTTTTCAATACTTAAAACTGACTTTTGAAATCGCATAATTCAAGCTGCTAGCACTTCATTATCATCAAATAGTTAGTTGAAATCGCATAATTTTAACGTTTTTAGCTAACAATTCAAAAGATTTGTTCAGAATTGAAACTGTAAACAATTCTAAAAATGATTATCTCTTTTCTAAAGCTAGTCTTTCAATTGTTGTTCATGTATTATTCTATATCTAAAACAATGGAAACTTCAAAAAGATTTACAGCTAACATCCCAGGTAATTATCAGAACTAGACTTTTTTATAATATCTTAAAAATGTAAATAGTCAAGTTGTTTTAATGATTTACTTGACTTGCAAGTTAAAAGCTTGATAGTTTATGGCCTGTGACTGGCTTTAGTCAAAATAAATTATGCACTAACAAGTTTATTGATTGGCATATATAGACTTTATTTAACTGTACAAAGCGCAAAACTCATTTGTGTCAAATGTCTATTCATACTGTCCAAACTGTCATTAGCTGTTCTGTTCTACAAAAGATACTATAACTATCTATGTGTATATAGTATACAAAACTGTAGCCATGTAGAGCTGTTTTCAATGAAAAGCCTGAGCATATGAAATATTCATTAGTTTATGGCCAAGTCAAAATGGCTTATAATTTTGTTGTTAGTATCTAGCTCTAGTAGTTGTAGTTGGCCACATCCTGTGCTCTGACATGCAAGCCAAATGAATTGTGCGACTCCGGACAATTGTGGCCATAACTGAAAGATGGCCCATTGGCTGTCAGACTTGTTGGTAACAACAATACACACACAGCTGCTGTGTCTGTCTCTCTTTGTCTCTATCTCTCTCTCTGCATAATTGATGAGTGTCACATGCAAGTGCCCCAAAGGAGGCAGTTGTGGCAAAGGGGTAGGCGGTCTATAAAATATGCAACAAAATGTTTTGGCCAATTACAAGCAATTTGTCCAAAATGCGAGAAAAGTTAGCACATTCAACGAAGAAAGTCTTTTGCTTTTGTTTGCTGTGCAGTTTAGTTAATTTGGCTTTTCAATTTCGATTTTAGCTGTTTGCAATTAGTTTTTTTCTTGTTTTTTTTTTTGTTTTTTTGTCGTTTCTAGATTCGTTTGACATTTTGGCTGGCTCATTCTCAACATTGTTGTTATTTCAGCTAGTTGTTGTTGCTTTCTCGTGCTCGTTTTTGTTAAATGACATTTCTATTTCTTCAAGTAACACATACATATAGCCAAAACGGATTTTAGCCATCTGTGTGTAAGTGTGTGTGTGTGTGTGTGTGTGTGTGCATTGGCAGCCCCTTCTCTCTACCTCTACACACTGCGCCCTCTCTTCGCTGTCGTCTGCCACTAATGTGGCGTACATTTTTTGGCTAACACTTTATCAAGATGGCAGACGCCTTGGCTCAGTGCCAAAAGCAATGCACAAAACTATAAAAGGCTACCTAGCCATCAGCTGAGTAAGTCAGCGGTGTGGTGGGGGGGCATGGGGTATGACTGTTTGCTAGTAAGTCCTGGCAGCCTACACCTTGTAGTCCTGCTGCCAAAAAAAGGAGAAGCAACTGAAACTGTTGCCTGGCCAATGATCAAAAAGTCAAGTGCTTCAAAACTCAGCAAAGTTGGCCTAATTGCAGCCAGAACTATGCAACTTTTTGCAATGCAAATCCAAAAAAAAGAAAAACCTTTTGAAATGCATACAAATTATGAGTCAGCGCTCGTTTTGCTCAAAATTGCTACAGTGGGCGTGGCACTTGCCCCCCCGCTCATTTAAGAAATGTACATATTTGCATTTTTACCTTTACCTTTGCCTTGCAGTTTCCAGTTTACACAGCTGTGCCCAGTTATGAAAAAAAAGCACAAGTGTTTAAAGAAGAAACTTTTTTAAAATATTTAACTACAATTTAACTAGGAATGGAATTAATTGGGTATGCATTTTCAGTGAAAATTTTCTTAATTTACCAAAGTTGGGGATAATAAAAATCTTTTTAAAGCGAGTGGAAATCTTTTGAGTGTTAATATTTGGGAAAATAACATTATCAGGACAGTTTTCATTTCAGATTCTAATCGAAACATTCGAAACAGGATTCGTTAGCAGTTCTAAATTTCGAATATCTATAGAAAATTCGTTTTGAGAAGTTTTTACTATATAATGAGAAATAGAATGAGAAGTAGAATGAGAAGTAGAATGAGAAGCAGAATGAGAAGTAGAATGAGAAGTAGAATGAGAAGTAGAAAGAGAAGTAGAGTGAGAAGCAGAATAAGAAGTAGAAAGAGAAGTAGAGTGAGAAGCAGAATAAGAAGTAGAATGAGAAGTAGAATGACAAGTAGAATGAGAAGTAGAATCAGAAAAGGATGAGAAGCAGAATGAGAAGTAGAATGAGAAGTAGAACGAGAAGCAAAATGAGAAGTAGAATGAGAAGCAGAATGACAATTAGAATGAGAAGTAGATTGAGAAATATTCAAACATATATTTTAAAGAGAAGAACAATAGCTACTTCATTCAAAAAGTGGAACACCGCATCGAAAACGATGCCAAATAAGAATTTATCGGAAATAAATAGATAAAAAATAGTTTTTCTAAAGTTTTTCAATATATAAATTAGGGTCTATTAAAATATGTTATAGTTAAGCGGATTTCTAAGTGATTAATCTTTAAAAAAATACATAAAGTTTACATAAAACGGAACACAAATCTGTTTTTTTGATAACAAAAATATTTGTTAATTTTTATTTTTCAGTTTTAAGAATTAAGCAAAATCAAAGCAATCGTAGCTTTTTAAAGTACGCTCTTTATCTTTTTCAGTGTAGCGTTGCAAATGTAACTGATTGCAAATAAAGCTCTTAACATTTTTGCGCTAAAAGTTTTAGCTCTACCGCACCGTCACAAATAATTCTAATAGATCACGCCCATGACACACCCCCTACACCCCCTCAGCAACTGAGCCCCATTAGACGCCAAGCTGAAGCTCGGGCGACAACGTGCGCCATTTGTCTTAACCTTCAAGAACATTTAGACGTCATTCATCTCTCATAATTTTTGTGCGAAATACAAACGATTTGTTTTTCTTTTTTCTTTTTCGTTTTTCTTATTTTCTTACTTTTTGTTTTTATTTCTTTTCGCTTTTTGGGTCGCTTTTCGTGCGCTTTGGTATTTTTCCACGCCTTAGCCTGGTTAAAGGTATTAGTTGAAGACATTTTCTTTGTGCTTTTGGCAAATTAAATTTAGCCGTGTTTTTGATTTTCTTTTCTTTTTGTTTTTTTTGAGATTTTCTTCTTTTTTTTTTTAGTTTTTGGCGTCGCTTTTCAGCGCACGACTTTTTATTTTCGGTTGGCTTATTGACATTTGCCGCATCCTCATCTTCAATCTCTGATTCCCATTCTGCATTCATACGTTGACGACGACGACGACGTCTTCGTCTTCGTCACTCGAGTCATGTGCAAATGTGTTTTTTTGGTTGCCTGCTGTGTGTGCAGGCGTCTGTGGCATGCCACTGGGCGTGGCGGGGCTTGGCCCTGGCCCCCAATCCCCCAAAACAACACCTCTAGCTTGCCCAGCACTTTGATTGCTTTATGAGGCAACATAAAGCAGGGCGGCGCTTTTTGTTTGTACAGGAGACGCTCAAGGCCGTTGATAAGATAAGTAGTCAAACAGTAAAATGAATGGCCACGGAAGCAGCAAAAGCGGCAGCAGCGACAGCAACCTGAAGCAGAATCATATTGCCGGCATATAACAAATGGCATTTAATTTTTTTATGTGCCCCAACGCACACAGCCAAGTTTAAATTGAAGTTGGCCAGAAGCAGCTGTGGTCTCATGCCACCCCAAAGGCATTTCAGTTAATTTTGGTATGCTAATTTGCAGCACGCTTGTACTGAAATTGGCAGACATTAATGTTTCTCTCAGTGTATTTGTTTAAGTGGCTTATTGACTTCTTAATTGAAAGTTATTATTCGTTTAAATATGAAATTTTATGTATTTTAAATGCTAAACTTATTGCAGGCTCAATTTGAGTTTAATGTTAAGCTTCTTGTGCTCATTAACATAATGTTTAACAGCCTAGTTCTTATGCTGCTAAATTACTTTACAGCAGTTACAGCTTTATGTTAACTAACAGACAAATGTGAATTAACATGCGATTAACATGCATGAGCGAACGTCTGTTCTGTCTCTCACATTTCAAGCTGGCAGAGGACTCTGTTATGCCGCTCTGTTAACATGTGCTTCTTCTGTTAAGAAACTGTTAATG
The DNA here is from genome assembly GCA_949708635.1 of Hirtodrosophila cameraria. Taxonomy (NCBI): domain Eukaryota; kingdom Metazoa; phylum Arthropoda; class Insecta; order Diptera; family Drosophilidae; genus Hirtodrosophila; species Hirtodrosophila cameraria. The sequence goes on from OX453091.1 coordinate 19,059,247, forward strand.
AGAAGCCGAATCGCATTTTAAGTAAAAAACTTGCTAATTAATCAATCAAAATGTTAACTTTTTACTTTAAGCATATTTTGAGGTGATAAATTATGTTGGTTATATTATAATTTATAAAAAAAATATGAAATCAACCACATATTTTGTGGCTTTCAATATGCTTTTGTGTTTCCCTAATCCCAAGATTAAGACGCACACAAATATATGTCAGCATACCAGTCTTTAACTATGCCATAAAAATTAAGAATAGCAGCAAAAATACAAAAAAAAAAACATATGAAATATTATGAAATTTATGAGCACAAATTTCACACAAAATTTAGCCAAACAATTTATTACTTATTTAAAAAATATATATATTTCAAATTGTGAAAAACATATATGTGGCGTTATATCTGAACAAGCATATTTACAGCAAAGGCCATGCAATCAAATATTTTGTTGTATTTATAATAATTTTATTGTCTTGATTAGAGTCATCAGCAGTGTGTATCATGTATTATATATATATATATATTTATATATATCACTGCGATATGGATATTATACAATACCAGGAGATTGCCTGGCATGGGGCCAATAAATGCGACTGCAAATGAAAACGAAACAAAATGGTTTTATAAAATGAAAAATACACAGAGGCAGCCAGCCAGTCAGGCGTGTTATTATAGAAAGTAGAAGTGCCAACAACAGCAATCATATCGTAACAACAACAACAATAACAACAAGAAACAATCAACAAAATGACAACAAATTAGCGCAAAAAAATTTGATTAAAATAAAACAAAGTGTTAAATATAAAAATCGCTTTTAATAAATGATATGCCATTGCAACTGTTTGAAAAGCAATTGAAATAAATATTAAATAAACAGTTTTTTCTGCTTTTATATACAATTTTCTTTATACCCTAGCTTTGTTAGGAAAAGCATATAGCTATATGCATATATTTTTGAACAGCATCAGAAGTGGAGTCGTTTAAGATCTTCTGTTCCCAAGTTAACTCAATGAAACTTGACATATAGCTGCAATAGGAAGGATCGGAAAAAAAAACAGATTTTATACCTAAAATTAGCTCGAAGAAACCTTTTGAATTTTTGGTCTAAACACGTTCTTTACCTTGAGTTAGAGCCATATCGATCGATTGAAAATTAAGTTTTTCTTATGCAAAACGTTTTTTGCAAGCGTATTTTTGGCAACCCTAAGTTAACTAAGTCTTTTTAGTAAACACATTTTGATTGTGATTCATTTGGCTCACATTTTATGGCCAATTTTATTTGCAGACTATTTTTTGTGTTCCGAGCTAGACAATCTAAGCAATCTGTCCATTGTACAACTGTAGCGCTCGTCGCTCGTATCTTTCAGTTACAATGTTTTACCTTTTTTTTTTTTTATAACGTTCATAAAGTTAGAGAGGTATGTTGGGGGGGAACTGGGGGCAGCTTTGTTGTGTAATTTATTGGGGTCATTTGCACTTGGCATGCTATTTACACCATTCGTGGATAGTTTGCACAGCTCGAGGCTGTAAATAACAAAACGCTACCTGCGCATATACTGCTCATACAAGTAGAATACAGCTGGCATCGATAGGGTTGTATTGAACAAATGCTCGTTTCTTTTTTTTGTTGCTGATAAGTTAAGTCATTTTGATTGCTTTCAATTCCCAGAGTTGGTCAGCTATTTTAATGGCGTTTCCATAAGGTCTTTTTTAAATGGAAACTGTTGCAAAATAATTGCTTTTAATTTTAAAGGGAGTGGAAGATGTTAGAAGGGTGAATTTTTAACATTTGTGGGTTGTTTTAACAGAATATGTTAAGCTGTTAAGCATAAACAGTTAACAGTTGTACAGTTATGCTTAGTTAAGCAGCTGTTAATAAGTTAACAGAGAGCTGCTTTACACTGACGTTAAATGTTAATGTTATTGAAATTCTGTTAGATTGGACAAAGGAGATTGATTAGGTTTTGAATTAAAGTTAAATTTAGGATTGTGGGAAAGTGTTCTTGTATGAATATACTTAGCTATTTTTATACAATTGTTGTTTATGTTAACATAATATGTTAAGCTGTTATGCAAACTTAAACAGTTAACAGTTGTACAGTTGTGCTTAGTTAAGCAGCTGTTAATAAGTTAACAGAGAGCTGCTTCAACGAATGTTATAAGACTGTTAGACTGGATTAATTAACGAATATGTTACATTCTAAACGTTTTTCGTACAACTTATGATTGTTAGGAGGATTTTTTCTAAACGGAAAATTTGACTCAATCTTTTCTGCCAAAGTCTGCTGTAAACTTAAAAGCTAATATTAGTTCAATTTGTGTTTATTTTTATTATTTACAAAGTCAAACAATTGATCTGCCACTAAAGTTTAGTTTGTTTTTAGAATTCTAATTTCTTGAATACACATTTGTATATAATTCGAAATGTCATATAGCACACACCTACCCAACTCAGTGCTACTTCAAGTGAAAGATTTATGCCTCATCTTTATATTATGACATATCTAAATATAGAACAAAATGCCAAAAGAAAAGTTGCAACAAACAAACAAATAGTTTGCATTTTGACACCTCGTAATTAAAAGTTATTACAATAGTTGTCGCTTAGATCATTGCTTACTTAATAGCTTAAAAGCAACAATAAAAGTAACAACAACAACAGCAGCAACAACAACAACTATTGCTGTAACTTGTTGCAGTTTAGTGTAGTTTGTCTATTTTGTGATCTAATGCGCTACTTTTGTCTATTTACCTTATCCGCGAGATTAAACTGTCACGAGCGCTTATACCCCTTGCCCCTGCCACTGTTTCCACATACCCCTCTAAGCTAACTAGTCAATTTGCGTTTATTAGCTGTACACAGCAAACATAAGATACAGATACAGCTGCGCTTGTAGCTTAAAGATACATCGTCTCTATGGCAGATGAGGGCGACTTTGAACTGTTGTTGTTCTTATGTTGTTGTTGTTGCTAGGGCGCAGCTGGCAACAGCCTCGTCTAACAACAACAACAACAACAACATCAACAACAACTACGTGAGGCACTTGAAAGACGAAAAGCGTGCTCAACTATTTTTCATAGCATGTCTGTGTTGTCTGCTGCATATTCTTGCTTGCTTTTCCACACACATTTTCATTCTTTAACGACCCCTTTTGCTACCCGCTTCTCAGCACATCTATCCCCACTCCTCTCTCCCCTCTTTGCCTACACATGCTACACTTTTTATTCAATTAACGCACACTGGCAGGGCCAGGCAAGAGCCAAGTGCCTGCTGGCAGACGCTACCAAGGCGAATGAGACATGCATTAATTTATGCCAACAACAACAGCAACAACAACAACAACAACAACCACAACAACAACAACAAGCAATTGAAGCAACTGCCAAAATTGACTTAATTTCTTATACAAAATAAAAAACAAACTCAAACTTTTGCCTCCCAGGATACAACTATCAATAATTAGTTAGGCAAACTCGTTGAAATCGAGCTGCCTTTAGCCCTAGCAGGCCTGTGGCAATACCTTAACACCTTAACACCCCCACACAACGTTTGCAAGAGTAGGCTATAAAAACAAAGCACATTGAGCACGAATATTGCACTCGTAAAAAGGCGCACTGCAATTGCTAAAGAACCAAGAATGCATTATGAAAAGTAAGACTAGACGACTGAATGATACCCTGTAAACAGTAGAACTTTTTTAAATAGATGTGTAGTTGACTTTGCATGTTATATAAAAGGAATGTGTTATGAAAAGTAAGACTAAACGACTGGATGATACTCTGTTTAAAGAATAACTCTTTGAAATCAAAGGGTAGTTAGCTTTATGTATAAAATTCGTTTTCTAAAATTAAAGAAAAAATTAAAATTATATTGGGTATGTGAATTGTTCGCCTGTCTGTCTTTCCGTCTGTCTGTTCAACTATCTGTCCGTTTGCCTCTCCGTCCGTCCGTCTGTCCGTATGAACCTAATCTATTTCCACAGTTTTGAAGCTAGAGCAATCAAAGTTTGTATGCATATTAGTTTATATAATAGGCAGAAAAAGTGTTAAGATCTCCATTTCTGAATAATGTATATTCTAAATCTAAGACCCTAATCATCTTAATATCATATATTTTGACCTAAATACCAAATGTGTTTCATCTAACACCTAGGTACTCTTAGTTATGAGTAGGTCTATCGATACAAATTTGATGATTATTACTTAAAAAGACCCATCTGCTCGTCACAAACTGCTCTCCTTTTAGAATAACAGAGTATATAAAAAAAAAATCTAAAAAAAAGCTAAAAAAAAAGCTGACGAATAAGTGAATAAAAGTGTGTGCAAGGCAACAAGAAATTGTGAATAGTTTGCATTTGAAGAAAGCGCCGACGGGGGGGAGCAGGTTGTCGATTCATGGCTGCTATTAGATATAGTTTGGGGGTTGCAGACTAGCAGGGGTTGAGGGCAGTGGGAAATGGACTCTAGACGTTTTTTGCCACACACTGCATTGCATTGAAATAAAAAAACACTTAAGCAGGCAACTGCAGCGGCGACAATGTTTGAAAAGAGAATTGAAAATGGCAGAAAGCAAAAGCAGATAAAAATGGAATAGGTAGCAAATTGCAAATGAAAATTGCGGCTTGCCTCGCAACGCGGCGGTGTTGGTGGCAGCTTCATTAAAATTTTTGGTTTTCGTTTCAATTAAGTTGCGGTTAGTGGCCGGAAAATGCTAACAAAATGAGGAAGGCTGTCATTTAGAGTGGGTGGCAATGTTCAATGTTCAAGCGTAGAAAGAATATAAAAAGAAAAAAAAACGTAAAGCTGAAAAACAAGTTTGCTAAGAAATTGTTATTGCTGCTTAATTAAAAAGGAAGTGGAAATTAAAAATGGGAAATGGAAATGAAAATGCTAAATGAAAATGGATGCCAAGCTGCAAATATTGTTTGCTAAAAGCAAATAATATAAAAGATAAACGGCAATGAGATGACATATATTTTTATAAGTTTTTAAGAAAATCAATTAAAGCAATTTTCCTAAGTTTTCTTAACAAAAGAAGCAAGTCTGCTGCTTGAATTAACATATTTACGAACTCTGTTAAGCTAACATGCTTGCAAACTCTGTTAAGCTAACATTTGTGAGCGCAACTTACTGTTAAAGCTTACTCAGGCAAAATGTTATTTGAAGGAATGTTAGCTGCAATGACATATGTTATTTAACATACTGTACAAATTATTAAAGAAATGAGTAGTCTACATTTAAAAGTTTGCTTTTTAAGTAATTGTCAACAATTTATATTCAGTTTTAGTTTAAAACAATTGTTAAGTTAAACAAACTCAAACAAGACTAAAGCTAAAGAATTTTGAAACAAATGTAGACAAGAAAACTGTCTAAGATATATTAGATTTTATACATTTTCAAAGCTTTTGCTTGAAAACATATTTCCACCTGTGCGTTAGTTGAACAAGAAAACAATTCCAAATTATAACAAATATACACAAAAGCATATGTATATCCAAGAGATTTATATCTATTCAATTGTTGAAGGCATATTTGCCAAGCCAATTTGAGGTTTTGTTGTTGTTGTTGTTAGCATTATTTTTGGCTTTGATCTATGCATGCCAAAACTGCACACATTTGGCAGCAATGGAATCCATCAAATTTACTGCCTTAGGTCCAAGTTATGATACCAAGTGCCAAGTTGTAAAATGCCAAACTAACAACTGGGTCAAATGGGGCGTATGCGTGATGTGAGTGTGTGGAAAAGACTACAAAAGATGAGGTGGCAAGTGCAGATTTTTGGCTGCCACCTGCCAAATGTTTGCACACGTTAATGAGCCAATAAACTGTATTTTCATATTTTCAGCTAAATCAATAAAAACTGCATTTGGCTTTGGCCTTTTGCGAAATGTCAGGGTCCTGTGACCACTAAAAATGCATAATTTATATGTTAAGCTATATCTTTTTTTGTTTTTTTCGGGGCGTTAATTACTATGGCAGTCAACTGACTAATGGCTAAAATGGATGGCGCATATAAACCAGACAAAAGTGTCAAAAACCATATAAAACGAAAGGAAATGGAAAAATTTTGAATACACAACGTTTTTTGATGAAATTCATTTGTGCAACTGTTGAAATTTTGGCACACAGTGCACACAGCATTTTTAAATGATTGCTGTCCATTTGGTAGCCCATTTTGTGCCCCCCCCCCCCCCCCTGCTCAAGCACACCCCTGGGCGCTGCTACAGCTACTGATATATGTGCCACATCCGTTTCACTCACACTCTCTTTTTTTCTCTCTCTCATTTTGTGTGCACAAAAAGGCAACATGCTGATTTTTGTGTTTTCCTTAATGAATTTAGTCACCTTTTCGCTGCACACCCGCCTCTGTACCCCCCTCTGTTCATACCTCTTCTTCTAAATGACTTTTGATGTTTGATCACAAGACAAACTGTAGACAATCGTGCAGCTGAGCTCTAGAAGATATTATGGGAATTACGAGCACTTTTGCGTTTATTTTGTATATTTTGTACTATTTGTATGTTATGCTTATTAAATTTGTACTTTTAATTGCCCAAATTGTGCATATAGAGTGAATAAAAATATAGAAAAAATAATAAAGAAATGTTATCTTCGACGTGCCGCAGATATATACCCTTTCTGAAAAGTTGAAAACTTAATTTTAATTTTTCAACCGATTGTTTCTATGACAGCTATAAGATACAGTTGGCTGATTATGATGACATTTTTAACAAAATGCAGAAAACATGACATATTTTGAAGAAAAAAAAAAAACTTTTCTTACAGAAACTATCTTTTCAAGCGATTGTTCCTATGGCAGCTATAAGATATTGTGGTCCGATTTGGATGAAATTTGGTCAGCATATATAAAATATGTTTAGACTTTGGTAAAATGAGTTTGGTTAAGCTATTTTGAAAAGCAAAAAGTTTTTTATACAAAATTTTACTTTTCAATCGATTGTTCCTATGGCAGCTATTAGATATTGTGGTCCGATTTGGATGAAATTCAGTCAGCATGTAGAAAATACGCCTAAACTTAGATTAAGTGAGTTTGGTCGAGTTATTTTGAATAGGAAATTAGTATTTCATACAAAAACTTAATCTTCAACCGATCGTTCCTAGGGCAGCTATATGTTATAGTACTCCGATTTTGATGAAATGTTGGAAACATATTAAAATAATGCTAAGCTTTATAATTGTTAAGTTTGACCGATTGTTCCTATAACTATATGTTATAATGATTCGATCAGTCCAATTCTGACATGCTAGCATCAAAAAAAAGCAACTGTACCAAGTTTTATCAAGATAGTTTCAAAACTGAGAGTCAAGTTCGCATAAAAACAGACGTACAGATAAACTTGACTATAGAATATATATAATTTTTAAGGTTGAAAACATGTTTGCTAACAAAATTATAATACCCTGCCCAAGAGTATAAGAAAACCAAAACACATGCTGTGCACTTTTGTTCTATATATTCGACTTACATTATTATATCGTATATTATTTGCCCAGAAATTCTATTAATTTTTATTAATTTCAATTCTTCTATTTGCTTTTGTTATTTGCAGGTGAGTGCACATTTTCCTATTTCTCTCGACAAAAGTCCAAATCAAATTGGACATGGGTGAGTACATTTTTTCGTGGGGGTGGTTGGGAATATATATATATATAATATATATAAAAAGCAAAGGTTGAAAATAATAAAGCAAAGATTTATGCTTGAAAATAAACTTTGGTGTGTGTGTGACTGAATTTCAGCTGCAGTTTTGCTAGCTGAATGAAGAATTTTCCGACATTTAATTAATTAAGCAAAACGAAGGTTGTCAGTGGGGGGAAAAACTTTTGCGCTAATTTGATAAGTGTGATAGTTGAAGCAATTTTCTTAATACTTATTTGGAAATGAAGCAAATGCAAATGCTTTTGATTTAATTAAATTGGATATAGTACTCTAAAGTTGAAATAAACTAACAGAAATAAAGCATTAACTGATTTTAAGTTTTTGAAGCGAATAGCTGGACTAATCTGTAATAAATTTTATTGATATAAACTAATAACTTTATAACTTTGCAACAATTGCCAAGTCATTCAGCTGCAATCTAAGTTTATAGATAGTTACACAAACATTACCCGCACTTTCTCAAATAAAATCTTTGCTCAATTTCAATGCACTTTTCTGGCTGACGAAATTGCCCTTCGGCATAACTCAAAAGACAGCTCAGTTCAGAGTTAATTAACACTCAGCGGCATAACAATAATAATAACCCTAGTCCATAGAACACTATACTACACATCACAATAACAAACAATAACAATAAACAGCTCAATTAACGCCAGTCAGAGACATCAACACAGACAGCACTCAAAGGGGGTTGATTGAGTAGGGGGGACTCTTTTAGGGGTATGCATTCATAAAGCATACAAAAATTACTAGTTTCAAGTAGTTTTATTTATTTCATTTCACATGTGAATGCGCTACGGCAATTAGAAAACGCGGTTACATCATTTCGGTTTAATTTTCATTCAGAACGGAAATAATATAAAGTACATCGAAAAAAAACAGACAAGTTTTTATCATTGCATGTCATGTTATAAGTATATTTCACATATAATATATATTTGACTATTCCAAACTTTGAAATAGTTGTGTATTTGTAGGTCTACATGACAACTGAAATTTAACACGCGCCTTTGATTTTTATTTAAGTTTTGCCTTTTTCTATTTGACTTTTTGTGTTTACACATTTTTAGAACTGTCAAAAACAAGTGTCGCAAATATTTCTGTTGAAAACTTTAGGAATTAGTCAAAATGAAACGCATTATTTACGTACTTGTACTGTATATATAGAAAGAAACAACAACAACAAAAAGATTGGAAATATTTGCGTTCTTATTTTGTCAAAGGGGCAAAAGAATTTTGAGCGAGATAATTGTGCGGACAAAAGGCTGAAATGTGTCTGTAGTCAAATGTTTAGGGATGGTGTTGCTTGAAAGCACAAAATAAATCACGATATATATCAATTTGGGTATTATAAGTACAAAAGAAACTAATAGATACTAAGTTGCTACTAATATTTTTGTTTATTTTTAAAAAATATTTATGTACAACTCTCCAAATAACACATGCTCTCTCGAGAGCATCGATTACTTCAGTTCTTCTTTAGCTATTATAAATACAAAGCAAAGTACACTTAAGAAACAAGTTGCTTAACATTCAAAACATTTTTCATACATTTTGAAATGTAAGAATCTTTAAAAAGTCCTAAAAAATTGTAATTCTTTCGATTTGCCCTTGTGCGACATTCGCAAACGTTATTCTGCAAGCTTTTTTTTACATTCACAAGTTTTCTAAATCTCAACTCAACTCCAGTTACAATCAACGCTTTCTTTCGAAAACATTAAAGTTTTTCTAATCTTCTTTGCACGACATTCGCAAACGTTATTCTGCAAGCTTTTCTTTAAGTTCATAAGTTTTCTATATGCCAGCTCAACTCTAGTCACAAATATTTGAGTCTACGCTCTCTTTTCAAAGTTTTTCCAATCCTCTTTGCGCGACATTCGCAAACGTTATTCTGCAAGCTTTTCTTTAAGTTCATAAGTTTTTTATATCCCTTACCTGTCATGCTTTCTTCTCTGACAACAAATACTTATTTGTTTTTGCGAAACCATTAAAGTTCTTCGAATCTTCTTTGAACGGCATTCGCAAACGTTTAGCGACAAAACGCAGCTTTGCTTTAAAGTCGTAACATTTCTATATACTCGATTTTATCTAACACATTGCACAGTCATCTAGCACAGTTTAGTTTAGCTCGTGTCTGCTGATTGAAAGCAATTGTTTTGATTTCTACGCTTTGTCTGGCAAATGATGCTAATCCCAGACACACACACACACAAAAGATACACAAAAGACAACTGGAAAATCCCCCAATTTGCCACAACTACGTCGCCTAATACTATCAAAATCACTTAAGCACACATCTAAATAATGCCATTAATACCAGTTTGATGAGGATATAACTCAAATAAGCTGCCAATTGAACAATCGAATAAAGACTCGAACAGAAAACTAAGTTGATTTTAATTGATAAAGCGCTGTGTGTGGCGCCCTCTATCGTTGGCAGCTAGCAAACGCTGTGTGCTCTCTCGCTTGCACATCATTTAGCTACTTTTTTGTGAATGAATTAAAATTTGTATTTATTTATAATGGTAGCCAGAGAGTGAGAGGGCGCTATAGAGAGAGATAGCACACACACGCACAATTAAGAGCCAAAAATGTTTTCACTCCAATTCCAATTTGAATGAATTGTACTTTGTATTTGGCTAGCGGGCAGTTTTTTATATATACGCGATAAATATAGTATTTATAAACTCTATAAAACTTAAAGAAAGGCAACGCATCCGCTTAGTTTTTAGGGCCAAGAAAAAAAAAAAACAGTTGACTAGTCAATCAATTTGACAAATTTGTTTAATTAACGCAAAAGAGACTGATAAGAAATTTCGTTTATTACAATTTCCAATTTCCAAGGCTGCTTTTACTACTATTTTGGCTACTAAATATGCTGCTACTTTTTGTAAACCTCGCGCTAGCAACACTGTCTGTGTAAAAAGCTGTTTAGTGGCGCCAGCTGGCGGCTGTTTAGCGCAGCTGCTTGCAAAGCTTTGGCGCTTTAAAAGCTTTGCTGCTGCTTTCACTGACTCTTGCGCTCTCTTTCTAAATCTCTCGCTCACTCTGTCTTGCTCTTGCATGCTGCTTCTCATGCTGTAGGCAACTTGTCTGGCGCGTTGCGTCGCTGGCGCATCCCGCAGCAGCGACGTCGCACCGCTGCCTGCAACACGTGCGCAGCGCTTAATAAACGCCTTAACAGCGCTGCAGCGCTTCCCTGCTCCCCTCCTCACCCAACCACCCCCCTCTTCACCACAAACAACCGCCGTCATTGCAATTAATTTCAATTTTTGTTGCCTACGACAACAATTTGCAATGAATTTTCTGTGCTGCTTGTTTTGGCTGCTTCTTCCTCACCTTCTGCTTCTGCCTCTCCCACTCGTCGTATTTGTTTGCCGTTTGGTTGTTTTGCGTTCGTTTCACAGTCACATGTTGGCGCAGTGTGTCGACGACGACGTCGCTGCCAGCTTAAAGCAGCGCTGCAATTGCCCTTGCAGTTTATTTAGTTATTGTTTTCTTGCTTCTCGCTTCTCAAATTGCAAACTTCAAATTGACACAGGTTGATAAGCGAGTGCAAGAGAGAGAGAGAGAGAGAGAGAGAGAGCGAGGGGGGAAGGGATTTTCTTGTTGCTCTTTGATCGGGCTAGCTGACTCGGCCAAGTTTGCCAAGTTTTTAATTACGTTTTACGATCGATATCCGATCCGATAAACTTTCCACTCGCCACTTTTATCGTACCTTCCAAAACTGAGCACTGACTGAGTACTCGTATAGCTCACAGTATCTTTTGATATGCGCAGCGCTGCTCTTTTGATACCCTTACAGAGGATGTTTTAGATTTGTTACCGAATTAGTAACAAACTTTTGAAGGAAGCTTTGTTCCCATAAGGTATATCGCGGTATATCTAAATCAAGATATTGATAAATTTTTGATGTTTTATGAATTTATGAAATCAATTTTATTCAATTATTTAGCTTTCATAGAAACAATCGATCCAAATCGATGAAAACTTGTATTTTATAAAAGATATTTCGAATTTTTTACAAAATAATTGAATAATTTGGATAAATTTAATAAAAATGTAATGAAAACATATTGAAATATTGGTTTAATTATAATATACTCTGTACGAACAGACTTTTAGAACAATTTTGCTATAAAAGGTGGCATAGGAACTTATAGGCATATCTGAAAGGGTATTGAAACTTGCATAGACCGAAAAAAAAAAAAACAGTTCATATTTTGTTTTTATTGTTTTATGTTTCATAGCTATGTCGGTAGACTCTACACCGGAACCGGTTGCTGATAAGCACCAAATTGTTATAATCATATATCGAAATTAACTTGTTTTAACCAAGCTACAAATATCCAAATATATGCATTTCAATATAAATATGAATAGCATTTCCATAAAAACAAGACGGCACGTGTCAATTTATAAGTGTTCTAACGGTTTATTGAATTTGCATCTACGCATTCGTTTCGAATTATGATAAGTACGCATTGTGTAGAAATAAAAACGACAGTATTAAAAAGTTATGAGCAATTGTTTAATTTGAATTTTGATTTCACTTTTAATTAAGCATTAACCAAGTAAAACAAGTTTAAATTGAACGTATACTTAATATTGAAAGTATGTTTAAGCATTTAGTTAAAATGCCTAACTCAAATCCTCGCCTTTTGCTCTATATAATGTATTTAATAGATTGCATGTTAATCTCCTCTTTAAAATGTGTGTCAATAATTACAGTCATAGATCAAGTGTTTAATTATAAATCATTGTTCTGATTTATAGCGGCATAAATAACGTTTAAGCATTCTTAAACTAATTACTAGACTAAAATGCTACGTGTGGTTAACTAATTCTACACGTGTATAGCTTGAAACGTGTAGCCGAGATATCTCTAAAACCGGAATACTATTTAAATTGTAGGTAAATCAAGTATTTGTGTGTTTACTCCCTGTTCCCATTAAAAATGGGAAAAAGGGAGTTATAAAGTACTGCAAGTGTGTGTAACAGGCAGAAGGAGGCATTTCCAACTATATAAACTATATATATTCTTGATCAGAATCAACAGCCGAGACGAACTAGCCATGTCCGTCTATCTGTCCGTCTGTCTGTACGTCTGTCTGTATGAACGCGTCGATCTCAGAGACTATATGAGCTAGAGACACCAAAATTGGCATGCAGGTTCCTGTATACCATCAAGTTTATTTCAAATTTCGAATTTCAACACGATCGGATAAATAGCACCAAAGTTATGAAAGAATCAATTTCCTCTGTCTCACCAGGCAGAAACAACAGTTTGACATGCACTGTGCAAGTTGAGTACGCTGCTTGCTTGTGTTGCCGCTGAACTGCTTGAAATGCAAGTTGGGAACAGGGAGTCTCGTAGTCGAGCACACTCGACTAGAGCATTCTTACTTGTTTTTATTGAAACGCCAAAATTTACAAAACGAAATTAATTTCAAAGACAAGGCATGTTCAAAAAATAAATTTAAAAACTAAACTTAAAACTAAATTTAAAACTAAATTTAAAACTAAAACTTAAACTAATTAGAAAACAAAAAAATAAATAAAAAACAATAAAAAATTAAAAAGAAAATTATTAAATTGTAAAAAACAAAATATAAAAAGTTGAAAATGATTATTTTGTTGATTATTTTATGGTTCGGAATTTAAGAAATCCAAAATTTTCTTAAAACCGATTTTGAACAAGTTCAGAAAATGTTTTCAAAGAAAGTTTTGAGCCTAGTAAATTTTTGGAAATTAATATGCCATCTGAAAATTGAAAACCTAGAAAGAGTGTTTACTAAGATGTTTGAAGACTTACAAGTTTAAAGTTTGAGAATACTTAAAGAAAAAACCCATCCCTTGTAATTGTAACAAATATTTTTGTATACTCTGTCAGACTGCTAATAAATAAGGGTTGCTAGATGGGTAGGGGGTTGAAATATTTTCATGGTGTTAACTCGACAAGCTATCGATATATAATTTATTTTGATTATTTGTTCAGATGAAACCTTTTGTGTGTGCCTCTTTAGCTGTGTATCACACACACCTTAGCTGTGTGTGTGCCTCTTTAGCTGTGTGTGTGTGCCTCTTTAGCTGTATGTGTGTGCCTCTTTAGCTGTCTGTGTGTGTGTGTAAGTATTTGACTGCATTTCGCTTAGCTTTAATTTGCTATTTATAAACGAGTAACACAATTGTTGCTGTTGTTGTTGTTGTTGTTGCTGCTGTTGTTGTGGCTGTAATTCTTGTTCTCAGAGGCATTAGTCGCACGCTCTTCCTCTTCCTCTTCCTCCGCCCCAATCAATTTGAAAAGTTTGTTTTGTTCTCTTTCGCTCAGCATTTAACTCTCAGAAGCTCACATTGATTGCAGTCCGAAGCGCCACTTATAAACGTGAGTGAGTGTGAATACGAATACGAGTGTATTCAACATGTGAGTGTGTGTATAATCAAACGCACACAGCTCGAGCACACGCACACACACACACACAGCTCGAATACACACACAGACATATACAAAACGGGGGCCGGCGCACGTGGTAGCAAAACGTGATAAAGCAACAACAAAACAACTGACAGCAAAAAACAAATAGAAAACCTGACAACGGCTCGGCAACGTTAACGTCGACGCAGCTTTTGTCGCTTCGCCTGCGCTGCCAGCAGCGCTGTCAACGTGAGCAGCGACTGCGACCGATGCATCGTCGTCGGCAACAGTTGCCCAGCGCCTGTTGCTCTGATTGGTGGAGGGCCATACACGAGGCAGCTGCGCCAATGACAATCAACGCTGCGGGATCCTTAACGCTTCGCTGCTTCTAATTGGCAGCAGGATTTAAGTTCGTTTTTTGCTTGTTTTTAAATCAAACGAAGTTTAACGACAACAACAACAACAACAACAACAGCAGCAGCAACAACATTGACTTGTTGCCGCTTTAAATACCTGCACGCATCACGGGGCGTATGCTTGATCTGGTTTGTCTGCCCTGTCTTTGGTGTGTTGCGGGGTTGTATGCAAATCAGCTTAGCTGTGTTGCACTTAAATGTTGACAATTGTTGTTTTGGGGGGGCAGGGGTTGACAATAGTGTAAGGGTTTATTTAAAAATTGACAACTATTGTTTGGGTTGCAGGTGTTGTCAAGAGCGTTAAAAATAGTCAACCCGTTTATGGCAGCTATTTTGAAAAGCATATTAGAAATCAATGTCTATTTAAAAACAAACATTAGTTACCTTTCAAATGATATTAGTTGGGTTTCATTTGAAATTTGATCTAATATTATTATAAATATTTTAAATTTATTATTGCTTTAATATTTTTACTTATTACTCCCTATTCCCATTTTTAGTGGGAAAAAGGAAGTTATAAAGTACTGCAAATGTGTGTAACAGGCAGAAGTAGGCATTTCCGACTATATAAACTATATATATATTCTTGATCAGGAGCAACAGCCGAGACGAACTAGCCATTTCCGTCTGTCTGTCCATCTGTCCGTCTGTTTGAACGCGTCGATCTCAGAGACTATAAAAGCTAGAGACACCAAACTTGGCATGCAAGTGCCTGCATACCATACGCAGATCAAGTTTATTTCAAATTTCGGATGCACCCCCCCGCACCCCCGCAAATCGCAAAAAACTCCATAATTTTAAAGATAGAGCTTTGATTTTTGGTACACATGTATGTTTAATCAATATTAATCTGCTGTGAAAATTTCAACACGATTGGATAAATAGCATCAAAGATATGGAAGAATCAATTTCCCCTGTCTCAGCAGGCAGAAACAACAGTTTGACATGCACTGGGCAAGTTGAGTACGCTGCTTGCTTGTGTTGCCGCTGAACTGCTTGAAATGCAAGTTGGGAGTAGGGAGTCTTGTAGTCGGCCACACTCGACTAGAGCATTCTTACTTGTTCCCATTTAGTTTTTGTTCCTTATTAAATTTTCACTTTTCTTTTGTTTTTACCTTTATTAGCTAAATTGTTCCTTCTTCAATATTCCTTTTAATACTACTTTTTACTATTATTAAAATATAACTGTTTCATTTATAAGTATTTAAACTTTCATCATCTTCGAATGCTCTATTTTCAACTTTTTCTATTCAAATATTGAATTTCTTCTGCCGTATTAAAATGATTTCATTATCAATATCATTATTATTTTTATTTTTTTTATTATTTCATTTATTTTTAAGCCGAATTATAAGCAAACTGTCGGCGTGCATTTACCAATCGTAATATATTCAAAAGCTTAATATAAACTGATATCAGGTAAATCAGTTTAATTAAATTGTGATTTTCTCATTTATTTAAATAAACAAATGCAGATTAATTAGATTAAAGTACAGTCTCTTAAGTTACTTATTCAAGAGCTCATCAATTATTTATAAATTATGAAAATATAAAGTTAAACAAAATTAATTTTGGCAGCTTCTTAAAAAAGTTCTCAAAACGGAACTGATTGACTGAGCAAATTGAGTTTTAAGTTCAAATTTAATGAATTCTCGCAATTGCAACAATCAAAATTTTTTATAATATGGCACATTAAATGAAAAATTAATTAGCTTTTAAGAAAAATAACATTTGAACAATTGTAAAACTGATTTTCTACATTTGTGAATATAGTGTTTAATTGCATGAATTGTGTTTGTTTGTGTTTCTTTATGATTGACTTTTTGTGGGTTAATTCAGTTCAGCTCAGCTTATAAAAAGTGTTGTCTAGGCAACAACAAGAAAATTACCATTTTCATTACGCATACGTCACGTGTTGCAAGCCAATTAATTTGGCTGCCTGCCTGCTTGCCGCTTTGTGGCTGCAACGCACTTGTCATCGATATTTTAATCAGTTTTCGAAGCAACAACAAAATAGCAAATTGGCATGGGAAACGGAAGACGAGCAGCGGTCAGTTGGGAGGCGAGCAGCGGGCAGTTGGGTGACGAGCAGCGGTCAGTTGGGAGGCGGGCAGCGGACAGGTGGGCTGCCTGCAGATTCTGAGCCTGGTCAATTTATTTTTGTGTCCAACTGTAACTATGGAGAACTTTGTACTAAAAACGAAAACGGCACAAAAAAAGCGCGCTCCCAAGCTTGTTTGGCTCGACTCTGTAGCTGTATCTGTATCTGTAGCTGTGAATTTGTATATGTATCTGTATCTTCATATGTGTATCTGTATCTGTATCTTTATGTTTGTAACTGTGTCTATAAGTATGCCAAATGCAATGTACATTCAACGTGCGCGCCCCTGTGTGTGTGCTCAAGTGTATATGTGTATGTGTGTATGTGTGTGTGTGTGTAACTGTCTCTCATTTGAGAGACATGTGTGTCCCAGTGTGTTCACAACACGTGCTTAGAACGTTGCTAGTCGTTGGGCTTTGGGTCATACTGGAATCCGCGTGACTTTGTCGCCGCTGCTCGCTGTTCGCTGTCGACGTCAGCGTCGCTGCGCGCAGCTGCTGCCGTCGCGTAGCGCATTTTCATTAGGCTACAACAGCGTTGTTGTTGACTTATTTGTTTTTTATATATTTTTTTTTTAATTTTTTTATTTATTTATGCATTTGTAAATATTTTGCTGCAGTTTTGCGCACTAGCTGAAAAAAAACTTTGTTGATTTTTTACTAGATATTTCTATTTGTATTTATTAATTTAATATTTTTTTAAATATATAAACAATATGAAGTTCTTAACTGATAAGTTAAGATCTTCAAAAATTATTAGCTTGGGTTAAGGGTCTTTGGAATTCTGGATGCGCGCGCTGCAATTTTGTCGCTCGCAGGTATTTTGCAGTCTCAGTCGCTGTCGCTGTCGTTGTCAGCGTTGACTGCAGCAGCAATTGGCAATGACTGCGCTGCCCGTGCGAGCTGAGGCTGAGGCTCGGCAATGGCCGGCATTCGGTCGCATCGAGTTCTCATGTCAGAATCGTTGACGCTCAGTTTTCTCCAGCTAATCAACAACTGCGCGTGTGGTTTCTAACGTGGAAAAACTAAGAAAAACAATTTTTCTAAAATTTGCAAAAATTTTAAAAATTTTCAAAAACTAAATACTTATCATTTAATTAAAAATATATACTGCATGCAAGTATATTATACAAAAAGTGCGCATTAAGAAAGCCTTTCGGAGCAAAGTTCTAACACAAAAAAGCAAACTGCGCACAGTTAAAAAAAAAAACAAAAAAACATTAAAATACAAATCTATAAGCGATATTTACAACGTATATATGGAAATAATCGTTCAAGTGTTTCTAAACAAAAGCAACAATTGTGCAAAGTGTCGCTGCGTGTGTGTGTGTGTGTGTTTGTGTGTTTATGTGTGTGTGCTTAAGTAGTTAACAACGTACTTGACACATGAATAGTCTATAAAAAATATAAAAAAAAAAAAAACACAACTTGCCCCTATATCATATAGAAGCAGCAAAGCCAAAGTTACGGATCTAATTTCCAAAACAGTTTACACTTTTTTTGTTGTTATTGTTGTCGTTTTAATTTACAACTGCAAAATCTCAACACACAGTACAGAAGATCACAAAATATATCGTTGAATACAAGAAAAACGTTTTCGAATAAGAAAAGGTATTGCAAAAAAAAACAGAGAGAAAAAGAGAGAAAAAGTGCAAGAAAATATATATCAATATCTTTGATTTATAAACATTTATTTGTTTGCTCAAAATTATTACAATAAATAATGTAATGCTAATGTTAAAAATGTATTATTTCTTTTATTATTCAATGTTCGTCAGAAATATGTCATTTTGTATGCACACTTTGGCTGCATGTTAATTTCTTGTTTAATTTTATAAAAATAATTGAATCAAATGCAAGCGAAAAGAGAAAAATAAATAATTTTATATATATTTATAAACAATGCCTCTTCTTATTCCTTATCGCCAACAACCACCAATCAAAATATCAAACACTGCTCATCGGTTTTAACAAAAACAACATTCATTCCACCATATACATGCTCAACACACTGTAGAACTTAAACCCAGCACTTGTTTGCCAAAACAAACAAACAACATTAAGTAGCACTCAATAGTATCATGATCATTATTATTATCAAAAGCCCAATCGATTGTAATCATATAAGTTTTCGAAATCAGAAATTCCTAATCAGTTTCAAGCTCATACAAATCACTAATCAGGCCCTTTCTCAAACGCAAGTCAATTCTTTTCTAGATGTGTGTGGCTCTATAAACATTAACTAAACTCAAAAACAAACAGTAAAAAGCAGTGTTCAAAAACAGTGTTGTCAAGTGTTTCGATTTTGAAAATGCGCACAACCTTAAGTCGCTGCTCAAAGTTGTTTTTGCTGTGCAGCAAATATACACACGCCAATCATAAGGACGTGGCCACCTAAACTGGCAAATAGATAAACAAAAACAGTGCCAGAACCAGTGCTAGAACCAGTACCAACAGAACCAGTGAAAAATGTCATCCGATACCAATTCATGCGCCAGCTTCTATGCGCAGGAACAGACGAATGCAACTTTGACGCAATATTTTCAGGAGCTGAACAAACAAGCCGTAGCAACAGATTTAGCCGGCAGCAGCAACAACAGCAGCAGCAGTGACAACAACAACACTGGCAACGGCAGCAGCTCCGGCAGCAGCAGCGGCAACAGCGATAGCGGCAACGATGGCAGCATGACTAGCTCAACAGCAACATTGGACAACCATCGCAGCAGTGTCAGCAGCAATGATTCGGGCAAAAGTGGCAGCGGTACCACTTCAGCAGCAGCAGCCAATGCCTGGAACTTGCAACAGCAGCAGCAACAGCAGCAAACGGCAGCGCTACATCATCATCAGCAACAGCAGCAGCAACAGCAGCAGCAGCAGCATGCTCAACAGCATCAGCACTTGCAACAGCAACATGCACAGCAGCAACATGCTGCTGCCTTGGCCGCAGCACAGCAGCATCTGCAGCAACAGCAGCAGCAACAACAGCAGCAGCAGCACTCACATCACGCGCAGCAGCAACATGCACAGCAGCAACATCATACACATGGTCATAATCCGCATTTGCATCAACACCATCCACATCAACAGCAACAACAACAACAGCAGCAGCAGCAACATCAACAACAACAGCAGCAGCAACACCATCATCAGCAACAGCAGCAACAACACCAGCACCAACAACATCACGCCGCTCAATTGGCACACACGCTCTCCTCAGCCGCCGCTGCTGCCGCTGGCAGCAACACCAACACTCATTCCATCTTTGGCACTGGCAACTTCCACTACAAGACCAATAATTCGTGGACGCTGCCAACGCTCAACTATCAGCGCATTTATCAGGACAATCCACATTATCAACAGCGCAACAATTTCATGGATGGACAAGCTGGCAATAATGTTGCTGCCAATACAGCAGCAGCAGCAACTGCTGCAGCTGCGGCTG
The DNA here is from genome assembly GCA_949708635.1 of Hirtodrosophila cameraria. NCBI lineage: Eukaryota > Metazoa > Arthropoda > Insecta > Diptera > Drosophilidae > Hirtodrosophila > Hirtodrosophila cameraria. Next base: position 19,079,297 of record OX453091.1, read on the forward strand.
CGGCGGCTGCTGCTGCTGCTGCCGCTGTAGCGGCATCAAATGCAAACAACAGCAGCAACAATCCGGTTGCTACAGGCGCCAACAGCAACAACAGTACTAACAATGTGACTAATGCCAACAACAGCAGCAACAACAACAACAACAATACTAATAACAACAACAACAGCACATCCTCAGTGCAACATGTGGCAAATGCGGTGGCTGCTGCGGTCATCGCCAGCGAGCAGCAAAACCATTTGAATAGCCTCAAGGCTCGCTTTCAACAAAACAACAACTCAGGTGGGTTTTGCATATAACTTGTGAAACTATTTAAATTATATGTATTGTATGCAATTGAATTTGTTATAAATTGAACAATAATAAATAAATTTCTCAACAATTTTCGGATAAGTCATCTTTTAGTTCATATTTGAGGACTAAGTTTAAGCTAACATGCAGTTTTACGGTTAATAATGTAGCTTGTTTTTAGCAAAATCTACCTATTTTAGTTAATAATGCAGCTGGTTTTTATAAAAATCTACATATTTTAGCTAACATGCAGTTTTACAGTTAATAATGTAGCTGGTTTTTATAACAATCTACCTATTTTAGCTAACATGCAGTTCTACGGTTAATAATGTAGCTTGTTTTTATAACAATCTACCTATTTTAGCGAACTTTAAGTTTACAGAGCTTAGTTCAAGTATTTTGACATTGAAAATATATCGTTCTTGCATCAGAAATGTTATACTTAATTTAAAGCATTCATTGATTCAAGTTCAGAATTGTTAATTTATAGACTTTCTTTGCTTTTCTATTTCTCTATTTCTCTATTCCCCGTTTTCCCTATTTTCCTATTTCCAGCTTGTTGTATATCTATTGTTTCGCGGGTCTGATATCATCGAATATGCAAATATCAGGCGGCGCTGTGGGAACTTTGAGCAAAAGCTAGCGCGTGTATACAGTGTGTCAAAGAAGTTAAGATACAAACTGATAAAAATCGTAATGAAAATGAAATGATATGGTGAAAATCTATAAATCTGAAGTTAAACAGATTTCTGTCAACTTCTGTTGATTCTCTGCTCTTTTCTTTATTTTATATAAGAGCTGTATCTTAACTTTTTCAGCTGTCTGTAGTATCCACAAATGTTCGTGCATAGCTCTATAAGCAATTGAGTAGCGTTGTATTTGCTGTCGGCGTCATTCAGCCTATCGCAATAAAAACTTAATTAATATGTGCGCTGCTTTTTTGCATACAGAAACAAAAAAACAGTTTTGCTAAGCTTGCATTTTGTGCTCAAACTTGATATTTGCTTTTTGTTGTTGTTGTTGTTCATATTCGACTTATCATTTGATAAGTTTACGACCTACGTCAAAACTGCGACGAGTGCTTATTATAACAAATTATAATATAATTCTATTATAATTCTGTTACTATGCAAACTAGTTTGCTTTTTGGGAAGCTAAGCTGATGAAATTTGATACAGCTGTTGAATTTCCACAGATCGGTGCACTTTATCACAGCAAAGTTCAAAAGAAAATTCCATTTTTTTATGAAAATGTGTCTAGTTTTTCAAGATTTATTCACTAGATTTGTTATGCTTTCAAATCGTATCCATATCAAAATAATTTAAGAATTAAATCTTATTCAAACTTTGATTAGCTAATATTTTGAAGACTGTTCGTGATATGTCTCACTTGCTGTCTGCCTGTCTATCTCTCTCTTTCTTTCAGGCGGTCTACCTCTCTCTCTCTCTCTCTCTCTGTTTCTCTCTCTCTCTCTCTTTCTCTCTGTTACACATTCTTCAACCCAGCTGTTTGTTGTTTATAACTGTCACACTTGACGCATGCTAATTATCATTTAACACTTGATTTGTGCTGGAAAATTATTTGACAAGTTGTGAATTTTACAATTTATGCATAAATTAACTCATAAAATACCAATACTGAATTGAGGTTAAGTTCGCCAATGGGTCAAAATATGATTATTCCAAAAAAAAAAATAGCTGCAGCTTATTAGCCTAAAAGTGCAATTGACAAAAGCCTTTATTGTTTGCTCCACTTTGGCGCTATGCAACTCATACGAGCCTAATTTCGAAATCGAGCCTTTTGACCATGCCTCTGCACTCCCCCCTATTGCTGACCTGCCACCAATTTTTTGGCGGACTGACCTCGCCTTTGTGGCAACAGTTTTGTTACCTTTTTTGTTCATCTTGTTGGCCAATATGCATTCGCTTTGATTAGATTTTTGGCCAGCTGCAAAAAGAGGACATCAGCTTGGCTACAAATTGAAATTAGACTGATGAGATTGACTAAAAATATGAAAATATGAAATACTTATGAAATGCATATTGAATATTGTAATGGTTAAGTTGTTGTTTCAACTGCTGTACTGTGAGATACCCTGTAAAACAGGCGTGTGGATGCTAAGGCAACTCAAAAGTAGGCTATAGAGTTTCCAAGTTCTCCAAGAAAAACAAAAGGTACATTTTTAAAACTATGCTTAAAACTATTCTAATCTATAAAGCTTAGAAAAGAAAGAGAAGTCTATAAAAGATAAAAGAAGAAAATTGATCAACATTTTAAAGATATTAGTAGAAGATAGATAAACCTTTGAAATACAATAAAAGTTCGAAATGGAATAGCTTTTTAAGTGAAGTTTTTGGGAATATTTGGGAAGATTTTTATTTTAAATATATTACTAATGAGCTGCTTTGTAACATCTTTCTGAAAGATAACAATAGCTAAAGCCGCAACAATATTAAATAATATAATACAATCATCTATGCTTTGTTCAACTAAAAACAAACTAAACTATTCTCAACTTAAACCTTGGTTTAGACTAATGACAGATCGTAAACTCACATCTGCCCGCACCTATATACTCTCAACTTTCGAATAATGATTTGTAGCCTCTCTCAAAAAAGGTAATAACAATAATGATATTGCATTGTGGGCTGTTTTCCATACCCTTGTTTCTGAGTTTTCCGTATTTATGAAATATATATATGTATATATATTTTTGAGCTGCCCACACACAAAACTTGGCAATTTCAGCTCATCACATCAACTATTTCCGCTTTCTGCTCCCTTGGCCAACCCTCTGGACATTATCATTTCAGTGTCACATTTACATATCACATCTACAATCCCCCCCCCCTTTGCCAACCCCAACCCTTAGCTGCCTGTCATCACCTGGCATGCGATTTGTAGGCGGTGTTTTGTTTTTGTGTTTATTTTCTTTTAAAGCTACTCGAATTTGGAAGAGGAGCTCGGTACGATACGATATGATACGATACGATACGTTACGATACGATACGGTTTTGGTTTCGGTTTCAGTTTTTAGTTTGTTTGTCGCTGCTCTGGTGAAATTTATTTTTCAAGTTTATTGCAAACAATCGAATTTGTTTTATTCGCTGCGCCGCTTGAATTTAATTTATTTTTATTTTATTTGTTGTTGTCGTTGTTTTTAATACTCTGTAGAAATGGCAAAGGGAGGTATATGGGGTTTGTAGAATGTTTCGACTATGGAGATAAAACTTTAACTACCAATACATCCAACACTATAACGAGAGTTTAAGTACAGTTGTCTTTGCTTATAACGAACCCACTTAAAACAAACTTTTGACTAAAAAGAACCAATTTCAAACCTAAGTTGTTATGTTGAAGTCTTCACTTAAAGCAAACTTTCGTTTAAAAAAAACTGAAAAACTAAAAACAGAGTATATCGCAGTCGGGAGCTTTCAGTTGCAACATTCTTATTTACTTTATTTGTATTTTTGCAGTGAAAATGACTAAAAATGACCTTTTAAAGGCAGGCAGCCTCCTCCGTTGTGGTTGTTGTTGTCGCTGGTGTTGCTGTTGTTGCTGTTGTTGTTGTGTGGGCAGCAGGGGAAAGCTGCAACTGAAACGAATGCGAATGCGCCATGGGGTGGCCCACTGTCAATGCCAATGGCAAAATATGGGGAAATGGGCTTGGATCTGGAATTGGCAACGGGGAGCGGCAGCTTTTTACTTGTGTCGCTGTGGGTGGGCTCTATATACATGTGTATGTGTGTGTGTGTTTAAGTGTGTGTGCAAAATTAGCCTAACAATCATATTTCTGCCTTTATCATTGTCACTTTATTTGTTTCATTTTAATAACAATTTCGTTTTTTTATTGCTTTCTTTGCAGGTAAGCATCAAAACGCCACATGACTTGTGTTGAATGTCTCAATTTAAGTTGTTGCCACATTTTGTTGCTTGTGGTAAGTCCCAAAGCTGACGCAGGACTGCATTTTAGCTTTTAACATTTGTTAAGTTCAAATATTTGTGGTAAGCTTGTTATCATTATTACGTTTCCATTGTGCTGCACTCGAAAAGCACACTCAAAATGTATAAGCTTTTAGCGTTCACTCAATACAAAATGCTGCTGGCGTCGCAGCTGGCAGCGACGCTAGCGCTAAGTGCGCTGTGTGGAAAATCTAAAACAGGCTGTCGCTTCCGCATTTAGCGACGCCGACAGCGACAGCGACAGCGCAGCGCAGCTCACACGAAGCGTAGCGACAGCTTTTTCACGCTCACGAACTTTGGTGCAGGCTGCGCGAAAGAAAGTAAACACAGCGGAATGCGCAAAAAGCGCTGAAATGTGAAAGAGCAGCCGAGAAAGAGAGAGAGAGAGAGAGAGCGCGCTTAAGCTAGAGAGTGAGAGCAGCTGTGGCTGCGACTGCGACTGCGGCTGCTGCTTGAATGCTTTCGGTTTCAAGTTTGGCTTTGACTGCGGCGTCGCCGTTAACTTTTGGCTTTGGCGCTGGCTGCGTGGGGCTTTTTGTATTATTGTTGTTGTTTTTGTTTTTGTTGCTTTTGTTTTTGTTTTTGTTTTTTTGGAGCCGATCTGAGCTGCGTTGCAAGAGGCGCACGGCCCGCGCGTTCACTCAGCGTTTGCAGTCCGGCGGCACCGGTTCGGTTCACGGCTCCAACACAACCACAACAAAAAACCAAAAGCAACAAAGCAAGCTAAAGCCATCAAACAGCGAGTCCCAAGTTCCACAAAAGCCTTTCCCCTACTCCCCCCAACAACAATTCGAAACGACGGCGCGTGTCAACGTCTCTGCTGCGACTCAGCTTCGACTGCTTTCGAATTCGTGCGAACTTGTGAACTTTCGTTTTTTCGGCGACTGCGACTGCGTGCCCAGAAGGACGCAAATTGGATGTGTGTTAGCCCTTGGAAATGTACCAAAATCTATAGTCAAAATTTGTATAAAATGCGGAAAATGGAAATGCAGTGAAAATTGAAAACTATGTGTGTGTAAAGATCTCAACAAAATAAAACACATAAGTTGGAAAAAAAAACTAAAAAAAAAAGAAGAAATTTAAAATTGAATTTCAAATGAAAATAAAATTTCAAAATATTTTTAGACAGTGATAAAAAGTGCATACAACAAATTTCTTAAAATATAATAAACAAAAAGAAATCATTTATAAAAAAATTCCACACTTTAGAAAAACCAGAATGCCAAAATCATGTCAACTAGTTTAGCACATAAGCAAATATCTATTTCAACACAAAATTAACATCAATATTGAAATATTGAGCAACAACAACGGCGAAACAAACACATATTGAAATATTGAACTACAACAACAACAACGTCGAAACAATCAAAGAGTGCGCCCAACAACAACAACAAACGAGAATCCCATAGCCCACAATTCGAAATAGCAAAAAAAAAAGCGCATAGCAAAAATTGTATATATATATATACATATTTGTTGCTACTAATTCAAGGTCAAACTTTTCTCATTCAAACGGCAACGTCGACGACGACGACGACGACGGCGACGCGAGAACCCCTTAAAAGCGTCAGCCGCAGCCAAAAGGCAGCGCCAACAAGTACGCGAAATAGTTGACAACAAAAACAAACACACACACATAATAATAATAGAAAAAAAGGCAAAGCACAAAAAGAAGCAAACAACAAAAAAAAAACAACAAAAGGTGCGCGACAGAGCAGCGTTGACAATTGGAAGAGGCAGGCAGGCAGAGCAGCTGGCAGAGCAGCTAGCAGAGCAGCCGCAATCGCAGCAGCAGTGCACAAAACGCAAACAGAGAACAGCAACAGCAACAATCAACTTTGCGCGACGCGCTCAAAAGTTCTATTTGAAAAGCTCGCTCAAAGCTGCGCTTGCTGCGCTGCTACAATTGTTGCTGCTGTTAAGCTAGAACGTGCGACAAAGAGAGCACGTTTAGAAAAACGCGCGTGCGATAAAAAGCTTTATTTTATATTTATTTTAATTACTTTTTTTCATTTTTGGCGTGTGCGCTAAACAGAACTCAGTTTATTCAATTTCAATTTTCACAAATAGTTTTTTTGCAATTAAAAAGACGGCGCAGCAGCAGCAACGGCAGCAGCAATGTTTGCACTTGCCTGTGTGCAACAATTAAACAGCTAATAGTTTAACAAAAGTAACAACAAAAACAATAGCAAACAATTATATTAGCAACAAAAACAATTTCAAAAGCAAGCTGGCAACATTTTAGTGCGCTCAGCAATGAGAATGGAATATCAAATGCCGCCGCCAACATTGGCGCTACAGCAACAACAGCAACAACAGCAGCAGCAACAGCAACTACAACAGCAGCAACAACAAACACACAATGTGCTGCAGCATCAGCAAAATCAGCTGCAACTGTTGCAGAGCGTGCAGCAACAGCAGCAGCAACAGCAACAACAACAGCAGCAACATCAACAGCAGCAGCAGCAACAAATGCTTGGCAACATGTCGCAGACGACTACATTGCCACCGCTAAGCAGCCTGCCGCTGCAGGTGGTGCATAGTTTGCCACATCTGCTTGCGGGCAATGTCAGCAATAGCAACAACAACAACAATACGAATCTCAATGGCAACAATGTGACGTGCAACAACAGCAACAGCCTGGCGGGCAACAACTTGCTGCGCAACACAATGCAACATCAGCAGCTGCTTAACACGCTCAGCAACAACAACAACAACAGCAACAGCAGCAACAACAACAACAATGGCACTACAGCCGCTGGCAATGCATCGCATGTTGCTAACGTTGCATTGCCGCCGCCCACGCAATTGCTGCAACATCATTTGCAACATTTGGCGCATGTCAATGTCAATGCGGCAGCAGCTGTTGTTGCCGTTGCTGCCAACAATCTCAGCAATAATCTGCAGCATGCCAACAGCAATGGCAGCAATAACAACAACAACAACAACAATACCATACTCAACCACAACAATCTCAACATTATCATCAATAATCACACCTCCAACAACAACAACAACAACAATCCAGCCACACCAAATGCAAATCTGACAACAGCCACGCCCACTGTCAACACCGCCTCTGCTGTGGCACAACAGCAACAGGCGCATGAGAACAGTTTAGTCAACAGTTTGGTGGGCGTCATCAATGGCAGCAGCAACACCAACAACAATAGCAGCAGCAACAACAATAACAACAGCAGCAATAACAACAACAACAGCAGCAACAATAATAACAACAACAATGGCGATGATAACAATCGTTGGACACAATTTCAGGTGCAACAGCTGTGGAAGCAACATGCTAACTATTTGAATGGTATGAATTATGTTTTTGTTTGATAAGCGTCTAAACCGGAACTGAAAGTCAGCAGCAACTGTTGCAGCTGCAAAGCAACTTGTTGCTAGCTTTGTTAAGCAACATGTTGCAAAGCTGAAACTAAAAACTGCCTTTGAATAAAGGTTTTATAGATTTTACTAAAAATGAGTTTGAAAGGTCTTTAGATCACTTTATATGGTCAACTTCCTTGAGAAATGTTTGAAGCAATATAAATCTCTTTTGGGAACTCCTTGGTGGAGTTTTACAAAGGAGAAACAGGTATAATACGGGGGAAAAGTTTCCCCCTGCCTACAAAGAATTTAAAAAAGCCTTTGGATAAACTTCTCACTGATTTTATATTACTCAAAATGAGCCTGAAAACTACTTTATGTTTGTAGAAATAGAAATCTCTTTTGAGGAATTCAATGGTGTAGTTTTGCTAAGGAAAACCAGGGGGTTAAAGTTTCTCCTTATCTCCAAAGAATTCCAATACTTTTTATAATACGATAATGCCAGTCCCCTCCTTGAAAAGCTTTCTGAATAAGCCCCTAAAGATAATAAGGAAACAAAGAAAATTTCACTTATTAATAACTTATAATTCTCAATCAGTTAATGCATGTATAAGTATAACTGTGTGCTTAAAGTTCTTCAACATTTTAAGCTTAAACTGGCTAGAAAAGCTTACCTAAAGCTGTCAAGGGTTGTTTTGATGCATAGTTTAATTAAATTTTCATTTAACCTTGTGTCTTTTGCAGCTACCATTTCCTATTCTAACACAAATTGATAGCAAGCTCGACTAATTATCGGCCACAAATGACCCTGATTAGGTGTCAAAGTCAGCTTATATCGATTGCGACTGTTTTGGGTTTTCTTTTTTGTTGTTTTACTCCCTGTTTTGTTTTATGACTTGGCTGTTCGATAAACCGCTATATGGGTTCATTGCGGTGCGCTGACATTTAGCCAAGTTTTTCATTTAAGCAATTTATGCCACATTTAAGCATTTCCGCATGGGGCTGTGGGGTTAATTCAAGTGGCGCTCAACTTTCAACTAGCTTTTTGACTCTCTGCGGCGACTCTTGTGGCAACAATCACTTTTGCTTTCAGTTTTTTGGTATCGAGTCTCCGCAAGGGCCGAAAACTTAACAAAACTTACCAAACTGCCCAACTTGTTGGCCCGCGACATTTTTCAGACAACTTTCGTTTCGGTTTTTGGGGTGCTTTCCATATGCTCAAAAACGCTCAACTTTTGTTTTATTTATTTTACAAAAAAAAATATATAAATAAAATACAATAAAAAAAGAAGTCTGGTGTCCAGTTTGAACTAAGCCTTTTGTGCTGGCCATTTTGTTATCACAACTTTTATCTGCACGCTTGTCGCTTTTTTTTTTTGTCGTTTATGGCCAAGATAAAAGACCGGCTTTTACGGCCTAGCCACAAATACAACAGCAATAGCAACAACAACAACAAAACACACAATAAACAATCGCAACAAAAGGGCAATTTTGGCACTCGCCCGCAACCCGCAGCCCCGCTGCCCCTTCGCCTCCGCCCCTGCCCCTGCTCCGCTGCCTTAGCGTGTGACATTGCCGCATAATTAATATGTGTCCAGCAACAACAACAACAGCAACAATATCAAAAATTCATTTGACTCTTTTTGTTGTTGTTGTTGCCTGCCGAAAATGCGTTTTTACTTTCATTGAGCGACGTCGCCGTCGTCGTCAGCTGCTCTGCTCAGCTCAGCGCAGCGCCGGGCTAAGCAACATCACAAAAATTAACTTTCACTTTTTTCGGCAGTTTTTAAATTCATTTCTTTCTTCTTTTTTTTTTTGGTTTTTTGATATTTTTTTCTGTGGCATTTTATTTCATTTTTGGTTTTTTTTTGCCTGTTGGCAACGAATTTTGTGTGTAGCTTCTTCTTCTTCTTTGGGAAATATATATATATAATTTCATCCATACCAAAAATGTACAAAATTATTTCGAAAGTTTTTTTGTGTCTCTCTGACAATTTGCTAATGCGTGTGATTTTTGGAAATTTCTAATATATTTAAATTCAATATTTACTCAAGCTTTTATTTTGCAAAAAAAAAATTAGAGAATTAATTAAATATGTTCAAAGTTCATAAATTAAAGTTTATCGTTAAAAGTTAACTGTTTATTTAACGGTTTATGTTTAACAACTTAACTGAGTAGTTTTTTTTGGTTTCTTTTTAATGTTGACATTTCTTTAAAGTTTATTTATGTTACTTTGTTACTTTTTTTAAATTTGAAAATTGACAAAGTCATGAATTTTGTAATATTCACAAAGCAATTGAGTTTAGTTCAAGTTTCGCCAGCCTGAAGTCTCAACTTAAAGAAACTACAGTTCACGATCGAATTTTCAGATTTGCAAACTCATTTAAAGCTTTGGGACTTCTAAAAGCTTTTGAAAGAACACTTTAATGCTATAAAATCATTGTTCAAAGAAGTTCTATAAGAGTTGACATTATATACAAAACATTGTACTTAGAAGCTTTTAAGGAGTTGACATTGTCAATCTAATCTTTAAAGCTTTAAAATTTAAAGGATTAAGAACTTATCATATCATCAAATATCATATCTAATTAAGTTCTTTTATAAAAAACCGAGTATATCTGCTTTTGCAATCTTAAAATTTGGTTCAACATCTAAGAACTCTTTTAGTTTGTTTAGTTAACTATATTGAGGCAGAACTGTATATCAAATTTTAGTGACTTTAGAGCTTTAAAGCTTTCACTTGTTGGGAAAACAGGAAATCGTTCGATAGAATCACTCTTGGTTTAAGTTAGTTTACTTCATTAAGTCTGAACTGTAGTTAAATCTAATTTTAGTGATTATAAAGCTCTAAAGCTTTAATTTTTTGCAAAAACAGAGAAAATTTATATTTACAAACGTAAGATTCTGTTATATCTTGGTTTTAGTTAGTTTACTTTATTGAAGCTGCACTGTTTTTCATATTTTGTGGTAATACGAAACTAGTTTGCTTTATAATCAAAGTTTTTTAAGGCCCTGACATACCTACACATATTTGATTTGAGAGCTTTTAAAGACACCCAACTCTCTGTCGTATTTCTGTCTTATCTCAACTTGAAAGCTCAGCTCAGCTTGTTTCAAAATATTCTATTTGCTCTCGTAATCGCTTAGCGCTCAGTTTTCAAATTAAGTTCAAATTGACAACAATTTTGAAGCAATATCGCTTTAGTTTTTGACGACTTCCTTTCGTGCTGTTGGCCATAAAACGTTTATCCAAATAATTTGAAATGCATTTTGCGCATGTGCCGAGAGACGAGAGACATGACAAAATGACAAATTGGCTGTGTGGCTAACAGCAGCACTAGCAGCAGTAGCAGCAGCGACGCTGGCAGCGCAGTCGCTGCTGTCACACACTTACCCAGATACGAAGCGCTGCCTGCCTGCCAAAATGCAACGTAATTACAGTTACTTCAATCAAAAGCCAAAGCCAACGGGAGCTGCCGCTGCTGCTGCTGCTGCTGCTGCTGCACTTCGCACTGATTGCTGCTGTTGCTGTTGCTGCTGCTGCCAATTGCTGTTGTCCAGTGGCAGCAGCAGCAACAGTTGTTGCGCAATCGCTGCCAATGGCGTCAAACAGTAAAAACGTGCAAAATGCGGCATCGTTTAGTGGTTAGGTGAGAAACCGTTCGGGGCTCGCATTTGGCTAAAATATCAGTGAAAGTGGCCCGAATGTAATTGAAGCAACAGCAGCAACACCACGCGGCGTATGAGCAATCTTTTAATTGTTACTCTTACTGTTTCACACGTCGTCGCGCCTGTCGTGTCGTCGTTGTTGTCGTTGTTGTCGTTGTTCGTTGTTGTTGTTGTTGTTGTTGCCAAAGACCAGAAGCACTTTTATAGTTTTGTATGTTGATTGAATTTCAGTGTTTTTGCTTCTCTTTCTTTATTACTTTATTTATTACACTTTAATTTGCAACATTGCCACGCCTTCTACGCCTGCGTGCCTGGCATACTTGTAGTCAATTTTGATTTTGATTTTTTTTTTGTTTTTTCCTTTTTGTATTTGGGTTTCGGTGTCTGTGTCTTTTGCCGCTTTTTTTGTTTTACCGTTTTATTATGGCGCTGTAATTTTATAGCGCTCGCAATATACTCGACTCGACTCGACTCGATTCGACTATGATTATGATTATCATTATCATTGTCTGCTTCCTTATTTTAGCTAATTAACTGCACGGCGCCAGCGGCTTTCTTTCACTCAAAACAAACAAATTGGGGCTAATGGCGGGAGTATTAGACATAGCTCTATCTCTCTCTGTCTCTATATATGTGTCTCTATCAAATGTATTACAAGTTGTCTCTATGTCGTTCAAGGGGCGTGGCGTGTACAGTTTTTCATTTTTAATTAACACTTTCGCTTCGTAACAGTTTTCCATCAATTTGAAATATTGCGAAATCGACTTTTTGGCATCGCCTTTTGGCGTTTTACTTTAGTTTTGAAATTTTATAACAAATTCAGTGAGTTTTAAAACAAACTTACAAGCCTGTTCTGGTTTTCACTTTCCGTAAGATACTGCGAAAGTGAATTTCCTGAAATGTTCCCATTATCATCTTGAGAACAGTTTGCATTTGATCAAGAATTGAACAAGTTTGGCCTTAATTTTTACTTAAAATAGTTTCTTAGACTTTCAGAACTTAAAAAAAAAACCAAAAATTGTTTAAAAAACGAAATTGATTAAAAAAAAATCAAAAAAAAAATTTTCAAAAATTTCTTTATGCTTTTTAATTTCAAACTAAATACTTCGAGTTAAAAATCCAGTTTTAAAAAAACGAGCTTTTTAAAAAAAACCAAAATTAAATTGAAACTGCAGCGAAATTTACTTGGAAACGTCAAAGTTGAAGAATTTTGAAGACAGCCAAGAATATTTTTCACTTTTTTGAAAACCTGCAAGATTATTTTCCACTTTGTTTTTTAACTAAAAGTAAACTTTTTACGAAGATTTTAAATAAAAGCTTTTCAACTTGTTTTTGACAACAAAACCAAATTGAATTTTAAAGTCTTTAAACAGAAAAGAAAGCGAGAGCTAAGCGAAATATCAATTAAGGGAAACTGATTTTGCTTAGTAAATTGATAAATTTGAATAGAGATTAAGCAAAAAAACAAAATCAATTAAACATTTTCCAGTGATATGTGATTTGTGATTTGCTGCTTTATAGTTTTTTACAGACCTAAGCTAAGCTACAGTAACTTTTGCATGCTAACAACCCGGAAATTGAAATGCCCAACACATTTTCCCACACATAATTAATTTAACACAAAAAAGTAAAAAAAAAAGAAATAAAAGAAAAATAAAGCAAAAAAACAAAAAAAAATGAAAACATAAAAAGTGCTACATAAAAAAGAGCTATGCAAATGAGCGCAAATGCGGAATGAATGCAATGTACACCAGCAAAACCAGCAACAACAACAGCAAAAGCAACAGCAATCACAGCAACAACATTAACAACAGCAACAGCAATCACAGCAACAACAATCACAACAACAACAACGACAACAATCACATAGAGAGACAAGCACAACAATCGAAAGTGTTACACTTTCTGCACTTCAGCAAAAGGCAGCCAAACAAAACAACACAGCCATAAAACGAGTGCCATGTAATACAACAAGCAACAGCAACAACAACAGCAACAGCAACAACAACCTACAACAACAACCTACAACAACAACCTACAACAACAACAAACAACAGCTATACAACAAGCAACAGCAATATTGCAGCTAAAAATTGCCGCAATTGCGCCATCGACGCGACGCATGCGCAGCCCGCAAAGTCGACGTCGACGGCAACTGCGACTGCGGTAGCGGCAGCGGCAGCGGCAGCAACAGCGAGACAGGTGAAAGGGGCGTGCAACAACGTACGTGCTCGCCGTTGCCTCAATTGTTAAGCTGGACTCGAAAAAAAAGCAACTTGTGCTCGTTGTTTGTTTGCTGCATTGCATAATTTGTTCGGAACAGTTGACGCAAATGGGCAGCTGAAATGGCTGCTGAAAATGTCATGAAAAAGGCAGCAGTTAGATATTCTAAAACTTAAAAGTATCTTTATATTAATGTAATACATTTGTATGTCAATGTCACGTTCGATTTGTTTAGCTTTTGTGTTCTACTTAAACTCTAGAATTTCATTGTCTTTTTTTGGTTCGAAAACTCTTTTAACTGGTTTTTGATTGGGATTTTGTTTTTTTTTTAGAGTTTCTTTATAGTGACTTGTTTGGTCTGTTATGGTTTGTTGTTGTTGTTTCTTATGTTTGTTGTTGCTTGCAGGAGTTTTTTAACTCTCACTTTCATTTTAATGCGAGGCGTGATTTGAATTGCAGCGAGAGGAGAGCGGGGGTGGCAGCGCAGAGCAGTTGCTTTTATTGCCTTGAAACGGATGTGATTGAAATCATGTTAAGCAGTTGCTTTGACTTTGTATTGCTTTTATTGTATTGTTCAAGGGAACTGCAGTAAGTTGGCTAGCTGATTGTGGTATAAGGATTTGAAGATTGAGCTGGGATTAGTTGGGTTTATAGCTAAAGTAATGCTGAAGAAATGTTATGTGATATGTTGCAGAAGTGTTTGAATGTTGGTTTTTTGCTAAAGTTATTCTGATGTTTACACTTATGTTCATTGTTTTGATAATGTAGCTTTGATAGCAGATCTTTTAAGATCCAAACTTGCATAAGTTTCTTCAAAAAACTCGAACTTGAAACACAAAATAACATAAACTTTGAATATTTATGATTATCTTAGAATACAGATATGTTTTCCGTGAGCTTTTCATTCAGAATCGTTTTCGGTTTTGTGAATAAAGTAGAAATCGCTCTTCCTTTTTATAGCTAAGTTCAAATACTTCTCATTCCAGTGTCGAAAAAAACAAGCTATTAGATTTGTATTTTCTATCGATATTTGGAATTTAGAACAGTTTTGATTCTGAATGTTTTGATCGAAATCGTATATGGAAAAAGGTCTGATGAACAATTTTTAAAAACTTACTCTGCTGCATGCTCAGTTTCAATTCTTACTGAGCGAAGTCTTGCTTAAGAGTTGGTTTTGGTATTAAAATGATATTAGAACATAGTTTTCACTCTAGTTGGTAATAGTTAGTAATATCTGCTTAAATTGCTCTTAACTTAACTTGGTCGCTTTCAATATTTACTCAGCTAAACTAACATTCAAAAGTTTGTCAGCTTTTAGAATTGTTAATTTATGTATCTTATTTAACTAAATATCTGCAAAACAGAAAGATATCAACTGCTGTCATATGTACACTTTTAAAATTCACGCAAATTACGCAGCTTCATACTAAATGGAAACAAAAGAAGAAAAAAAAAAAAACACACAGAAAGTGAAAGTTTAATGCGGCATTAAAATAATAATAAAAACCTACACTAAAATTGTGACCAACTCAACTCTGTCGCTGCTGTCCATTAACATTTAACAAAAGCCCAGGCCAGAGGCTAACAATTAAGATAGAAAAAAACATAAAGATAATAATAATAGAGCCAAAGTCACACAAAGAGCAACAAAAAAAAGCCAATTCCATGCTACATTTTCACCCAAAAGAAGCACCATAAATTTTGTTGTCGTAGGTTTTGCGTTGTGTGCGTGTTCCGTATTCCGTATGCCTATAAATATTATGCGGCATGCTCATTTCTAATGAAAGTGTTACCAAAAAAAAAAGAAAAGAGCAGATAATCAGTCGAAATAAGCGGAAACCAAATGCAAAACAGTCACGAAAATTATGCAAATTATTTTAATTACAAATGAGAAACTTGAGTTTTTTTCGGTTTTTGTGCGCAAAACTACGAGAAGTTATAAAAATGACCATAAAAAGGTGCGAGGGCTACGAAGTGATGCGTTGTTGTAGCCCAAAAAGCAGAAGAAATAACCAAAAATATAAAAACAACAACAACAAACAGTTGACCTACTTATTTTGGCAAGAGAAACTGTTACCAAAAAAAAAAGCTGAGCCGCAGCCGGCTTCACTGCCGCAGCGACTTAAGTCATCGCTGTGCGTTGTTGTTGTTGTTGTTGTTGCTGTGTCTAAAAATAAACTCTGCGCCAGATTCTGCTGTGCGTTATCAGCGACGGCGACGACAGTGAAAGTGACAACAGCAGCAGCAACAACACACAAAAGATACAAGCTAAAAGTATCTCAGCAACAACACACAAAAGATACAAGCAAAAAGTATCTCACAAATACCATTTATTTCTCATCTTACATCTTAATCTTTTAACTGCCTTTTTTGTTTATATTGCTGTTTATTGTTTCATGCCATTTCCATTGCGTTTTCGTTTTCGTTCTCGTTTTCGTTTCACACACACACACACACTTCTTTTTAAAAAAATATTGTATTTTGCTCTTCTACTATCTTCTTTTATTTCTTTTCTGTTTTTACAGGCAGGAAATCTCCATTTTTGGGTTTCATTTGCAAAGCAAACGGTAATTTTTGTTGTTTAAGTTTTTTAAATTTTTCTTTGTTTGCTTTTCTTATGTTTATGCTGTTCTTTTGTTTGCATTTGTTTTTGTTTTTTTGTTGTTTGCAAACATTTTTGTGTTTTAAAAAGCTGTGCGAAAGTTTTCAATATGCTTTAGTTATTTGTCTTTCTTTTTGTTTATGTTTTGTTAAGTTTATAAAATAATTATTTTTAGATTTGTTTTGCCTGTTTTTACTGTTTCAGTTAACTTGTTTCAAAGCTTTTAAAAATGTCTTATATTGATCGTGTTTAACCTTTTAGTCATTTCACCATTTATCAACTCTTTTAACCACTTTCATCGTCGCCTGTCTTCCGTCTGCCTTTTCGTGACAAGGCATAAAAAAGCAGCATCAGTTAAGCAAAAAAAATTTCCCAAACATAAATCCTAGCGCTAAATACAACCCCCCTCCCCCCTTAAGCGCCGCCCCTTTACACGTATCAAAGAAAAACTGCTTAATTAAAAAGCCAAATGTAAAGTTGCGCATGCGCCGTGTGAGCCGCTGCACGTTGCATGCAGATTTGCAAGTCCTAATTTTTTGTTAGCATGTGTCTGTGTATGTGTCTATGTGTGTGTGTGTGTGTTACTTCACAATGCGCATGCAACATAAAGCAAACAAACACTTGCGCACTTTTCACTTACGCTTCGCTGCCAACGGCATAAAAAAAGAGCGCAGCGAAAAGAAAACGCAAAGAAAAGAAAATATTACTTCACTGCCACAGACCAGAAATGTGGTCGTCGTCTCTGCCACAACAACATGGCATAAAATTTCGCAATAGTTGGTAATTCGCCTAAAAACAGCAACAGTTACAGCCACAAAAGCAACAACAACAACAATCCATAATAAAAAAGTTCGCAAATGAAAGTGAGAGTGAATAAGAAAGCGGAAACTAATGCAAGCGAAACCAACAAAAATAATACAAAATACAAAAACAACAACGCTGCACGACGGAAACTGGTTTCTGCGGCTGCCGACGGCAACGGCAACGACGACGACGGCGACGGCGGCGTCGGCAAAACTCGTTTGTATGTGAAATGTGCAAGAAATCAAAGAGCGCGTCGCTTTTTGGATAACAGCGATAGCCAGCAGCGCAGTTAGCAGAGCAGAGCAGCGCAGTCAGCCTTTAGCAGCAGCAACATTCAGTCTTTAGCAGCGCAGTCAGCAGTCAGCCGTCAGCCTTTAGCAGCGCAGTCAGCAGTCAGCCTTTAGCAGCGCAGTCAGCAGTCAGCCTTTAGCAGCGCAGTCAACACTCAGCCTTTAGCAGCGCAGTCAGCAAGCAGCTGTTAGCAGCGCCTTCAGCAGACAGCTGTTAGCAGCGCTGCGCAGTCAGCCGTTAGCAGTCGCAGCGCAGTCAGCCATTAGCAGTCGCAGCAAAAGCACGCTCAGCTGCGCCTGCGCAGCGTCAACTGAGCGCAGCTTTTTGAGTGATTTTGCATTTGAGCGCGCAGCGAAGAGTGAAGTGCAAAGAGCGTAGAGGATAAAAATCAGTTGAAAGCTGAAATTTCACTTTCGCTTTTAGCTGCTGCTGCTGTTGCTGTTGACTGAGCTGCTTGCTGAGCTGCTTCCTCTTTGTTTGCTTTGTTTGTTGGTTTGCCTGACTTGTTTGTCTTATCTACCCCCCCTCTCTCTTTCGCCTTTGCTGTCACTGTGTTTGCGTTTGCTTTGTTTGTTTGCCGCTTGAGGCGCATGCGGAAATTGTTTGAGCTTGCATTCAATTTTTTGGGCAGTTTGCCAAAAGTGAATTCGCCTAGTTTTGTATTTTCAAAGCAAATTACACGGTTTTTTTTTCTGTCTAACATAGCATTAAAGGGGTGTAACAAAGCTTTGATGCAAAATAAAGTTCAAAAGCTTAGTTCTTTTGGTTTTTACAATAATATTAGTTTTAGGCAACTTTGCCGAAATGAATTCGCCTAGTTTTTGCAGTTTAAAGCAATGTAAGGTATGCTTGCAAGTTTTCCAGCTTTTCTTTTGTTTTCTTCTGTACCAAAGTTCTGCTATGAAAGCCGTTTTTGCGTGCTTTCTGCAACACCCTTTAAATTAGTCGAGTCGCAGTTTTGACCCACTTTATATAGGCAGACAGCTGCCTAAGTAGTGCTCAGGCCCTTATCATTTACTATTGTGCACTTGACAGCTAAATACAAAAAACAACAGCAACAAACACAATTTACAGCAAAATAAATTATAATGCAAATAAAAATCGAACAACAAAAAAAAAACACTGAGTACTTCTTATCAGCTTTGGCGCCGTACAGCTATGATTAATAACAACTTGTAAAAAAAAACGATGGAGGGAAAAAAACCAACAACTTTGTCCTTGGCTTTCGAATACAAAAATTGTGACTAACTATTTGCTAGTTTAGTATTTATTGCTATATATATATATATATATATTTAATATATATTTATTTATTTACAGGCAAATCCACATCGAATAGCAAAGAAATCATCTGTCCGGATGACAAATACAAGGAGGAGGGTGACATTTGGAATGTTGAGGCGCAAACGGCATTTCTCGGCCCCAATTTGTGGGACAAAACATTGCCCTACGATGCTGACCTCAAGGTAACACAAGTTAGTATCATAACTCATCGCTGCGTAGTGGCTGCGTCTGTATTTCCTACCCCCACCCCCCACCCCAAAAATCAATTGCAAACGAAACAGTTAAACACGCACACACACACATACACAAGACGACAACAACAACAACAACAACAACCATTGAAATTAACAACGTTTTTCGGTGCTTTCTTAGTGCGAGAATTGTATTCTCTTCATTTTGTATATAAATAATAATTCTGTACAGTTTGTGTGCGTCTTAAGAAATTTAACTAATTTTATAATTAAACTATACACAAGAGCTGTAAATATTACATGTGGCTTTTAATTACTTTCAATTACTTTAGGAATTCAAGTTAAAGAAAGAAGAGGGGCATAATTATTTGAGCCTAAAAGTAAAAAATTTGTAAATAAGTTGATTACTTGAGCCTAAAAATAACAATTACTTGAATACATTTTGACAAAAAAGTAATTACTTATGTAATTAGATAAATAATTGCTCACTTCTTGAGTTATTATTATAAATCAACTTAATTACATAAATAGTTACGCCTGATAAATGCAAGGCTTAGACGATAAATTCAATTACTTAAGTAATTGCACAAAGTAATCTCAAAAGAATTGAATTTCTTTAGTAATTATAGATCAATAATGAAGTAAATTGTTTGATTATGTTATAATAATGATCAATTATTAAGTAATTGTTACAATTAAATTCAATTACTTGAGTAATTATGTACTTAAAATGTAATTACACAATTAATTATGATTTTAAAATGTATTTAATTAAGTAATTCTGCATATAAAATGTAATTACTCAAGTAATTAACCTTCAAAATAAAGTTAAAACTTAATTACTTGAGTAATTATGTAATTATTTGACTAATTATGTATAAAAAAGTAATTACTCAAGTAATTATGTCTTTTAAATATATATTTACTTAAGTAATTAGGCATATGAAATGTAATTACTCAAGTAACTTTGTATACAAAATGTAATTACTTAAGTACTTATGATATTTAAATGTATTTACTTAAGTAATTATGCATATAAAATGTAATTACTCTAGTAATTATGTCATTAAAATGTATTTACTTAAGTAATTAAGCATATAGAATGTAGTTACTCAATAAATTAGCCTAAAGACTAAAGTTAGAACTAAATAACTTGAGATATTTTACTATAACCAATAAAAAGCACTTCTAACTTAAGTAATTGGCTTAGTAATTAAATAAGCTCTTTGAACTAAAGTAATTGGATTAGTTATTAAAAGTGACAGCTTTTTTCAGTACAAATTTAAAATAAAAAGCAAAACAGTTTTCCTGGTGCTTTTGCCTTGTTGTTTGTTAACTGCTCTGCTGTTGCTGTTTCTGTTGCCATTATTTTTTTGGATGCTTTTAAATGCAACATTTTGTTGGGACAGTTTTGAGACTACAATTTGTAAATTCTTCTTCCGTCACGCAGTATGCCGACCTAGATGAATTCTTGTCGGAGAATAATATACCTGATGGCCTGCCCGGCACACATTTGGGACACTCTGGTGGTCTGGGCCACCGCTCCGATTCATTGAGCCATGCAGCGGGTCTGTCTCTGGGTCTTGGGCATATAACAACAAAACGCGAACGATCGCCATCGCCATCGGATTGCATTAGTCCCGATACGCTAAATCCGCCATCGCCGGCCGAATCAAGTGAGTATAGCTCTGTGTGTAACTGATTGAGGCGGCAACCCCTTTTGAAGGACCCCACACTCCCCCCTGTCAACCCTTTCTTTATTATTTGTTATATATTCAATATTAAACACAAATGGAATGGACATTGCGCCTAATTTAACTTTGATTACCATTATATATTTGATTATGATAATACCATATACAAACTTTTTCATCTAGCGCCCTTCATCCCAAAAACTATAAAAAAAGAAAATTGAAAAAAAAAAAAATACAAAAAAAAGAAAATGTTTTTGCTCATGTTTTATATCAAATGCTAAATGTTAAAGGCTGGTTACATTCCAATTTGTGCAATAATTCAAAGGCAAAATTTGACTTTTTTTGTCTCTTTTTTTTATCTTATTCTTTTTTTTTTTGTTTTCATTTTGTTTTATTTTCAACGACAAAACAAACAAAAAAAAAGAAAAGTTGTGCTCCATTTTGTTATATTATTGATTCAAAAAAAAAAAAAAAAATTATATAGCACGAAAAGAGTATGTGGAATCCATTGTTAACATTTAGTATTTGATATTCCAGCATTTTCATTCGCATCGTCGGGGCGTGACTTTGATCCGCGCACCAGAGCATTCTCCGATGAGGAGCTTAAACCCCAGCCGATGATTAAAAAGTCACGCAAACAATTTGTTCCAGATGAGCTCAAGGACGACAAGTATTGGGCACGCAGACGAAAGAATAACATTGCAGCCAAACGATCCAGGGATGCACGTCGTCAGAAGGAGAATCAAATTGCGATGCGTGCCCGCTATTTGGAAAAGGAAGTGAGTATTACAATTCTGTAATCAAACAAAAACTTAATTTAGTTGATTCTAATTTTCTAGTATCCATTACAGAACGCAACACTACATCAGGAGGTTGAGCAGCTAAAACAGGAGAACATGGACTTGCGTGCACGTCTGTCGAAATTCCAGGATGTGTAATGAATGTATAAAAACAAAACAAAATAAAACTAAACAAAACAAAATAAAATAAATAAACAACAAATGTGACTTGGGCGATATACATATACGAAAACCACAACAACAACAATTACATTATAACAAAATATATAATTGATAAATATATAAAAAAAAAAAAGAAAGAAGAAAAACATACTAATAATTTTGTTAGTAAGACAGACATGAAAAGTACACTATAAATACAAGGCATATATACAAATATATATATATATATATATACCTACTTATAAATACAAGTTATATATGATAATAAGATACACACACATACACACACACACACACACACACTGCTAAAGGGCAAACAACATTTGTAAGCGCATATTTATTTTAAACTTAACGTAAAACAAAAACTAAATGCAAATTAACTAAACAAAAAAGCAAACATTTAACTTACATTTTTAGTGTAGCTTAAAAATAAAAGAAAATTTCAACAAAAAACGCCGGCTTTAAAAACATGTCTCTCACCATTTATCGATAACAAATCGAAAGTGCAAGCCTGTGCGCGTATCACTTTGCCGTAGCCGTAGCATATATTTCCCACATACTACTACTACCACAACAAAAACAAAAAACTACACATTTGTTAGCCAAGTTCATTTTGGTCAAAAGAAATTATCCAAAAGTTGTTACATTTTTTTCAAACTAGCGTGTTTTGTTATTAGTTTTTACAAACATTATATATAGATTTGCAGCACTTTTAAGGCTTTACGTTTCTGTACTGCTTTAATTTTTACTTTAATTTTCAGCCTAATTTTTGTTAAGTTTTATTTACTTAGTGAATTTTTTATATAATAATTTGTCGCTTTTATCGTGCATACATATTGTAAATAATTTCGTTGCCTACTTTTTTTCAATTTGACTCAAACAAAACAAAAAAATTGTACAAAAAAAAATACAAAAAACCCAGAAAAATTACAAAAAAAACAACAACAACAACAACAACTACTACAAGTAAAAAAGAAAAACCATTTAGAAATGAGCAAAGAACTTCCCTCCTCAGTTGCCTCAGCGCCAGGCAGCTGTTAGTTTAAGATGAGCTATGATTTTTATATATTACGAGAGCTATAAAAGAAAAAGAAAAAGAAACAACAAACAAAATATTAATTACTTATATAATACACAAAAAAAAAACTATTATTTATATAGTTTTTTTTGTTATTTGTTGATAACTACAATATAATATAAAAAAAAAAGAAAGTTGAGAAAGCAAGAGAAAAAAAAAAAACATTTAAGGCATAGTCAAACTTGCTCAAACTTTGTTTTGAGCCCAACAAAACTTTTCTTACTACTCTCGCTAACTAAGTCCTATAGAGAACCTTTTACAGTTCATATAACTTCTATCACAATTTCACTATTCTCTTCTCTTCTATACTATTTACTTGCTCTATACTTTACTGCTTTCTTTGTTTTTTTTTTTGTTTTTAACTAATTTGTTTGGTGTGATTTGCAAGATCTTAAATCTTATACATAAATATTATTATTATTATTATTATTATTATATTATTATTATTATTATAAAATTATTATTATTATTATTACTGTTTACAGTTTTAGTTAAGTTTTATTTTATTTGTTAAACATTGAGTTACATTTACCTGCATATTTAGCATTTTAAGCCTAACAAATAACAGCAAAAACAACATTAGAAAACAAAAAACAACAAACATTAAGCAAAAAAATGAAATAAATTTTATACAAAACACTGAAGAAATTTAATTTACAATTAATTTTTTAAAGCAATTATGAATTTTTAATTTTTTTCAAACAACTTTACGTTTTAAGCAACTTTTTTAAACAAAATTTCACAAAATTTTATTTATTTTTTAATGGAAATTGTGCAAAAAAAAACAACAAGAAATGAGTTTAGAAAGAAAACCGTAAACCATTCAAAGATGATACGTAATTGAATAATGATGAGAGAACAAGCAGAGCAAATGCAAAAGAAACAACTGTGTAATAATAAAAATCTAAGCGTTGCTTTCAAAATATTGAAATATATGTTTTTTGGTACCACTATTTTTCAAAACAAAAACGGAATATTATATCTTAACACTTAAACAATGCAAGGATCTCACAGCAAGTACAGTTTTAGCAAAATGCCATGAACAAACTACCCGAAACTAACCCTAACGATAACAAAACAAAAAAAAAAAACATTTATAGATAACTATATACTAGCAAACTACTTAGATGTTTATCTATTAGATCTACACACACTAACTCTCCCACACACACACACACACACAGAAAATTAGAGAGGTTGCACCTAGCAAATAGTTAAGGAAAACTTCCAAAATTTCAGTTGGTTCTACTTTTCCAACAAACCAAAAAGATAACACCCAAAAGTCCCCAACTTAACAAAAAGAAAACCTAACCTAAAAGCCTTTTGCACTGCTATGAAAACCACCTAGAAAAAAAGAACCCAAATATGGAATTAAAGAAGAAAGTAAAAGAAATTTAAAGAGATAAAAGAAGAAGAAAAAGAAATACTCGTATCATTGGAGTCAATATTTGAGCTTTGGTTGTTTTGTAAAGTGACACAGAAACTATACGATAGCTATAGCGATAACGATAACGATACCGATAACTAACGTAGTTGATTTAGCCCCCGATAACATTTCAGAACTAAGCAATTGCTACATATTTGTATAAACAAAAATCAATTAAACAAAATGAAAAAAACAAAAAAAAAACAAAAACAAACATCGTGTTATATTTATATAAAGATATATATTTATGTCTAAACTAAGATGCGCATAGAGGTGAAATTATTTATGTTAAATTGCGAGCTCAGTTGGCCTGGCGAGTGTGACCCTGTTGCAATAGAGTGTGACCAGTCGCATTAACTAATTAGTTCTTTAGATATATATTTTTGAGTAGTTTGTAGTTGCTTTTTAGTTACTTTTTGTTGAAAGTTAGAGAATTTTGTTAAACTAATCGTAATGAAATTTGAAAGCATACTTTTTGGCTTTGATTTTGGGTTGCCTCGCACAGCCAAAAAGCTAGCAATATTAACAAAAATTAAACAAAAGCAACATTAACAAAAATCAGCTCACAAATTAAGAATAAAAATAAACATAAAAATAAAAATAACAAAAATTATACACAGTTTTATGCAACGAGAATGTTTGTTGTAGTTTCATATTGATTTCGTTAGTGATTGAACATTAGTTTTTTAAATTAAAAAATTGCAACAATTGTTGCAATATATATATAATTCTGATAAGAATGTTCCGTAACAAAAATGTAGACTTTAGCAACAACAAGAAGACGATAAAACTGAAAGTAAAAAAAAGAAGAACCTTTTGTTTAGTAAAAACAAGAAAAAGAATAAACGAAATTATGTCTAATATACAATATATATATATTTATTATATACAAAATACATACATCATGTTATTATAATTATAATAATGAATTAGTTGAAGATAACAACTTTTGTAGATAAATTCAATATTGTAGCTGATGATTTTTTATAAGTACTTACATACAAGAAAAAACATACATACTTATACTTAGTATATATACTACCATATAGTATATATATATATATATATATAAAAACACAACATAGAGCAATGGAGCTGTTGCGCATCGTAAATCGATAAATCGATAAATCGATAAATCGTAGGCAGGGGTATAAATAGTAACTAAAGACACAAATTGTTGGAGTGCAAAGCAGATTAGCAAAACAAAAACAAAAACAAAAGATAATGGATATATCTAGCTAGATATAACTAAGCCTAGTGGGTCAAACAAAAGTACAGTTAAGTATGCAAATGCTGAGTGTTTTTAGTGTTCTAAGGCAAAGAAGAAGATAAAACAGAGGAAGAAGTAGAAGAACTGTGTGAAGAGAGCAATGTCGGCAATGCGAACATATGTAACGCTATATATACATATATATTATTATATATACATATATAATATAATATACATATACACATAAATACCTATATATATATATATACATACATATATATATATATATATATATATATATTCTTACATATTATTAAAGACAAAAAAAAAAAAACGTTGTTGAATTTTAAAATCAATAAGATAAAAGTCAGAAGCAGAAGCTGATATATAAATGTAGTATTAAAAACAAAAAAAAAAAAACAAAGCAAAAAAAATTGTTAGTTGTTGCAAAAAAAAAAAGATGCTAAAAAGTCCCAAAATTAAACAAAAGAATTAAACACCCACACAAACACACACATGCGTTTTAGAGCCTTTACTTATATTTTGAGAATTTTGCGATTGAAATGAAAAGCGAAATAATTTTATATGAAATACAATACCAAAAAAAAAAAAACAAAAAAAAACAAGCAAAAGCAAAAATGAAAACAGCTAAAGCTAAAGCTAAACATAATTTAGAACTTAAACTTTGTAAGGCGTTTGTATTAGTAAAGAAAATCAGAGCAAAAGAGAGTAAAGTAAAAGCTTGCGGCAATAGAGAGAGCAATGCAAAAAGAAAAGGAAAATGCAAAATCCAAAAAAAAAAAATATACAAATACTGCGCCTAGTTGTTGCAAAAATGATAAAATTAACAAAAAACTTAAATTTAAATTTAATACAAAAAAAAAAATTCAAGTATAAAACAGCCTATGCAAGGACACTAACATGTACCTAGATATATATACAAAAAAAAAAAAAAGAAGAAAAACGAAAAACCAAAAAGAAAAACGTACTTAAAAATCTACAATATAAAAAGCGTAAAACAAATGCTAAACAAACTAAAAATAAAAACAAAAAACAAAAAACACAAAAGAGCTCGACAAAAATAAAATGGCGCAAAAATTGCTGCAGATATTAGTTTAGTTTTTAACTTTAAACATAAATAATTTGTTAAACATTTTTGTACACGTCTCTCTGAACATTAAGTTGCTAAAAACTCAAGCATTTTCCCTTTAAGTTTCTATATATATATATATATAATTGCAAGTATTCCTTTTCAACTGTCATGGAATCTTGAAATACTATATGTTTCATTCGATTATAATATTTTATTTTGATAAGCGATGAAAATTCTGTGAAAGTGCAAGCAAAATGAAACCAATATGATGAATATTCATAGGAAATTTAGTATGATGGACATCATTTAAATATGGCAAGGAATATGTTTTATTGAAACTGCAAAAACAATAAAAATAAAGGTTTAGATACAAATTTTGAAACGATAAATGCAAAAAAAAAAAAAAAACAACCAAAAATGTGTAATTCTTGATTTGAGATATAAATTGGGGTTTGTAGGATATAATAGTTACAATTGCTTATGTATATATGTAAATTACAATCGGATTAACTTTTTGAAGTTATATCAAAGCATGGAATTAGGTTTATCCATTGCTAAAGGCAAAATAAGTTGCTTTTGAACCGATTTTGACAGCCTTGTCAAATTGTAAATATCTTTTTTTCTGACATATGTTAAATGGTTTGTATGTTTATGTAAAAAGGTAATTGGAATATACATTAGTCGCATAAGCTCTGGGCAAAGATTGAATAAGCATGCCTCTGGCAGCCCTTTTACACTTGACTGGCAGCAAAATTATTCGATAAGGTCAGTTAAAACCGGCCTAAATTGCAACCTAAACTAACAAATTTGATTTAAAAACCAATGCAAGCTTAGCAACTAAAAACTGTTGCATACTTTTGAGCTGCAGCGTTTATTGAGCTCAGCAGACAGCGCCGCCATTTGTTAAAAAAGCGAACTAACTATTAAAAGCTTGCGCAGAAAAGTAGGCAAAACAAATTTATTGTTCAACAAAATCGTCAGTTGCGATCAAACAAAGAGCCCACCAGGATGACCTTGAAATGTTTGCACTTAATTTCGATTTTATTTGCTTTGCGCATAATTAAAACTCAAAAGTATTCAGCTTAAGGATCTTAACAGCGCAATGTAATCAAAGCTTTGCGCATGCATATGTTGCTGGCAACATTGTTGACAAGCGGTTTACATGATAAGCAGACCTCGAATAACATTTTGCTTATATATGTATGAGTAAACATATGTATGCAATATGTGTAGCACTTGAAAAGTCAACACGCCACACTAATTACCAAATAAATCGAGCGACACACCTCTCATTGCCATTAACTTATGCAAAAACGTAAACGAATTTCCTCATTTTTAACAAACTTCCAAGCAATTTCCGTGGATTAACAAAAGCAACAGCAACAACTACAACAACAACAACAACAGCAACAACAAGAGCCTGCATAACGCTTGTCGATTACTTCCTACGAAAAAACGTGCGTAGCAAATGTGGCAACAAATGCGAGCAATGTTAACACATGAGATCCATATGTTTAAGTATGTATGTGTGCCTGTATGTGTTTGCACACATAATACACAAACAAGACGCAACAAATTACCAAATTACGAAAAAGTAACTGGCAATAAAAAAAACAAAGGCAACAACAACAACAACAACAAACAAGCAGCCAATAGCCACTTAAAATGTTAATAACAACATCAAATGTTAAACTGGAAATATGCAGCAGGCCAACGTTGAACTTGAGCTTGAAATATGAGCGACGGCGAAACGGCGAATTGTCTCTGCATGGCTGAGTTTGAGCTGCGCTGCGGCTGCGACTGCGGCTGCACTGTGGTTATTGTTGCTGCTGCTGCTGCTGTTGTTGTTGTTATTGCTGTTGCTTTTCACTTGGGACTCTCTTTTGATCACCAAATGAGGTCAACGCGTCGCATACGTAATGTGCGTTAAATGACAAACTTATGAAACCAAAAACAAAAACCAGCAGCTATTTCTTTGATTGTTTGTTGTTGTATTTGTAGAGTGGCGCCGGAAGCACACACAACATACGATAAATGATGAGCCAGCGTGGGCGTAGCATCACCCCCAACACCTCACACCCGACAGACGACAAGCTGCTTCAGTTTTGGCGTCGCGCCGTTTGACAGTTGACGATTTGCCGGCAAATCTCAAGCAGCAGACAGCAGCATCAACAGAGCAGCAGCAGAGATAAAGCAGCAACAGCAACAGAGACAAAGCAGCTACAAAGACAGAGCAGCAACAAAAACAGAGCAGCAACAAAAACAGAGCAGCAACAGAGCCAGAGCAGCAACAGAAACAGAGCCAGAGCACCAACAGCAACAGAGCCCAGTGTGACAACAGCAAACCCCACTGTAAGAGAGCGCCCAAAACTGATGACGCAACAGCGCTGCTTTCTGCCTAAGAGAGCTATGACATAATACGTTTTGTGTGTGTGTTCGCTGAGTTGTTTGAATTTTGCGCTCGCCGCTCGCCTGCGTTCATTTGCTGTCGAACAGCGGCCGTGGCAAGTACTATAGCAAAACAAGAAGCAGCTAGCGGAGCGCTAAATAATAATAACAGCGCTCGCCGCCCTCGGAGCAGCATTCGAACACGTTGCCTTACGAGCGAACAGAAAAAAAAAAAAAACGCTACACCCGCTCTGCCTGCTGCTACACTCGTCGCGTAACCGCGTAACGTTAACGTAAGCGCATTACAAAACAACGTCAGCGCTTTGCTTTTATTGTCAACGTAACTAGCGCGTTTTGCTGCAAGTGTGTGCGTGTGTGTTGGTGTGTGTGTGTGTGTGTGTGTGTTTAACGCAGGAGCTGCATTAATTTGCAATTAGCTAAGCTCAAGTGAAGTGTCGTTTAACACAGCAACGTCATCGTTTGCCCCCCGCCTCCCCTCAGCTAACCGCGCTAAATGTGTAAAACTCGTCTGTGGGTTACGTAAAGCCGAGCCGTTGAGTTCTTACAAAACAAAAAAAAAAAAAAAAAAACAACGCAATAGGCAAAAAGTTACGCGCACGCCCCAAAAAAAAAAAGCGGGCAACAAATATAAAATATACAAAAAATTAAAAAGAATTTTTGCAGTGTTTTGTTGTTGTTTCGCGTGTGGCAATAAATTTGGACACAAAAGAATTTATTGTGTGTGTGCGCTGCTGCCTTCAGACAGGAGGCGCGGTCGTGCAGTACAAGTTTGGCAAGAAGAAGAAGAAGCAGCAGCCGCAGTCGACGTCGCAGCAGCAGCAGCCGTTGTCAGTGCGACAGGTAAAGTTAAAGAGCATGGCGCTAAGAGAGAACATAATGAAAATGGCGGCGCTCTTAGGCCTATGTTACGACATCAGGCCACACGCCGTTTGATCTGTGTGTATGTGTGTGTGAGTGAGTCTGTGTGTGTTTGTGCAATGTGAATGAACGGACGCTCAACTAAGTTGCATTGCTCTTTGCACAGCAGCAACTGAGCAGAGGCAGCGGCAGCGCAGCAGCAGCAGCAGCAGCGGAAAAACTGTTTTTCACTGGCTGCCTTCTGCGAATTGATTGTGAAAACAAAATGCGCTGCGCTGAGCTGCCAAAGGCACCCAAAGGGGGGGGTGGGTGGCCTGGGGTACGTTTTGCGCCGCTTACGTGTTGCCATATTTTTAAAGGCATTACTAAGCGGTTTTTTTCTCTCTCTGTTGTTTGCGCCAATTGTTAATGTTGTTGTTTTCATTTCGTTTCGTTTTGGTTGCGGTGAACGTGTTGTTGTTGTTGTTGTTTTTGTTGTTGTTGTTTTTGCCTTGTTCTAGCAAATCAAATTGGCAGCACTTGATAATAATTTATATTTAATTTGTGATATGTGATAAAAGCATGCAGCACACTGAGTAATTTGCATGTTCCATTTGTGTCAATTGAAACTGAACTAAAATAAATATACAATTTTATATAATTTTATATAAATGTGTTAAATGTGTTAAATAACTAAGTGCATAACAATTTGCATAAATTAATGCAAATTTAAGTGTTTATAAATAGCAACATCAATTAATTAATATTGAATAAATAAGTTATATAATAACCTGTTTAAAATTCAATTTTAAGACCCTTACAAAGTCGCTTAAGATTTCGAGTAAAACGTTTTTAAATAAAATTAAAAATATTTTTAAGTTGTGAATAACGCTTAAAATTTAAGAAATTCCTTGTTACGTCAGGAATTTATATCATAAAAAAAATATAAGATAAAACAAAAAATAATAAAAATAAAAAAAAGAAAATAAAAACTAAATAAAAAAATTTAAAAAAATAAATAAAAAAAAATATAAATAAAAAATAAATAAAAAAATATAAATAAAAAATAAATAAAATAAAACTTACAATTTCTTTAAATTGTGACTAACGCTTAAATTTAAGGAATTCCCTGTTAGGTCAGGAAAAATAAACCATAAATAAATAAATAAATAAAAATAACTACAATAATTTAAATTGAAATAATGTTTCAAATTTTCATAAAAAAATATAAAATGCACTAAAATGTAAAACTAAAAAATCCAAAAACTGTATAAATTTACGATTACATAAGTATTATGTACGGAAATTGTTAATTATGTACATTATTTACATTATTTACACTTTGAACTTTATTGAAAAGCAAACAAATTGTTGCAACAAACGCTTGTCAAATTAACAGTCGCAGTTGCAACGCCCGTTGCCCCGCCAAGCAACCCTCTATTCCCCACTCCAAACTGGGGGCAACGATTGCCGGCTCGTTGCAGTTTACGTGACGCTGGCAGCGTTGTCGTCGTCGTCGTCGTCGTCGTCGCCCCGTTTGACGTTGACGTTACGACACGCGACGCATTATGCGACCAGCGACAACAACAACAACAACAACAACAACAACAACAACAACAACAGGGCTACAAATGAAAACTGTTAAGCTGTAAAACCTTTAACTGAAATTGCAAATTTTGTACGAGCATTTCCTTCGACATTATGCAAAAAAAGCAAAAAGCAAAAAACGGCTCATAACTGTTTTCTGAGTCATTGTGTCTAGCTGCTGGCAATTGGCTCTTACATAAAGCTACTCTGATATAAGCCAACAATTAGTCAGAATCTAAAGTAATTGCTTATTATATAACTAAAAAGTGTGCGAAAGAAATCAAATGTGTACCAAAGATCATAAAGCGCCCTAAAAACGCAAATAGAATTTGCCCAAGTCAATAATAATTCTGACAGCTGTTTTTCTTTTCTTTTGCTTTTTTGCGTGGCGTTTATCGTCTTCACAAAACAAAAGTCATAAAATGCGCCATAAAAAAGCAAATGAAAAGCTAATAAAACAAATATCAAAGCACAAATCACACACACACAAACATACACCAATACACACATCAAGCAACAAGAAAATTGTATAATAAGTTCAAAGCGATTTCATAACACTTTGCGTATAAATTGTGCTCAAGTCAACTGCTACTCGCAGTTATTGAACAACAATCACAATCACAGCAATTATGTAATTTCATTAGGCCCAAAACATACGACAGTTTGGCCTTTCAAACACACCCACACATATACACACACACACACACACATTCACACACACACACTTGTGGAGTCATATAAATCTCGTAACTAATTGGAGAAGCAGCAGCAGCCGACGACGACGACGTCAAACCTTTCCACATTTGCATTTGACATTGCATTTCATGGCAATTTCTTGTCGCCACCCACAACAACAACAACAACAACAATTGACTTAAGTAATACGAGTAATACAAGCTTTAAGCTTTAATTGACATGCACCGACTTGCAGCTAACCTGCAAAATCAACAGAAATTATTGACTCAAGCAAATATATCTCTATCAAACCTGTTCTGTTTTTCTGTTTTTAAACATATTATAACAATTACCGTTAAGCAAGTGAAATTAACACCATTTAAGTTCATATTGGTTCTTAAGCAAGTGATTTCAATCCGCATAATTTAAGTAAAAATGGCAACATTAAAGACAACTTAACTTTTAAATAGGGGAGATTAGCTGGCTTGAGGTTCTTTCAATGGCAAGTCATTCTAATAGAACATTGATAAGTTAGAACATTGCAGTCGAATACACCCGACTGCGATGTACTCTGTTTTAGCTACTTCGCGGAGTCGGGCGGCATTTTTTTCGTTCAATCTATTTGAGAAGTCAACAGAAGTCAATCTGCCAAATTTGGTGATTCTAGCTTAGCTGGAAGATACAGACTTTGCTCATTTGCGGGGTTGGTAGTGGGCGTGGCCAAATTTGTTTATATCAGATCAATCAAGGAGGTGATAAGTAGCCCTTGTATCAAATTTGGTTACTCTAGCTGTAAAACTGTGGAAGATTCAGTTTTTTGCCGACTGTGGGGGGGGGAGGTGAAGGTGTAGGTGTAGGGGAGATCTTGACATTTTGTCTGCCTTAGCTTCAAAACTTGAAAAAACGGTGTTCATACGGACGGACAGACCTTTCACAAACCCAATATACTCTTATTTTTTTCAAAAATTAAAAATAGACTACAAATAGAAGAAATTTAAATACGCAAAATCTTGACAAAAGTGAAAATAGGAACACTTAAGCCAAATTCACTTTTGCAGTATCTTTTTTAAAACGAAAAACAGAAAAGTTCAAAACAATTCAAGGAAGATGATGCTACTTTACCTAAATTTCGATTGGTTTCACAAATTCTAGATCCAATTATTCTGAAATAGACCAAAAGAAACTCTTTTCTAGCATTCTTAGTTTATTAAGTAATAC
The DNA here is from genome assembly GCA_949708635.1 of Hirtodrosophila cameraria. Taxonomy (NCBI): domain Eukaryota; kingdom Metazoa; phylum Arthropoda; class Insecta; order Diptera; family Drosophilidae; genus Hirtodrosophila; species Hirtodrosophila cameraria. Next base: position 19,112,132 of record OX453091.1, read on the forward strand.
TAATATACCTCTTTGAAAACCACTTATCATCTAGGGTGCTCGAAAAAAGTAGTTGACGTCGTTGTTGTAATTGGTTTTTTGCCTCGGTCTGAGTCTCGGTCTCACTCGCAGTCACAGTCGCAGTCGCAGTCTTAGTAGCAGTGCCAGTTTTAGCTCCAAACCCCAATCCCCAATCCACAAATCGCAGTACCCAGTCTCCAACATAGAATGTTGTCGCCATTGGCAGCCAAGTCGTCTGACGACAAAGGCAAAGGCGATGGCGACAACAGGCAACGATAAATGCAATCGCGAAATATGATTGACATTGCATAATACAAAAATAAAAAATAAAAAATAAAGAAAAAAATGAGAAAAGCAAAATAAAAAGCAACAACTAGAATGCAAAGACGTATGTAAGTAAGCATTTATATCAGCGCATAGTCGCACACAGGCCACAAACACACAAAACACACAAACACATACAGCACAAAAGTGCGACACATTCGAGGTTCATTTACGTAGGTTGTATCCCAACGTTCTTATAACATACATTATGGAATTACACGCCATATAAACACTCAACAGGCGAAACTCGCAACAGACGCACATAGATTGCATTTGAGATATACCTGCAGTTATATGATATGATACGTATGCAACATTTTTTTTTTCTTCCCTTTTCTTTTTTTTATCTTATAATACTTACGCAAGCTAAGAATTGGGGTTGCCTCAAAGTTTACCCCCTTATTACCCACAGTTTGTTAGCAGAATGCCTGCAGAGACACTCACTTGCAGATTTGATGTGCGTAGATACAGATACTTCTATTTCAGACAGACTTACAGATACAGATACAAGTTAGTCTGTGATATGTATAATATGCATTTTGAGCAGCAGCAGCTACAATTCATCCTTGCCAGACAAACAGTCTGAAGTGTCTGAAGCTAGCAGCAAGTTGTGTTTTATTCAGGATACGGAAAAACATTTCAATTATGTATATTCTTGTGCAAAAAGTGAACAATTACAAGTTGAATTATTTATATAGTTAGCGTAAGCTGATGTGTAATGTGAAAAAAAAGAACACAATAAATTTCAAGACTTTTACTGTGAAGCTAAATTTGCACGGGGCCGAATTTTTATTAAATTAATAGAAAATACAACAAGCATCTATTTAAATATAGCCACTTTGCTCTAAACAAGCATGCCGAACTGCCGAACACCTGTTTCCTATTAGAGCACTTGCCAAACGACCATCATATTTAGACATATCAAAATAGTTTTGCTAAAACTGTTTGAGAATTATAAGCGAAAAACAGGTAAATATACTGCAGTGTTTTAGTTCACATTTATAAAAAGTTATTTGCCTTCAATGTTTGCTATATTACTTTTGACAACACTTTGCGGTTTGAATTTACTTGCATTTCAACAGTTTGCGAATTCACTTGAATTATATCAGTGAAAAAACTAATTGTATAAGGATTATATATACTAGATGAACAGCACTAAGAAAGTTTTGGAGCATTGAAATTAATTTCAAATCCGCAAAATGTTGCCGCAAGTGAAAACCAGAACACGTTTGCTAATTTTGTGTTTGTATAATCGATCAAAAATTCATTAATTCTCTTGAAATCTTTTTGATTATACAACTTTGGAATATTCTATGCAATATATAAAGATGATTGTTCTGCACAAATCATTCAATTTCATTGTCGCATGTGCTCAAAAAAAAAAAAAAAACTAGAAAAAAAATGAAATTAAATTTATATATAAATAAAAATGTCTACAATATAAAAACCTTCATTGAAGCATATATTTCGTTTCTTATTTCTTGGCTAACTACCAAATAAACATAGACGATATTTCGGCATTACTTAACATGAAATTTATGCTTCAAGATTGTTGTTGTTGTCGTTGTCGGCCAAAAAGCAACTGGGCCAAAATGCGTGCATAATCATATGATTCAGATACTTTCGAGAGATGGTCAAGCAAACACAAAACACAAACACAACAAAAACAATAAAACGTTTTTATTTGCACGCAATTTTTGTCTTTGGCACACTTTGATTTCATTTGCGCTGTGTAGTTGCAAATGTAGCTGTATCTGTATCTGTGTCTGTAGCTCTAGCTGTATTTGTAGCTGTATCTGTATGTGTAGCTGCTTAGCTGTGCCGAGATGTAAACAAATTATAACCCAAAAAAAAAAAATAGAAAAAAAAAACTGAAAATAACAAATAGAAGCGCGCAATATACACCAAAAAAAATGATTGTTTACATAACAAAAAACCAAAAACATTTCAAACGTTGCCAATAGCCACGACGCGACGCTCTTTCAGCGTAGCTGTGTGTGTGTGTGTGTGTGTGTGTGCTTGTGTGCGCGTGTGTTGGTGTGTTGTGCCGGCATTGTTTATCTTTAAGATACAAAAACTGAACGTTGAAAAGAAAAACGTGCGCATAAAACAGAACACAAAAACACAGTTGAAACAGCACAAATACACATACACCAAATGGCTCTCTCAAGAGAGCAGAGTTCTTGAAGAGAGCGCACGCTGCTGCTGAGGTGTGCGGACTGCGAGAGAGCGCGCAGTCGAGCCAAAGAGCGACTGTGGCGTTATTTGAGTTTGTGTGTTGTTCTTCTTTTTTTGTTTCTCTGTGTAGGTGTGTGTGTGTGTGTGTTTATATGTCTGACGATTTTGATTTTGATTTCGTTACTTGTGCCAGCGTCCGCGTCAGTTTTGCTTTCGTGATACAGTGTTAATTTTCATAATATTATGTAACAACATGTGCGGACAGCTGCCAACAAAAAAAACATGCAAAAGCGTTTCATTTAGAATGCCAATAATAAAAGATAAAGCTGCAAACAAGTGCTTATATCATGCACTGAAATATACAACTTAAAACTCGAAATTATGCGCGCTCTCTTTTTTAAGTTCTGAGTGTCGCTGCTGCTGCTGCAGTCGCTGCTGACGCTGACGCTTTGGCTGCTGCTGCTGCAGCAGGTTCGTTGACCGTTTATGTAACGCGCCAAAGTCTCAAAACTTGACGTTGGCAGCTGCAAAGCTCAGAATTTCTTTTTAGGGCAGTCAATTAACAGCATACGCGACAAATGTCACGTCACTGCATAAGGAAGAGAGCGCGCGAAGAGACAGAGAGAGAGCGAGAGAGTGTGATGTGATTAAGAAGAGCTAGCAAAACACAGGTTGAGTAATAAATACAGTAACTTTTTTGTTTTTCTTTTCATTCTTTTTTGAAGCTGTCATAAAATAGGCAGCGCAGGCAATAAAAACGTATATCAAAAGCAAAGAGAGCCACAAAAACGCGCTCTTTAGCTGCGCCCTGCTCTTCAAGCGTATGTGTGTGTGTGTGTGTGTGTGTATCTGTGTGTGTGTGAATTATAAAACAGAATCAAAAGCTGCGATGGCGCGGCAGAATCAGGCAAAAACGCAAACGGCATTTTGATACGTTACGTAAATTTCATACATACAGTTGATTTCATTTCATTTGATTTCATTTCTCGTCTCGTCTCGTCTTCTGCTTTCAGATGCCCAACCGAGCGCGTCGTCGCTTCCGCTGCTGATCCAACAACAACAATAGCAACAACAACAACAACAACAGCAACATCAACAACATCTTTTATTCTCCTTTTTGCTGTCAAAAACTTCTGCAGTTCAACGCACGCGTCGTTGCTCTACATAACAAAAACAAATTATACAAAAATTATAAAAAAAATTGTTTTATGTATATAAATAAATTAATTAATTTAGTGCTGTGCGTTATTTCTGTGCCTGCTGCTGATATGAAGCGCTCAAAAGTCGACAAAAAATAAACAGCATGACAAAACAGAAACAATAAAACTCAAGAAATTAGTTCAAGCACTTTTTTTTTAAAAAAAAATATAAAAACAAATTTAATTAAAACCAAAAATATATACAAGTTTAATAAAAGCGTGCTTTACTGTGACGTTGGCGAGCGTCAGACGCCGCGTCGACGCCGTCGTCGTCGTCGTTGTCGTCGCCGTCGCATACGTGACCACGGCCAGCTAGACAGCTATAGTGCCACAACAACAACAACCAGAACAGTAGCAGCAGCAGCAACAGCTGTCAAAATGCCGCTCTCTCAGGGCTACTACATGAAGCCCTCCGTGGCAACAAAGCGTGCGCTGAAAGCGCTGCACAAGGAGAATCAACAGCAGCAACAACAGCAACATCAGCTGCAACAACAGCAACATCAGCTGCAACAACAGCAGCAGCTACATCAAAGCAGCGCTGCCGCAGCTGCTGCGCGTCCGCTGTCCAGCTCCACACATACGCTGCAAACGCTGCTGCAAAACAACAACAACAATAGCAACAACAACAACAACAACTTGCAGCTGCCTTATCTTTTGGGCGAATCCCTCGCCTGCTCCGGCAGCCTGCCGCAAGCTTTTGATGTCTACGAGCTGATTGCCAGTCGGCAGCAGGATGGCCATGTGCCGTTGGATAAGCTGGGCGCCCTGGCCAGCGCGCTCACCACACACATACGCCAGCTGGGCGAGTTGGCAACGCCGCCGCCGTCCAGCTTGAAGACCCGTTATCAGCGTCAGCATGTGGATAACTGGACAGCGCATACGCTGGGCTTGGATCTGCTGCCGCGTGCGGAAGCAGCGCAGGATTTGCGTGATTTGCATGCACCGACGCGAGAACTAGGCGTTGTGCCGAGTCCTGCTTACAACGAGGACTATGATCCTTTGCTCTGTCCGCTCTGCTTGGACATGTTGCGTGTGCCGGTGACAACAAATTGTGGCCATAGTTTTTGTGGACAGTGCTGCGAGACGATAACGCAGTGCAACATTTGCCATGTCAAGTTTCCGAGCAGCGCCGAACGCTTGCCACAGGCACTCGCGCTGACCAACACCACCAGCACCAACAGCAGCAGCAGCGGCAGCAGCATCGCCAGCAGCATCAGCAGCAGCAGCAGCTACAGCGCCAGCTCTGGCATCCGTTATACGTCTCTGCCCGCTGCGCCCCTCAACAGCAGCTTTCCACATGGACTCGGCCTGCGTCTGTCGGCGCCCGCACCCACCACGGTGACCACTACGACGGTGGCTTCAACCACAGCCACTGCCACCACAACCATGGCATCCAGCAGCTCTGCCTCCGCCTTGGTTGTTGGTCTGGGCGGCTTTGCTTTGGGTGGCTCAACGGCCATGAAGTTCATGCCCGATGTCCTGGTCAGACGTCTGGTGGAGAAGTGGTGGGGCGCTGAGCTGCAGGCTAAGAAAATCATTGAGAAGGCCACCAGCTGCATGCATCTCAATCGACTCGATGATGCGCTCAAGTTCTGCAATGCCAGTTTGGAGAAAGGTGAGTCGCAAGCTAAAAATATAGCTTTATCTTAACTAAGCAATCTGTTAGAAATCAATTTAACAATCATTTTGTTCAGTGTACTGTTTAGCATAGTTCTAAGCAAATCATATATTATGAAAAGATATATCTATTGTTTCATTATTTTCAGCTAAACTGTCTATATTCTGATAAAAAACCTCCTTATTTATTGATATTTTCTTCAGTGCAACAAGTACACTGATAAAAATATGCTGTTTAGAAGATATATATCAGAGAAATGTATATAAAAAAGTTAAATATCTCTAGTTTCTATGAAAATCTAGCTTAAATTATGTTTTTATACCTAACCAGATAATTGTTTAACTTTGGATAGGTTTAATAAGTTCAGTGCAACAAGTACACTGAGAAAAAAGATGCTGATAAGACGAAATATCTTATATAAAAGAAATATAGATAAAAAGATAAATATCTCTTGTTTATTAAAAACATAGCTAAAATTATAACTTCATACCTTAACTAGGTACCTGATTACCTATCCATATGCTTAATTTGCTCAGTGTAGCATAAACACTGAGAAAAAGCTGAAAACTGGTTTAAATATAATCATATAAAATTAAATACCATCATAAAAAAGCCCTTAGCTCAAGTTCTGAGTACTCTGCACTGATAAAAACCCAGCTAAAAGCAACACTTTTTACTTGACTAAAGATACACTCATCTTGGAAAAGGCCTAATTGGTTCAGTGAAGCGTGTACACTGAGCAAAAACTGTTATTCAACTGAAATAGAAACCTATTTCAAATTCACAATTTCAAATCTGTCAGCTTAATTGCCATCAAATGGACTTTAATCCACTTAAATAACAATTTGCTGCTTGAGTTTCGAAATTCTTAAGCTGTTTTTTTGTCGCAGTGTAGCGGTAAAGCGTTTAGGGCTTTCTTTGGAGGGTGCTTGAACAAAAAATCAATAAAAGCCAGGACACGCCCACACAACAGAGCTAAAGTTGATGCTGACGTCAGCAGGCGCTGAACTGCGCAACAAGTTTTCAATGTGGGGAAAAACCACCCTCCCAGCGCCCAACCCCAACCCCAACCCACCGCTCAACCCAACTCTTTTGCCCACTTGTCAGGGTCTTGCACAGTGTCACACAGGTCGTATGCGTAATGGAGTAAAGTAAACAGGAGCAGCATTTAAGAGGGGGATGGCAGCTGTGCCAGCTCTACAATGTTGTTGTTCTAGTTATTTGCTCTAATTGTGTTGTTTTTGTTGATTTTATGGCCTGTGTTTGTCTCGCTCACACTCTCTCTTTCTGTTTCGCTCGCTCTTGCTGCTGCTGCTGTCTGTGTGCCAAGGCCCCGTCGATTATTAAATATTTACGTGGCAAATTCAAAGTAAATAAACCATGCCATCGAAAAACGAGTTGGCTGCCACCAAAGAGGCGTGGCAAGTTTGGCACAGCTGCCAAGCAAGCAATGCAACAACAACAACAGCAGCAACAACAACAACAACAACTGAAAGCAAATTAAAATGTCTACTTAAGGGAACTCGAACTGTGTTTCTTTTTGCCACACAGCCAACAAATTGCGGACAGACAAAAATCGTTGAGCCCAAAGCACTCACTGGTCATGAATAATTGAGGCGCTGAGTCAACTCATTGGAGGCTTTTCCCTGCCACACGCTGACAAAGAACAACAACAACTGAAACAACAACAAAAAAGTACCAAAAATAACAGCTAATTAATCATTTACCGCGACACTTTTGTGTTTGTTGTTGTCTCAAATATGTTCCACAAATAGTTTGCCAAAGCTTTTTTACTTTTTTTTATGCTTTTGGTTTTTTTTGAAAAATCACAACGATCCACGCACTTAGAAATCCATCAAACAAGTTGAGAAAATACCAGGCCAGACACTTGACTGGATGGCACATCACAGATCGCAGATGCCAGATGAAACGTTTAACGCTAAATAAGCTAAAGAGAGGGGGAGGAGTGAAACTGGCAGCCGGAAAATACAAAAAGAAAAGAAAAGAAAAGAAAAGCAAAGCATTTGGCAGCCAGCTGTGCCTGAGACTAATTTTCATGTTAAACAAACTAACAAAAAAAATTAAGCAGATCAATAAAAGTAATACGTGCGCAAAGAGATTGTCGGATCAAGGCAGTTTATATTTAGCTATAATGGCTATCTCTTTTCAAAACTTTGACAGATCAGTTTTTGAAATCGAAAGTTTTTTGAAATGTTTGTTTTGGCACACTTTTTGGATTTCGTTTATTGGAACATGCTTTTTAATTGTTGTTTAAGTAAAACGTTTGATATTTTGAAATGAGCGTTGGATATGAAGTAGAATTAAACTCTATAAAATACAACAGAAAAAGCTTTAAAGAAATTCTTTTAGCTTTGATTTATTGTTTTTTAAAGAAATTCTAAATTGCACTTTTATGAAAGATATTCGATTTTGAATGATGTTATGAAAATTTGATAAGTTGGACCAAAATAAGTGTCAAAATCTGGATACATTCGAACTGAACTTAAGCAATACTGATGAAAACTTAAATTTTAAGCTTTTAATCAGAACTTTTACCATTTCAAAATTTGTGCAAATCATTCAAAATCGAACTTTCTTATCATTCTAAATTCCGTAAAAGCAAATGAGTTGTCAGCTTGAAAAGTGGATTGAATGAAAAGCTGAATTCACATAACAAACAGTTGGAAAAGTATTGGTAAAAGCAATATATTTTGTATAATATTCATCAGTTCGGATTAGCTCTACAATTTCATAATGAAATCACAAAATTGAACACACAGTTCAAGCTGAATAAGCAGCTATTTGGAATGAAAAGTTCTTGGAAATGAGCAGAAACAGAACCAATTAACTGGTTTTTCTTTATAATAGCTAAAAACTGACCTTTGTCTTACTAAATAAAACCTATTTAGAGAGTTATTCCATCAAAATCTCTAAGAATTTCAAGCTGCCTTAACACACAAACAAGTTTAATTAATATTTTTAGCTTGATTGCGTTTTCTTCTATATAATTCTTAGAAAAAATACTGCTATATTTTCGAGTATAAATTTGATGCATAGCTGGAAAAACTATAACAAAGGTGGGGGGGAGGCAGTTTTTGGCTCATGCCAAATGTGTTGCGTGACTTTTATGGCTTATCATACTCAAAAAAACACCCCCCTGTGGGTGCTCAACGTGTTGCGTTCATAATTGTCATTATCAAAGTTGTTTTTGCTGTTTTTGTTTTTGTTGTTGTTGTTGTTGTGTACACAATTGTGATTCAATTCGTTGATTAGCAGAGCCAAAGCTGACGCATCATCGTACGAGTTTTGTGGGTTTTACGGGTTTTGTGAGTTTTGTGAGTTTTGTTTTTTGTTTACCTGAACTAAATGCAATAGCGAAATGAGAAATGTGAAATAGAAATAGGAATTAACAACAATTAGAGCAGACTTTGCTTACTCATACGTAATTGCGTATACATTTACATACTTATATGTTAAAGAAAGTCAAGAAAAGTCATCAAGAATTCCAAATCGAGCACTCCTATGTGCTATTTATAAGCATTGTTATTGTTTTTTTGTTAAGGTGCTCTCATAATCAGTTATTGACTTTTGTGCTGATAAACAGCAGACCGAAAATAAGTATCGAAATCAGGGCAAAAAGAAACGAAACGTAAAGAAAACGAAACGAAACGAAACTAATAAAGAATGTCTAGTATATAAAATAAGCTGGGCATAAACATTTATTTAGCGCTCTTTGTTGTTGATAAACAAAAGTGCCAAGTCATTGTGTTTAGCCAATTAGGTGTATAAATAAAATCAAAATTTAATATACAATTTGTTAAGCAAACTGCCAAGCTGCGCTTTAATATGCCCCATTACGCATACGCAGCGTGGCCCAAGCCAAACATTACTCAGCAGCAGAATACATATTTATCTAAGCCAAAAAAGGCCACTTGACGTTGACAATGATGAAGACATTCGCACAAGGGCAGCCTTTTGGAACTTAAAAGTGAAGCTAGACAAGAGTGCAACATGCAGCAGCAGCAGCAGCAGCTCCGCTTGCCACAAAACATATAAAACACATGAGTCAGAAGTGTTGCATGTGAAGTGAGAGGGGGTAGGAGAGAAGGCACTTAACAGCCAGCACTAAATGAGCCACAACACGTGCTAGACATGAGGATTACCAGCACCCACACATATACACACACTCACACACACAGACACACCCATAAGAAAGATATACACGCTGTACTCTTGTATATCGTATATGTTTAAGGAAAACTCACAGAGTGCTGCTAATGTAGTCGTCGACCTCGTGCAACGTTTTTCACATGCGGCATGGCAAATTTGTAATTACAGTGAACTCAGCACACAAAATGAAATATAAAACTTTGACTGCTTAAACTTAAAACTGATTGGCTGAAATATACCCTGTGTGCAGACCATAAAAACATAAAGTTCTAAACAACTTCAGTGCATGAAAAGGTATAAAAAGGGATTGAGGCTTTGAATAAACCAAAATATATATAACATTTTAAATATGGAAATATGAAAAAACAGAACTTGACTGAAAGGAGAGTATGCATGAAAGTTAGCTAAATTTGGAATATGTTATAGGAATTGAAAATCTAGGAAGAATTACCAATTGAAATCTTAGCAAATCAACACTTTTTTACTTTTTGTCATGATATTTGAACGTTATTTTAACTAACTCAATTCATAATGAGTAAAATTTGGAAATTTTAAATTTTAAAATTTTTAAAATTGTAAAAAAATTTTAAGTAAAATTATTTTAAAGAACAGAACAATGGTTTAGTTTGGATAATGTTATAGGAATTGAAAACTGGAAACTTAGCAAATCCATATTTCCTGAGTTTTTGTCATGATATTTGAACGTTATTTTAACTAACTCAATTCATTATAAATAAAATTAAGAAATGAAAATTTTTTCAATTGTTTTAAAAAGAAGTAAAATCTGTAAATTCTCCGAAAACCATTAACAGTTGATTTGGCAGATGAAACAAGTATTTAACACCAAAGTTGTCTTCTTTAACATTTGGGAATTTAAATTTTTTAAATTTTTTTAAAATGTTTTAAAATGAAGAAAAATCTATAATTTCTATCACTTGCTGTTGATTTGCGAAATGAAACAAGTTTTAAAAACGAAAGCTGTCTTCTTAAACAAGTTAGATACAAACAAACTTCTTATCCCTTTTATAGTTACAGAGTATATAAAGTTCAGTTGCTAGCTTGTTGGGATTTGACTTGGCTAAGTGTAAAGAGTTGTTAAACCGCCACGAAGACTTGGCCCGAATAACATTTTTGAGAGCGGTGGCATATAGGTGTTTACTCTAATATATGTATAAAAACATATATACTATACATAGTATAAACAAAATACATTGCATTTCAAAATGTCCGCATATCATGCAATATGGTAGCTTTATTGGCCTTTTGTTTTTCGTGGTCTCTCTGCACGCAGTGCTATTCTAATTTATGTATACAAAATAAAAAAAGAAAAGAATATAAAAAAGGCCGTATGAATCGCATATCGCGAAATCTTATAATTTGATGGCGTGTGCTTAGCCTGACCAAAATGTGCATTAAATGTTGAAATGTTGTTTTGGCTGAAAGAATTTAGCACGCGCCATGCAATTATGGTAGATGTGGGTGTGGTTGTGGTTGTGATTGTGGTTCAACTCGCCCCCCCTGCCAAATAAAACAAGCTCTAGTTCATTTTATGGCGACTCATTTAATTAGCAGCTAACTGCAAATAATATTTGTACTTTCGTGGAACTCATTTGGCTTATTAGGTCACACAAAATCAAAGTATGCATAATTATAGCCAAACATTTGAATTAGGCAAATAATATTGGTTAATTGAAGGTTAGTTAGTTGCAAATGAAGTAAGCTTAAGCTATTATTAACAAGTATTTTCAGCTGAAGATAAGTTCTTAGCCCTGAACTTGACTGACTCTCTTTAACCAACAATTTCGCATACTTTTTCTCTATAAAATTGCACAGCAGTGCCAAAAAAATTATATTCTCAAGGGCGTTCCCTGAACTCGTTTCGTTTCGAGTCGTTTCGAGTCTCTGTGTGTGTGTTTTTGTTATCGTTTAACCATAACCCAAATACGTGCCTGATATGTCCATTAATCGTATCGCTATCAACTTTTCTACTCTCACAACCTCATATATATCCATCCATGTGACTGAGTTGTTGCCTGTCAGCTGAAGTTAGCTCTGCTAACAAAAAACAAAAAACAGCTGATAAACGCGACGACTATCATATTCATATTATATAGCTAAATGTGGTCATATTTATAGATACTATATGCAAACGTTCTATGTGCATGGAGGTCTTCCAACTCTTTAGATATGTTTTTTACTTTTTGGTATAGATTTGCACTGGGTATTGTGATTTTGTTACGATTTATGTAACGCATATAGGGAATTGTTTTAGATTCTTTAAAAACTTATAAGCTTTAAGTTATGTTAGATTTGATCAAAATCGGCCATCTGCAACTTATAGTTAGCAAAAGAACAATATCTTGAAAAAGTGCTGCACTTTGAAAAACTTTTTGGTTTTTTCTTTGAACAAATCGATCAATTATATCTTACTATATATACAATGGGATGAAAGTTGAGTTTTCGTTTGAAAAACTTTTTCGTTTCTTAAGCTATTCTAACCAAATTCACCTATTCTGCATTTTAGTATGTTTTTGTCATGCTGACTAAATTTTATTAAAATCGGACGACTATATCTTATAGTTGCCATATGAACGATCGGTCAAAGTTCAGTTTTTGCTTAAAAAACTTTTTTGTTTCTTAAGATATTCTATCCAAATTACGCTCTACTGCGTTTCAGTATGTTCTTGTAATGCTGACTAAGTTTTATTATAATCGAACGACTATATCTTATAGCTGCCATATGAACAATCGTTTGAAAATTCAGTTTTTGTCTGAACAAACTTTGCTGCAAGGGTATAAATCTTCGTTCTTGCCTGCTCTATTTGTTATTGGCGTCACCTGCACCTGCACCCTTCCCCCGCCACTCTGCAATCATTCAAAGTGAGTGCACTAATTAACATTTGTTTTTGGCATTCAATTTTTGTTATTGTTGCTGCTGCTTTTTAATTAGCTGGGCCGTTTGGGGGCAACAGGGGAATGCTTTTGTATATGCTCTTTGCGTTATTTATATTAACCAAGTTTGCAATTTGGTTCTGTTTATTGTTTTTTTTTTTGGTTTTTTTTTGGGTAACTTAATGCGCAAAAAAGTTCTTTGTGAAAGTGAACAAAGGAGAGTCAAGAGACCAGACTTGGCGAAAGTTTAATGACCAACAAATTGACATGGCCTTGAGTGCAAAGCCAGTTGCCAGCATTTTTTTGCTCGAAAGCCACCCGCGTATGTTCTTAGGAATTATACTATGTACTTCTCTCAATATATATAGTATAAAATTGTGTTAATTTTTGTTGTGTGCTGCTTGCGATTTGATTTATTTATCTATTTGACGCGTTCTGTGTAGACGTAGACGCCACATTGAATTTAACTTCTTGCCATACGCTGCATTGCCGGCATTCCCGACATGTATCTTTTAGATACTTTGCATGTGTGGCATGCGCCGCCTTTTGGCTGCTCACTCTATGTGTCGCCTGCCTTTCTCTACCCCCTTATCCACCCGCTGCCACCCTCTCACTCTCTCAACGCAATGTGCTCAAGTCTGGCGCACATTTCTAAAATGCCAGCGCACATTTTTTCTACGAGTTTCTCACAGCTAGAAAATGTAAAAAGCAACTGCAGAAATGTACAATTTTACAATACAATTGAAATGAGACTCGTGGCCCAGAAATTGTTGTGCACAAATATTTATGTGGTTGCTGTTTGGCAGGGGGGATGGGGTTGGGGTGTTTGGCGGTAGGGAGTGCGTTTAGCTGTCATGTAATTGAAAGTAAGGTTGAAAGTTAGCTGCTCAATGGTTCATGTTCTTCAGGTTCTTCATTGTCTTCATGTCAAATTAAAAAGTTAAAAGGGTTAAACAGTTATTTGAAATGTTAAGCTGTTGGTTAACTTGCTGGCATAATAGTTTGCAGATGAGTATAAACTTTGAAAATAATCTTTTAAGTAAATATTTTTGAATAGAACTTTAAGTTTTTCTTCTTATATCACTGTGGGCGGTTATCTACGCTAGTGACGAAGTAACACGAAGTGTGCAAAAGGCGACTGGCATTGCATTCAGCAAGAATGAAAGATTTGCTGTGAGTGTCCGATTAGATCGAGCTATATAGCAATCGAAAGGTATTACTTTAACTAAGATAAGTGCATCACTACTTTCTCAGATCTTACTTTGGAAAACCATTTATTATCTATCATTTGTGTCTATATAGTTAAACTAACTTTCTTTCTTACCATTCAAAAAATTACTTTATAATTCTAAAGTATTTATAAATCTGGATATAAAATAACGGCTTAATATTTCAAAACTCAGAACAGCAAATCAAACTAATTAATTACCAACTTAAAGCACAAATTTCTTTGGCTTTCTTCTTTTTAAATATACAAATTTTAATTACTTGAAGCTCAAGTTCCTTGGCTTTTGCACTGTGATATAAGATACTTTATATTCGCAAGTATTTATAGAACTGCAAATGAGTAAAACTTGTTTCGCAATGAACTTGTTGTGCACATCATAGCATATAATGCCCAGCACGTCTTTCCCCTTCCAGAAGTCGTTACTATTTGTAATCATATTCGTATATATGCATAAAAATAATCAAAATAAACATATATAACATAAAAGCATAATAATAATCAGCAATAACTCATCGACATCAAATTTGCCATAAAAATTGGCCTTATTTCAACATTGTGCGCCTCAGGCTGCAACTCTGGCTCTTGACTTGGTCAATGCATAAAAAATTCTGTCTGTCCAAGCAGAATGATGTAATAAACAGTTGTCCCAGATATTTGTACATATAAGAAACGATACTGTTACTCAGCTTTAGCTAAAGATACTTGTGCTTAAATTTCTCAGCAGTAGACTGCAATATTTACAGTAAGCAAAACATAAATTGTGGCATTTTCTTGTTGCAGCTCGTGCGCCTTGTCTTAATTAAAACTAAATGGCAGCGTATTATGGAGCTGTAGTCGCTTACCCTCATGCCCAACTCCCCTCTTTACCCATAAACTAACACACACCCTTGTCGTATGCAAAACTAAAATCAACTCGCGCGGGTGTTTCAAGTCGTTTCTTGTTGTTGAGTTCGCTCTGTAAAATATATTTTGCAAAATTCGCTTTGTAATTGCATAATGAGGCCCGACGGGCGCTGGAAAAACGATACGAAACAAAAAGCAAATGCTGACTGCGACGGGATTGCAGCGAAGTTGCAGCAGCAATAGCAACAACAGCAGTTACAACAACAACAGCTATTGCAATTGTTGTCCTCATTTGCCAAAACTCAAAAAAACACACATCGAAATAAAGCAAAAGTAACGATTGTTGTAATAAGTTATAAAGTTATAACTGTCTGGCAACTCTACGTGCTAAAGTTGATGTTGTTAACTGTATTTGATAAAATTCTTCTAAGCTTTAAATTTCAGTATTCACTTAAAGCAAAAATAATTTACGTTTGCAACAGTCTGGCAACTCTGCCCATCTGAGTCGCTGTTTGTCAAGTTTTCGTATTGATAAGTTATTATTTAATTGCTAATTTTGAATTGCAATTAAAAGTTCAATTTTAATTATTAAAATAATTGCTTAAATAGTCTGGCAACTCTGTGTAACTTTAGCTTGGTAAATTTTCTTACAATCAACTAAAATTGAGTGTTGATTTTTAATAATCACTTTCGACAAGAAAAAGTAACGGCTATTGTAGCTATAACTTTGTACAGTCTGGCAACTCTGCGCAGCTGAGTCGCTATTTGCCAAATTTTCTTAATTATAAGTTATTATATCATCGCTTATTTTGAACTGTCATTAAAAGTTCACTTTCAATTATTAAAATAATTGTTAAAATAGTCTGGCAACTCTATGGAACTTTGGTTACTATTCTTATATAAATTATCAATTATGACTTGCAACACTCACTTTTGACAAGAAAAACTAACGGTTATTGTAAATATAACTTTCTACAGTCTGGCAACTCTTCGCTTGTAAATACCTTTTTGTCTAATTGTCGGCTTTTACGCCTTAAGTAATCTTCTATTGTTGATTATAAGCTGCAACTTAAAGTCCACTTTCAACATTCACTTTCAACAAAACAACAACAAAAAGTAACGGCTGTTTTTATAACAACAAATAACAGTCTGGCAACGCTGTGCGTGTGTGAGTCATTTTTCTGTCAGATTTGCGCCTAATGCCGATTAAGTAATATTCTATTGTAAATTGTGAATTGCAATTGAAAATTCACTTTCAACATTTGTAAACAAAACACGACAGCAACAACAACAACAACAACAACAGCAGCTACAACGACAACAACAACATGGGCATTACTCAATTGAATGCAGCAGCAGCAGCAGGCAGCAGCAACAACAAAATCAAATGTAAGTCGCTTGCTCACTCGCACAAGCAACAACATTGTTCTCCCTCTCTCTTTCTTGCATTGAACGCTCAATGTGCGGCTCTCTCGAGCGCGTTTGAATTACAGTTATGTCATAGAACGTAGCTCGTAAGCTTTGGCGGGCAACATGCAGCTGCTGTTGTTGTTGTTACTGTTGTTGTTAGCTTTATCGCTGCTGCTGCTGCTGTGGCAGTGGCTGTTGCTGCTGTAACTGTAAGCGATTTGACGGCAATCAGCAACTGCAATTGCAACAATCATTTGCGTCTATTGAGTAATAGACACGAGTCTGCCAAGTGGGCAGAGAGACACAGACTTTGAGATACTTATGTACTTGGCGTGGACTGTTACCTGAGAACTAGAGCTAGAAAACAAACGATAGTGCTGACAATCGATTGTTTCGATAGTAATAGTTTGAAATTTAGTTAGTTTTGATCCCTATGTTGCATAATATTGACTTTAAAAGCTCTATTTGTGCTGTTACAATACCTTTGATAAACACTTTCCATAAAATCGTTTGTTTTATAAATAGTTTCGATAAATATGGATACTATCGATTGTTTTTCAGCTTATCGTTAGCTAAAGTTCGCTGCCAGATACTAATATATGTAATTGAGCTGACAACTGAGAGCTAGAGCTCGTTCACAATCGATTATTGATAAATACAATCGATAGTTTCGATATTGACAGATTAAACGTTTATTCGTATAGTATAAGAAAGTCAATACTAGAACGAGTTTCTGATATTCTAGATATGAAATAGGTTTGGTATAGTTCTAAATTATCGATAAATACAATCGATAGTGCTAACAATCGATTGTTCCGATAGTGATAGTTGAAACTGCATTGGTATCAGATAAATACGTCAATAGAACAATTGCTTAGCATATTCTACGTGTTAAATAGGATTAGACCTGATTATGCCAGTTCAATATTTTCGATAAATACAATTCGTAGTGATGTCAATCGATATTTTCGATAACCGCAGATTAAACTTTTATTCGTATCGGACAATAGAACGAGTTTCCATGATATTCTAGGTATATAATAAGATTGGTATAGCTTTAAAATATCGCTAAATACAATCCAAAGTGCTGTCAATCGATAGTTTCGATAGTACAGAATTTCTAAATGTCAAGTTCGAAATGCCAGCACAACAATATCAATAAAAACCCTCGATACCATCTGTTGTATCTACTCAAAAGTTCGCTGTCGTATCAATTTCGTTGTGCATTACATCAATAGCAAAATGTGTAATAAAAACAATCTAATCAATCTTTGACATTTAAATTTGGTATACTAAGCAAAAGTCAAAGTAAACACCCATTGACAATGTGGAGGGCAAAGTGCAAACTTCAATTACTTGGCCAAAAGCAAAGATACATACAACACACATACAATGTAATCCCGCAAAGTTCAGCAAAAAAGTGCCATAAAAAAAGGAGGCAGGCGTAATGGGGCAAGTACGACAAGTAAATCGAAGCATTTCAATTTGCCACACAAAATGAGCTATCTAACTATCTAAATCTAGGCACTTACAATGGGAATTTTGTGAGCGTAAGTGCCACAAGTTATGCAACAGTTGCCCCATGCCAAGCTAACATAACATATGTACACCCCCACACAAAACACATGACAAAGTGGCCTGAATTGCAGGTGGTTGTAAGAAGCAGCAGCAGCAGCATAAGAACAACAACAACAATAACAACAACAACAACAACAACAATAGCTTTGTAGCAGGCAAAGTGTTTTGCAAATTAAATGAAAAGTTTCGTAAAGCTTTTACTTTGCAAAAAAAGGGGTTGACAAAGCTCATTACGTATTCATTGAGAGAACATGTAAGCTGACATATATACATATATATATATATATATATATATATATATATATATATATATATATATATATATATTTGTATAAACTTTAAATTGAAATACGACACGGCTTCTTATATCGTTTAATATTATATGATTTAGGCGCCTGTCCGACTAATAGCCTTGACTGTAGCTAATGTCTGACTAACTTAAAAACAAGATTAGTTCTGCTTAACTTTAACACAAATGTTTATGTAATCATTTAACAATTATATAAAAGAACTCTAAATGCCTTTCCCTTCAAATAAATATAAACAACAACAACAAAATGTTATACAAGCCTGCAGAATGACACAAGATATCAACGAGCGAACAATCACTTTTAACTGTTGTTCGCTTGTTGCCACATTGTTGTTGATTATTTAATCGCAACAAACAAAATGAAAAACAAAAAAAAAAAACACAAAAAACTTATTACAAAATTGCCAAATTCGTTGGCCAACCCCCTCTCAAAACCCCCCCTTTGGCAGCCCATGTTAAAGCGAGACGAAAAATTGAGCGCATTTACAAATCACGATTTAATTTTCAGGCTGTCGCTGACGTCGCTGCTGCTGCTGCTGCTGACGCGCTGCTGCTGCTGCTGACGTTGCCACCGACGCAAAAAGTCAAGCGTTAAAATTGGCAACAAACAAATGAGCTGCCGGGTTGAAGAGGGCCTAAAACGGCGTGAAAAAGACAAAAGGCTAAGACGAGCATTGAGTGAGAAATAAGCTGCAAGCTGAGAGCAGGGCAGAGCTTTTTTTTTTTTGGGCTTGGGCTTAACGTAACTAACAACAACAACAATGACAACAACAACAGCAACAACAACAATAAGTTAGCAATGATGACGATGACGATGGCCAACAGTTGGCTGCTGTCTGAAGTCTGCTGCTGGGCTTACATAACCATAACCAGAGCTCCACTTACCAAACAAACATAATAAAAATGACGTCGGCAACAGCAACACAACAGCAGCAGCAACAACAACAGCAGCAACAACAATACAGACAACAACAACAACAACAACAACACAGACAACAAGCGCAGCCAGCAACAATGTTTAGTAATGCGGCTGCGACGTCGACTGCGGCAGCAGCGTTTGACTTTGACATACTTTTTTGGCTTAGCCAACAAGACAGAGAGAGCGACAGAGAGAGGGAGTGACAGAGAGCAAGCAGCAGCAACTGTCAAAATTTTGACATAAGCCAGGCTTTTGTGCTCTTTCACTTTTTACAAATCGACGCTCTTACAACATTTTCTGCGCTCTTTCAACTGTTATGCTCTTTGTGCCCTGTTGCTGTAACTGTAACTGTTGTTGTTGTAGTTTTGTAGTTCGCTCTTTGACGCTGTTATTGCACAAGCTTACGCTCACGCAATATGCTTGTGACCCTCACTTCCCAACAGCCAACCTCCCCCCTGGCCAAGCAATTATCATTTTATATTTTGGCAGCTTTTTGCATAAAAAGCCGGTTTTGATGTCAGTTTTTCGATTTTATGTGTTTTTTTTTTTGACTCTTTTAAGCAACATTAGGGGCTGTTTGCATTACATAAGCAGGCGCCCCGCTCTTTTTATCTCTCTCTCTTTCTCTTTTCAGACAGAATCTGCCCAAATATATAGTTGAGCTTTAAAAATAGACACTGTTGATAGCATCAGCGTCCATGTAGCCCCAATGTATCCCTATTTGTAGTTGACATACAATTTTTTTTTTAAGTGGATTATTGGCGCATGTGTCGACAGTTTTTTTTTTTTTTGTGTGGTTTGAGGGGGTCTCAGAAATCAATTAAGTGCGCGTCAAAAACGCCTGACCACGAACCGGAAGCGTATGTGGAAGTGGAAGTGTGACAGTGTGTGCGTGTGTGACTTGGCACCAAACACACACTACACACACACACACACACACAGCACATTTATCAAATGTCAACGACAACACATGGCAAATGCCCTGACTGGCAAAGTCAATACACAACATATGGCCAAACAAGCGACAGTGGTCTGAGGCAGACGAAGCAGGGAGGGTGTTGCATTGAAAAGTCAGTTCGCCTTGCCACTGTAATGCTTCATATCGAAACGCAACAAACTCAGCAGCTTACAACCAGTTCTGTCCACAACAAAGGCGCCGCAACTGAAACGAGCAAACAAAGCGTAGTTGTATAAGAATAAGAATATTAAATACTCGAACTATGAATGTGATAAGATACACGACAATCTGATAAGTGTACGATGTAGATCTTTTTTTTTAAAAAAATGAAAAGAAGATTAAATTAATATCAACATTTTGCTTTTAAATGGAAAATAAAAGCTGTAGTAGAACCATTTCTATATAATAATTGTAGAAGCAATGTTAAAAGAAATATTCTAAATTTTAGAAAATGAAATTATTAAAAAAAATTCGGATTAAAAATTAACATTTTTCTTTTAATATACCAAAAATGTTAAATGAAATTTGCAAAATTTTGGAAAATACTTTCTTAACCAATATTCTGATAAATATCAACATTTTGCTTTTAACTGGAAATTGAAAGCTAAACTAGAACATCTCTTATAATATAATTGTTTGAAAAATGTTAAAAGAAATATTCAAAATTTTTGAAAATGAAATTATTAACAATAAAAATCCTAAATAAATGGAGCATTTCAACTTTTTCAATATAAAAGTGCCAAGAATGTTAAATTAAATTTGCAAAATTTTGAAAAATACTTTCTTAACTAAAATTCTTATTAATATCAACCTTTTGCTTTTAAATGAAAATTAAACGCTCAACTGGAAACAAAATGAAGACAAATGGAATGCTTTGCCAACATTCTGACATTAACATTTGGCTGCGAATGTTTCGACTGCTTAATAATATTGTATTATGAAAGTAATTTCCATAAAATAAAGTTTCAACTTTGAAAATATCAAAAATATATCAACTTTTTGAAGTATTTTTATAATTCTAGAAAATTTGTACAATGTTCCAATAACATTCAAATCTTTTAAAATAGTTTCCAAAAATGATGTTTCGGCTGCTTAATAATATTATATTCTAAAAATAATTTCAATAAAATAAAGTTTTAGCTTTGAAAATGTCAACTTCTCGAATTAGACAATCAGACAAATAATTCTGAAAAAATTCTTACAATATTCCAATAACATTCAAAACTTTAAGCTGAGCTGCCACAAATTCCTTTAAATTTATCGTTGAAGTTCTTAAACGCTTTTATGAATATAGGGCATTAAGTATGTTGCCTATAGTATCTTATAGTTTGCAGCTCCAACTGCATTATCCAAGTGAAGCCCAGAACCACTGGCCACAGTTCCGACAAAGCTAATCAGCAAACTGTCCGATTTGCTGTGTTGCCTTTTAGACGCTTTGAAGCTGTCGGTTTCTTTTGGTGTTTGGGTTTCCGTTCTCTCAATTGCATAAGCTGTAGGCTAAGCTGCCATAATAACACTAACAATACACAAAAACCACAACGAGCAACACACACAACACACCACACACACACAACACACACAACACACACACAACAACAATAACAATGGCCATAAAAAGCATTAAATAATAAAAACAACTTTTCTATATGTCTTACGCCTTATTATTATATAGCTTACGCCTCAACAATAACGAGAGAAAAATAAAAAAAAAGAATTACATAAAAAGGAAGCAGAAAAAAATGCCAATGTCTGCTACACCATATACCCCTCCTTACCCCTCGCTATATAACAGCTCAAGATCTCCGCTGGCTGGTTGACCTTGAACACACAGCCAAATGCGTTGACGCTGGCGTCGCTGCTTTGGTTGTTCATTGAAGCGATTGTTGCTTGTTGTTGTTGTTGTTGTTACGCTTGTTGTTGTTATTGTTGTTATTGTTATTGTTATTGCACGCTCATTTTTGCAATTGAAAAAAATTGTTTGCGCGCTTCATAAAACTTATTTGAGCTACTTTTGCAATTTTAAACATTTTAAAACAATATTTATATTATTAAAATTTGATTGCTTACGTTAACGGAACATTGCTGCATTTGCGTGTGCTGCATATTGTAAATATCACTTACATGTTGTTATTGTTATTGTTGTTGTTGTTGTTAACGCTCCACATTGCTCGAAGGTTGTTCAGCTGCCTGAGCACATAAAAACCTACAAAGAAAAGAGCGCAGCAACGCTCTTTGCTCTTCACTCTTATATAATATCTGGATAGAGCTTGTTTTATGTTGTTGTTGTGTTCAGTTTTATGTTTAGGCTTACCTTGAATTCATTTCCCAGCTTTAAAAACAAAGTTTCAATACAAAAACAAAGCACAGAACGCAGCCAAGTCGATATGACAATATGACGCATACGACGCGTTGTGCCGCTGAGCAAATACCAAAAAATTGCGTCGCAATTGTCAAATACATGAAAATCTTTGGAAAAACAGCTGACTGTGCTTGCATTTGTGTGTGTGTGGGTCAATCACCCCCACAATTTGGCATAGCATGAGCGGTCATTAGCAAAAACAGTTGTCAAATGAGCTGCAGCTTTGCTAGTTCGCACTCTGTCCCCTCACTCCCTCTCTTTTCCACTGCTTTTCCACAGCTTTTGTCTATTTTCTTTTTATGTTCTTGTTTAGCTTCAGTGCGTGACACAATTGACAGCTTTATGAGCATCGCTTAACCCACTCCCCACGCACTGTTCTACTCCCACAGCGTCTTCCTGTTGACCTTGCCTTGAACCTACACAGCCGCTTAGTTGACATTTGGCCCAACTGTTGTGCGTGTGTGTGTGTGCCTGTGTGTGTGTGTACCAGCAGATACAATCTTTACAGTTCGCTGCATATTAACAACAACAACAACAACATAAATAAAGTTTCAGACAGTTTTTGGGCAAGCTGAAAGTTAAATACACTAAGTATATTGAGAGATTTTTAATAGTTATTATATTGTTATTATAATTTTTAAAAAAAGAAGATCGATTTTGAAACATTCATTGTTTATGCGGAGAATGATGTTAAATGTTCTTAAACATAATGTTTCTTTGCTAAGGAATGCCTTTTTTGAATGTTTCTTTATCAATTTTGACTCTGACTATGAAATACACTATTCAGCTGTATCTATGAATGATTAGAAGACGCAACATTCAAATTAAGAAGCATGATAAGAAACACGATCATTGAAGTTCCACAGTATTCAACAATATTCAACAATATTCAACAATATTCAACAATATTCAACAATATTCAACAATATTCAACAATATTCAACAATATTCAACAATATTCAACAATATTCAACAACATTCTACAATGTTCAACAATATTCAACAATATTCAACAATATTCAACAATATTCAACAATATTCCACAATATTCAAAAATTTTTAACAATATTTAACAATATTTAACAATATTCAAAAAAAATATTCAACAATATTCAACAATATTCAACAATATTCAACAATATTCAACAATATTCAACAATATTCAACAATATTCATCAATATTCAACAATATTCAACAATATTCAACAATATTCAACAATATTCAACAATATTCAACAACATTCAACAACATTCAACAATATTCAACAATATTCAACAATATTCAACAATATTCAACAACATTCTACAATATTCATAATATTCCTTTGAAAAGAACAACTTTTGTATAACTTTAAGTCGTATTTTTAAAGTTCTAAGCAAATATTTGATTGCTTCAACTGCAGCTATAAACATATAGAAATCAAAACACTTGTTCAACTATAATTCTATCGTATCTAAGCTGATATAATATACCATATAACATAACACAAATTAAAGAGTATGCTCATCAAACAAAGACAAAAAAGGAAATGTAACAACATTTGCTGCGTTGTTGTCACTTGTTTGTTTTTGTTGTTGTTTTCTTTGGTTATTTGTTGTTGCCTTGCCACGACGTTGACATTTAACAGTACATTGGGTGGCGCCACGCCCACACAGCAAACATGACGCAAATGGGAGTGGCAAAAGTTTGTTTTTTCTTTTTTTGGCAACTAAAAGAAAAATCTTTTGGAAATGCTTAAAAAAACTTTGTTCTTAAATTTCATGTTTCTGACATATCAAATTCAGTTTGTCACTTTAAATGTCATAAAAAATGTGTGTTTTCATTTGAAATAAATATGAATATGAAATGTTACGCATACGCAGCGTACGCCTAAGCTAAAATTGCATTTGAAACAGCAGCAGTTGCCACAATTGCCTGTCATTTGAGTAATAAAATAAAATATTGTTGTTGAGTTTTCGTCATTTTCACATTTTCCTGCAACGTCTGCTTTGCCCCGCAAAACATAATTAATGGACTTTTCTGAAATTTTCGCTGCAAATTAAACGTTAAATAGCTGAAATGTTGTTAGTCGAGCCAAAGCAAAAACAAAAGCAAACAAAGCGTCGCATTTCCTGTTAAATTATTCAAATGTCTGCATTTAAAACATATAGAAGTATATATATAGAATTTACGATTTAACAATGAGCATTAAATTGCAATAAACATTTCTCTTGATTTACTTTTTTTTAATACCCTGTATCAAAAAGTGGGTTGTAGAGGGTATTGTAAACTTGTTAGAGTATGTGTAACAGGCGGAAGTTGATAACAGAATTGCTATGCCATTCGATTTTGTCATATTTCAGAAAATATAAAAACTAGAATTTCAAGTATTAAGCATTTCGTTAATAAAGATCTTTGCTTAAATCAATTTATAAAGATTTACAAAAATACTATAAAAGATATTGCTTTCTTTTTACTCCCTGTTCCCATTAAAAATGGGAAAAAGGGAGTTATAAAGTACTGCAAATCTGTGTAACAGACAGAAGGAGACATTTCCGACTATATAAACTATATATTTTCTTGATCAGGATCAACAGCCAAGACGAACTAGCCCTGTCTGTCTGTCTGTCCGTCTGTATGAATGCGTCGATCTCACAGACTATAAGAGCTAGAGACACCAAACTTGGCATGCAGGTTCCTGTATACCATACGCAGATCAAGTTTATTTCAGATTTCGGATGCACCCCCCCGGTACACATGTATGTTAAATCAATGTCTTTCGGATGTGTAAATTTCAACACGATCGGATGAATAGCACCAAAGTTATGGAAGAACTTATTTCCCCTGTCTCAGCAGGCAAAAACAACAGTTTGACATGCACTGTGCAATTTGAGTACGCTGCTTGCTTGTGTTGCCGCTGAACTGCTTGAAATGCAAGTTGGGAGCAGGGAGTCTCGTAGTCTGTTTGGTATACAAATGCATTATATTAATATGTTTTTCTTCTAAAAACCTTTTTATAATTGAAGAATTGATACACAGAACCAATTCTAAGTTGAGTTTAGAACATACAGGGTATCTGCTAGTCGAGCTTTTTTTAGTTTTCCATTGATGCTTTGTTGCCTGCTTTGAAATTCATTTGACATTCAATTTTGCCTTCCGACACATTTGTCTAGCAACAAAACTTTAGTGTGGCCATAAACTTGCTCAATTAACTTCAGCTGCATATTTTGTACATGTATTATTATTATATTTTATTTATATATATATATATACTATATATAAAAAGGTTCCCAGGCAACACAACAAACGAACCGAAGAAACCAACCAAGCGTCCAACGGAGAACTAACATTAACAAAAAACTGAAAACCTAAAACGCATAAAATCAAAGCCTCAACTTTTCAACGCCTTTGCTTTGGGGTGTCGCATAAAGTTGTCCACCCTTTCATAAACCCACCCCAGCCTCCAAAAACAGCCCTGCCCCCTGCCACAAGCCCTGCTCTTGTATTGCGGCGCAATTTTATGGGCATTCATTCGGTATTTGGGTCAGTTTTGCTTGTTTGCGCCATGTGGCTCCAGCATTTGTCTCCTACATGTTGGCTGTGGCTTTACATAATGATCTGAGTGTGTATATGTGTGTGTGTGCTTATGTGTGTGTTCATTTGTATATTTGCATTGTGCTTAGCAATTTGCACAGCACATAATCAAAGCTATTGCCCACAACGGCAACACGCGGCGCATACGCAACATTTATTTTTAGCAAATTGTTTAACGACTCTGTTTAGGCACAATTAAGTTTAGATAGAGTATATGGCATATACTAGGCTGATTTATGCGACAAACATGTTGCCTGACCCACAATGCCACAACGATGCCTGCAAAAAATGAATCATTTTTCGTCAATTTATCATTTTCAGTTCATATATAAAAATGATTCATGTGCTGAAATTTAATAGCTCTGTCTCAACTTGTTGTTGCTTATGTTGTCTTCTTTTGATTCAGTTTTTCTATAGTACTTTTTGTTTTTTTGATTTGCATTTTGATTATGCAATTCTCTGCAAGTGGCGGCCACTTGTCAACGAATTTCTTCGTGCTCAAAACATATTTTGCTTAGCTGAAACTGAAAATGCAAATGATTTTTAATGTACGTGACGAAATCTGATTTCAATGCAAAAGAGGCATATGGCCAAGAAAAAAAAGCATACATGTAGGATTTACTATATATATATATAAAAAGAAAAAGATATATATAGTACGATTATCTCTTAGCCAAATGCAATTTATCAACAGTTGGGCTTAAATTGTCTGCAGCGTTACGGAAAAATGATGAAGCGAAGGATGCTGCAAATATGCGCGGGTGTATGAGTGTGTCTATAGGTGTGTGTGTGTGTTGTTGTTGGCGTTAAATTCTCTAATAAGTGCAAATTGACAACAACAACAACATTGCACGGCATTTGGCTTTGCATTTTAATTGAATTTTTGCTCGAGTATTTGTAGTTGTAAGCAATTACGTCTATAAGCACCTTTTTTTTTTGCTATATCTATCGCCTATCGAACGGGAAGTTGAGTGCAGAACGTGGCAGCTTTAGCAATGAGAGATATACGCATGTATATGTTCCTATATAAATACATATATATATCAAGTATAAAGCAATAGACATATATTATATAAGCATTATAGCTGACAAGCTGCTGGGCACGTTTCAACTTTTTTGATAGGGAAGTGAGCTGTTTTCAATTATCAAGATGTTCTCAATTGCTATAGGAACTGTTAGTTGAGAAAGCGCACAATTATATAACTTATAGAATAAAGTATAGAATATCTATGCTTATAATATGCAAATGAAAAGTGAAACATGATCAAACAGCTAATATGATAAAATAGCTTAAATAGCTAAAAAAAAGCTAACCTATGTTCTTATAGCTACTTATGTATATATATATAGCTTGATAAGCATTTAGAAAGGTTTTTTAATTTGATACTTATGCATCAACTTCAAAGTTGATAAGTGTGAAACTGTATCAAGTTTAAATAGCGCAATTTTTGAGCACTGATAATGAGACGGAACTAACAATATCAACACGTTTCTACCAAGAAACTTAAGACTTAATTGAAAACTTAAGAAATTGCACTGATTGTTAACAAACTCACAACTTGAGAAAAGAATAGCCGCACTTTCTAAATAGTATTTTAAAAATACAGTTTTAATTTAGATGTGCTTCATCATTTTATGAAATTTCGCTGAATTTCTAGTTTTCTTTTTAAAAATCGATGTCATAAAATGGATTTTATAAACGTTTTTGTCACCTGTTTTCAGAAAAGTTTGTAAATAATGTGCAATATCTGAATAAAAGCATGATTAAGCTTAAAGATTTGTATGAAGAATGGTGCTAGAGCATTCTTTAAGCTCAGTTCGCGCGTTCCAAAATATTTGTCAATATGTTTAGATATCTGGAATTAAAAAGAATTTAAAATATTTTAATTACTTTTATACAAAGAATACGATTCTTTTTAAATTGTCGAAATTTACACGTAAACTGAGATTTTTCTTTTGCTTTAAACTTAGTTTTCTTTATCTTAATTGTTTGCTATTTTCTTATTGTTAGCATTTACAAAAGCAAGAGCCTCACATCCTCAATTTACCTGCCTTATCTATCTCCAATTATCACCTTGCTTCACACACACTTACACACACACACACACACACACACTTGACATCAATTTGGGGCAAAAATATTGACAAACATTGCTCGAGTGGGGGGCCTTTTACATAACCTGATATATATACATAAGTATAAACATGCTCTAACAACAACAACAACAACAACATTATGAGCATAATTCAATTCGTCGCCTAAATATGGACAAAAATGCAAATTAAATTTTGTATATCTGCTGCTGCAGAGCTGATGAGCAGAGCAGCAGCAATAGCAGCAGCAGCTGCGTTTTTGGTATTGGCTGATATGTAATCAGTTTTTGCAACAATTTGTATAACAATTGCAACAACAACTCGAGGGCCAACACACACACACACATTTACATTTATTGATATCGATGTTGAGGCTGCCGCTGCGCTGTTTGTTGTTGCGCTTTTTATTTTTTTTTTATGTTGCGTAATGTTAGGCTACATAATCGCGTTTTTTAACAGACGCGTCAGCAGCTGCTTTGCCTGCAATAAAATGTATACAGCACCCAAATGCCACAGCTCTTAACAGTTAACAGCGCAAGAGCGGCAAGACAACAGCAGCGGCGACTGCAAAGAGAGCTGCTCTTCAAATGTTAACAGTTTGAACTGCTGCTATTTCATGTGGGAGCAGTGTTCAATTTGCTAGCTCCGTTAAATGCTAGCTCTGTTAGTTTCTATCGCTGTTAGCTCTGTTAGCTGCTAGGTCTGTTAGCTCTGTTAGCTGCTAGCGCTGTTAGCTCTGTTAACAGCCGCCCGCGTACTGTGAAATGTTGCCAGACGACGCTATTTAACAGTCAAAACAGCGCCATGCTGATAAGCTGTTTTGACTAGCAATATGTTTAATGTTGCCAAGTGGCATACGTTAGCAACATGTTTGGCGTTCAGAACAACTTCGTTAAAACTGAACCGATTCTTATGCGGTTTTTAAGGTGCATTGAAATTCTATGGAATGTATTCTTTATTTATTTTAAATTATAAAATAAAATTGATTTATATTTTATTATCTGAAATTGATTGTGACAATTAAGTTTATGTACTTCTTAAGTTTCAAGCTCTTAAATCAACAGAATTTTTCTAATATCAAACTTATACTTTATGGTGTAGTTCTTATAAGAAATATTTACACTTTCAAATGAT
This sequence comes from Hirtodrosophila cameraria, assembly GCA_949708635.1. Classification (NCBI taxonomy): domain Eukaryota; kingdom Metazoa; phylum Arthropoda; class Insecta; order Diptera; family Drosophilidae; genus Hirtodrosophila; species Hirtodrosophila cameraria. The sequence goes on from OX453091.1 coordinate 19,140,920, forward strand.
ATTTTTTGAATGAAAAACACACAGTTCAAAATGCAATGCCAAAAAGAAACTTAGAAACTGTTATATTCGTTCTAAATAACGGCGCGTGCCAAGCATTAACAGCAACTGTTAAGCGACAATGTTAATGTTAAACTGCAGCCTGCAGCGCTGTCAGATTCGACATAGACGTGGGTGTGCGCAGTAACTGCAACAGAGCGACGTCAACGTCAACGTCGACATCGAGCTAATTGTCGAATTTACGCGCGTGTTAAACGTCTCTGTCTGTGATGGTTGGGTGACTTGGTGGGTGGTTGGGTGGCTGGCAGCTGGGTGGGTGGGTATATACCATAAGTATATGTATGTATAATTGGCAGGCAAAAGTGCTTGGCAAACGATCTCTCGTTTCCAAAAGATGATGACGAACGGTGGCATTTTGGTCCCACATATTTTTTTTTGACATATTCATTTAGAGTAGTTGACATTAAGTGTGTGATTTTCATTATTTTTATGATTTGCATAATTGTCACAGCAGCCGCATTATATATGTTTATTTGTTAGCCAATTTATTAAGCATTTAAACAGCAAACACATTTTAACAAATGTTTCTTTCTTTGATCTTTGCAGCGCCAAGCAACTTTAAGAGTCTCTGCCTACGCGCCGAGGTGCTGCTCAAGCTTAGCCATTATCAGAGCTCCCTGGCGGATATTGAGAATGCGCTCAGAACACGTTGCACATCGCCCAAGGTGAGTTGGTTAAACTGCAGCAGCTTCAGTTCTCTCTTTGGATTTTGAAATGGAATATAACTAAAACTTTCTACTTATATTTTAGGCACATTATTTACGCGCTTTGGCGCTGAGCGGCTTGGGTAGACTGGAGGAGGCCTTGTACAATGGCTTTTTGGCCATTTGCCTGGACAAAAACACAAATCTCAGCAACTCGGAAATATTTCAACATGATCTCGCCAAGGTAAGCACTTAATATTAACTTACAAAGACCACTTCAACTTATGCAATTAAATATTTATAGATACTGCAACGTCTCCTGGCACAAACGCCTAAAAGCCGTGCAGCGATTGATTCGCTGCCAGCGTCAGTCGCGCAGCAGCAGCAGCAGCGCAGCTATGCCGCCGCCAAGGCACCCTATGCCGTTTTTTGGGAGCTGCGTCGACGCCGGAAACAGCAGCAGCATCATCATCATCATCACGTTCATCTCGACGATGTGGAAGATGAGTTTGGTTTGAGCTGCGAACAGCATTATGACAACTACATCATGGCCGATGAGGAGGACGAGGTGGATGCCAATCATCCGCTGCACATGGACGGTGACTTTCTCTTTCCCAGCGCTCTTGACTATATTGATCAGCACAGAGTCTACGATCAGCTGCACAGCGCCAAGCAGTTCGAACTGCAGGAACGTCGTCATGCCAATCGCAAGCATTGCCGCAGAAAATGGCCAGCGCCGACGCAGGCGTCGCAGCAGCCGTTGGAAGCAGCCTTTGAGAGTCGTCGTTGCAGTCGCTTGCTAAGCGTCGTTCTGGAACGCACCCAACTGGAAATGCAGCGACTGAGAAGTGAGTAGTGATAGCAAAATGAAATAACAACTTTAACTCAACACTTTACTCTTCTTTCTTAATCCTTAGAGCTCGATGAGTCGGGTCAAAGGCAGGTGACTGCCGTATCCGGTCAGCTGATCGATGCCAGCGACTTTGATTGCGTGCTGTGCTGCAGAACTTTATGGAAACCTGTGGTAACGCCATGTGGACACACCTACTGTCTGGTATGCTTGGATCGTTGCATGGATTACAACTCCTCGTGTCCATTGTGCATGTCACCACTTGTGGAACTAAATGTCAATAATAATCTGTATCAGGGCTCATATTCGCCAGTACCCTTTGCGCTGGCCAAGCGGCCAGTTACGAAATTCCTAGAAGCCGCAATGAAACGATTCATTCCAGACCACTACGAGGCGCGCTTTCGCCAGGAGATCGATCAGGAGCCGTCGGTGCCCGTATTTATATGCACTGCGGCCTTCCCATCGGTGCCCTGTCCACTCTTTGTCTGTGATCCACGCTATCGCCTAATGGTGCGTCGTGCCCTCGAGTCCGGCGACAAGACATTCGGCATTGTTCAGCCGCATAGCGGCAAATCTCGCTACTATGATGTGGGCACCATTTTGGATATCAGGGATTGTGTGCTGCTCGGCGACGGTTGCTCCATATTGAGCACCATTGGCTGCAAGCGTTTCAAGATACTAGCGCGCAGCGAAAAAGATGGCTATGAAACGGCCAAGGTGGAGTACATATGCGATGAGCCAATTGCGCTCGATCAGGTCAAATCTTTGGCCGCCATGCAGGCTTTGGTACTGGCCAAAGCCAACGACTGGTTCGAGAGTTTGAGCACGGAGCAGAAACATGAGATCCTGCAAAGCTATGGCCAGATGCCGCCGTTAGAACACAGCTGGGAGCTCATAACAGATGGACCCGCCTGGGCTTGGTGGATCATAGCATTGTTGCCGCTGCCACAGCAGCTGATGGTAGGTTCAAAAGCTTTTGAAATCTATCGAAAACTCTGCTAATCTCTGTTTTTTATTGACAGGTTGATATTTTGGCCACCACCTCGCTGAAGAAGCGTCTGCTTGCCATTGACAAGACGCTCGACTGGCTCAGTCAGCCGCAGCGAGCGCAGCAGCAGGCGTCGCAGTCGCCGCAGCAGTCGCCGCATGATCTCAGCCTGGACTGTGAGGAGCAGGAGGCTGCTGAGGCAGCGGGGGGCGTGGTTGTAGATGAGTGCTGTTTGTATGCGGAGCCGCACACAGATGAGGAGCTGCTGATGTAGTTGTAGTTGTAGTTGTATTTGTAGTAGTCGTGAATGTCAAACATTTCTCAATGTGGTAAAAACAAAAAACAAAAACAAACGTAAATTCTGTGTCTAAGCCATTTGTATTACACGTTATTACTGTTATCCTAGGGGCCAAAACGAAAGATTTAAACAAAAAACTTAGCAGAACCAAATTATCAGTAGTTGAAAACATAACTGTAACTGTAACTGTAACTGTAACTGTAACTGTAACTGTAATTCTAACTGTAACTGTAACTTAGAACTGTAACTTAGAACTGTAAAACTATATAAAAACTGTAAACGTAAATTGTGTGTAAAAGTTTAACTTGAATCGATGTGTAGCAGAACAGTTTTACAATATATATTGAATTCTAGAATTATGTAATTCACATACAATCAAAAGTCGTTTAGGACGCCCCCTCCTTCTAGAGTGCCCCCCTAACCCCTCTGACCACACTACGCCTTTCTTGTTTAACTCCATAAAACGAACCACATTCCACAAAAACAAAAACAAACATACTTCGTCGAAAAATGAATCTTGAAAAAAAAAAAAACAACAACAACTCATGGTTTCTACAACAACAAAACACACAAATTTTTAAATATTTAAATATTAAAGAAATAGCTTAACTATATAAAAGCCAACAACATACACTCAGAAACAAGAAGAAAAGAAATTTAAAAAACGCAGCTCAGAAAAAACTTTTACTTGAAACGATTTTGTCACCAATAAAAACAAAAAAAACACAACACAAAAACAAGAAAATGAAGATGAAGAAGAAGAAGAAAAGCAGAGATAACTCAAATGGAGTTTTCTAAGTTTATTTTGTAGTATAAGCGGCTGGAACTATAAGACAATCTGCAACATTTTTTTTATATAACTATAAAGAAATGAAATGAAAACAAAAACAAAAAGAAAAACTATATATACTATATGTGTATGTATATAGAGAGAGAAGCTCTTAACTAGAAAGTAGCTAGGAATTACATGTATACAAAATTTTCACTTGAATTTTCTGTTAAGCTACGCAAAATGTACACTTTCTCTATATCCTCTCTCTCTCTGTCTCTCTCGCTTGCTCGCTTTCCCTCTCTCTCTCTCTCTCTCGCTCTGTACATTGTTTTAATTAAGCTATTGATATTGAGTACTATATGCTCACCTATATACTTACTTATATGCCAATTAAAAAATGAAAAGTAAAACAAAAAAAGATAACCGGGTAATGCTAATGCTCTTTTTTTTTCTGTATTTTGTAATTGTAACAAATTTATTATTATATAATTAACTGTATCTGTATCTAAAGTCCGCATTCCTAAAACAAAAACAAACACACAAAACTTTAAGCATAAATTTAATTAATTTAATTACAAGTTTAAGCCTCATGCCTCATTTTGAATACTATATTTTATATTTTGTAAAGCAAATCAATTTTAAAAACAACAATTTGCTTTGCGCAGTCAGCACATTTTCTCTATATATATATATATATATATATATATATATATATAAACTATGTACATACTTTTAGGAACTTTGTTTGAACTACACGCCTTATAAAAGCATAAACAAAACAAGCATCTTTCTTATATATGATCACGAATTTAATTTAGTACATGCAGCTAAAACAAAACACAACAAAAACAAAAATCAAACACACACACACACACACACACATTTAGCACATAGTTATGTAAATTTATGTAATTTTATACAATATTCATTAATTTGCAACTATTCGACATAATTTGTAAAAGTTTTTTGTGTCTAATTTATACCGAAAACAACTAAAAGAATAAATGAATATATAAATATATATATGAATATATGATAAATGATCAAAATGTGCTTTAATGAACGATATTGTGGATTCTTCTTTGGAAATATAGAACTAGTTGGAATCGGAGGATCAACACTAAGGACTATATAAAGAGTAATGTATTACCATATGAAAAACTTACCCTTAGAAGACTTTGAAACTCCAAAAGAGTAGCTGTTCAATCTTGTTCTTCTTTGGCTTACTCAGTTGTCAAATAAAAAAAACAGTTTCACAACTATTCTGAAAATATTCGAGTCTAATGATATTGCAAATCCATTGCAGAATAGCCTTCAGCTGCACTTTGAGTTCAACGATACGAGAATAATCAATCCAAAATTACAAAACTGCCAGCTGAAATAACAGAAATTGCGAGTTTACTGGGGCAACCCTATAAATATTTAACACTAGACTCGATCGATCGATCATGTAGAAGCACAGATATTGCCTGCACTGCACTATATACAATTTCAATATATCCTGTGTTGCATAAAATGCGTAAATATAACTTCAAAAACATACAAAACAAACTCTGCATAGAAGTCGTACAACTCTCGACTGCACTATGCAAATTTCTCTCAGTGCATTACGTAAGCATATGATAAATAACAAATCTATTGTGCATTTCAAAAAGAATTGAGTAACTCTTACGGATTTGAATCGATTATTTGATATTGAACATACTGCTTCAAAACAACTCAAATTCAATCCAAGCCGGCATACGTTCTTGGCAGTTCTTGAAGTTCGGTCGGCTCCTACGCTCATTGTAAACTCCGAAATGCTTATTGCGTTAATTTGTGTATTTAAAATATATAAAGAAGTTAGCAGAATGAGCACTTTTGAGACACTTAAAGTGTTGATTAAAGTAAAATACATATACATATTTGGATAAATCTTAGAAAAACGTTTAAGAAAACTGCACAGCGCTGGGAATGTTTGTAGGTAAAGTACTTTATACAGGTTTCTGAAGATTTACACATTGTTTGCTTGGATTTGCTCAAAACATCGAATGTTATGAAAACAACTTCAAGCAAACTTTAACTTTCTCTCCATTCGATGGTAGATAATGAAAAAATTCAACTTATTCTTTTAATTTAAGTTTTACCTCTGTTTTTAAAGGCACTTTCAGCATATTATAATTGAGCTAGAGTTATTTCAGCTAATAGCTAATACTTATCATGAATTATTGTTTATTATTCTTACAAATTGCTTTCACGTTGCAGTTGAGATAAAGAGTATTATTAGTCTACCACTGCATATCTCATACAGACCTGCACGTTAATTATAAACACTCTCTTAACCTATTACCTTATTACAGTCAACAAAACCTTGCAGACCTTGAAAGTAACTACACTTAGAGCAGCTCCATGCTCGATAAGGCATATAAAATACAAGAATAAAACCAAAGTTAAGGCTGCAGAGGAACGTTTGAAGTGGGCAGAGCAGCGATAGCCAATGATATCTAGTTACATATTTGAAATTCTATAAAGTATTCTGATTCCAAGCATATAAAATAAAAAGCGGGCAAACGTTTAAGGGTCGCTGCTTGGCGCAATTCTGCCAAGTGATAGCTGGGCGAACCGACTGCAAACAGCTCAAACGTTGCATTGCAGCTGACGTCGCTGCTGGCTTTGCTGCTGACGTCGCTGCTGGCGTCGCTGCTGACATCGCTGCTGTCAACGATCATATGTTCTCTAGAATTGAGTGAGGCTTCTGGCCGAGTGAGTTAGCCCTCGGGTACCTTTTCAATATTAAATAATAGCCGGTTGCGCTTGTGTCGATTCTCGCAAATGTCAGGTAACGCTGAGAACGTGCGCACATATCGCGTATACGCCCCGTATAGAGCTGCGCTGCCGGTACGAAGCGTATGCCAAAAGCAAAAACAATAATAGTCAGTGTATATATGTGTGTGTGTGTGTGTGTGTGTGAGAATGTGAGTGATGAGAACATATATATGTTAGTTTTGCCTGCGCTCGTATTTCGCTCGTTTATCCACACAAAACAACAACACAATGTTTTCGTTTGTTGTTGTTGTAGTTTTGTGAGCGCGCCGCAGCTTAGAAATTGCAATTCTCGACTGCGCTGCACTTTTTTTGGGGCCTTTTCTTTCAGTTTTATTTTGACACGCGCAGCGATAACCGCGTTCCCCCAGCCCAGTTCCCGAGTTGCATTTCTCGTTGCAGTTTAGCACTTTAGCAAACGGCAGCCTCCCCCAAAAAGCCCTCAAATCCGCCATTTCGAGCGGTTTCTGCTTACGCAAAACCAAAACGTAGCGCATACCTTGGCTATATAGCATGCCATATACGAGTATTATGAATATATATATACATATATATTCTCTATTACCATTCGTTTTGATTCAAATGTGTTCAACCGAGTTTACAGCTGTAACTCGATCGTAAATTACACGCTTTCGTTGTGCCCTGTTTTTGTTGTTGTGTGTGTGTGTGTGTGTGTGTGTGTGTGTGTGTTTGTTGTGTGTGTGTGTCTGTTTGTTTGCTGTGCGCGCTTCGTTTCTTGTTTTCTTGCCCAACTTTGTGCTGATTTGGTAAAAGTTAATTAAAATACCATTTAAAAATTGAGTAATTTTATTTAAAAGTTGTAATCGTTGGCAAAAATACAAAAAAGCTATGCAAAGAAATAAAATATATTTGTACATATTCATTTTTTATAAAAAGACGCACGCGAATATCAAAAAAACCAAAGTAAACAATATAACAAAATAACTGAGCTAACAATATTATGTAATTTCAAAAGTTATTTAAAATGAAATATTACTTTTAAAGTGGAATTAAAAGTAACAATATTATTGAAATCTGTTTCAAAGTGCTGCAAATTAATCATAGAAATTAGAATAATCAAAAATAAATATATATAATTAACAGAAGCTATAAAGCCTTAAAGCTTATAAGCAAAAACTTAACAAATTCCAAAAGTTTTACTTCAAATACTATGTACCTTTCATTCAATTTTCAATTTTCATTTAAAAATTTGCTTTCAAATAATCTAAATATCATAATACTATATAAATCAATTACTGATTATACACTAATCAGAAAATTCTGCGCAAATTAAGTGCCATAAAAGTTGTTAGAATTCAAAAGAAAAACAAAAAATAATTAAATACGAATTAAGGTACAATCAAAATTCTATTAAAGTGCGCCATGCAAAGCAAATGTGAGTAAAGGAAGGGGAAGCCAAATGAGCAAATAGGCAAATAAGTAAACTGAAAACTAATCAAAAGTGCATTCAACCAAAAATGTTCTACGCATGCAGCGCAAAAACAGAGAGAGAAAGCGAGAGAGAGCTAAAAGAAATGAAAGAGAGACAGAGTCTAAGCAGAGAGTGCACAAAACTGAAGCTCAAAGGTGCAACAAAACAAAATTAAATAAGCAAATATATATTATAATAATATATTATAATATTGAGTTTTTTTTCTAATTTTGTTAAATTTGCATTCTCAAAGCTGTGGAGTGCGGCGGGTTTGTGCTGGTCTAGTTTGGGGGTTGGGGTTTTGAGGGTGCTGGACCTGGGTTTGGGTCTGTGTCTGGGTCTGGCTCAGCGTCTGGGCAGCGGCGTCTTTTTGAGACGTCATTGTCAGCGTTTGAGCGTCAAAGCGACTATGTGTGTGTGTGTGTGTGTGCTTTAACCTGAATGCCTTAGTATGAGTGCGCGTGTGCATGCTGCTTTAGTGTGCATGACTATATATATATGTATATGCGTGTGTGTGTATCTGTGTGTGTGATCATGCGCCAAGCAGCGTAAAACTATTTCAATTGACAACTAGTAAATAAACAAATACATATATATATATACATATATATATTACAACTATATATGAGAGAGCACCCTTAATATGTTTTCAATTGATTATAAATGACATAATAAAAGTGGATATGCAAATAAATATAAATATAAATATACATTTATGTTTATTACAAAATGCTTAGCGCCTCTTTGAGATAGCGACAATTATAGCGATTAAATAAATCATTTATTTACATATATAGTAAAGTTAAGTTAATGCAAACATTAACTCGATTCTCTGTCACGAAAAATAAAAAAAACAAGTGGAAATTGTTGAACTATGGTCAGATAAGCAATTACAGCTGAGTGTCTGCGTCATATATTAGATACAAAATGTCTATAAAACTATTTATATATCAAAGTTTAGAGCTTAAGAACTTTGTGTTTGAATATGGGCCCCATAAACAGGGTAAGTCGTGTTTATATTTAGTTAATTGAAAATTGACTAATGTGCTGTGAATCTTCAAAATAAATTTAATAACTTTTTTAGGAAAGGTTTACTTTCAGCAAATGTTTCGTTAGGTTTTGCAGCATAACTAAAAATCTTACATTACAAGCGTGAAATAATTTAGTTTTTGAATAATATAATACACTGGGTTACACACAGTTACTGGATCAATGGGCTAACTAGTTAGTTGAACTAAATGTAAATAGGATTAATTGGTAATCCTTAACCAAAGACTTGTGTCAATCAATTTTGACTAAACTTTTGTTTTTCTAAACTTATCTTTTACTTATTTGACAATCTTTTAACAACAACAGTGATTGTAAAGTTTACTTTAGGCAACATTTTAAGAAATGTTCCCTACTTAGATAAGTTTGATAAGTTTCTCATCAATTGATAGATTTTTTCTATCATTTATCTTTTTCCAAGATTGTAACTGAGAAACTCTAACGAGCTTTGCTTTAGGAGATGGCAAAAAGTACTTTAAAGTTATTTACCTAAAAATATATAATTATGGCATAGTTTATACCAAAACGTGCTTAAACATAAAAAAAAAGAAAGACAGTAGTATCATTAACGAACAACTTATCCTAAGATCATGCAGCTGCACATCCGCATTGAATGCCACATCAAATGTGAAACACAAAAGATAATCACACTAAAGATGAAGTGCTTAAGTGCTTAACTGATAAATGTATGCTTAAATGAGAGGATTCAAAATCATGACAATAGCGCTTTAAAAAAACAACAACAAATGACTATTTCTAACTTTTATTTATTTGTTGGGGAGGCAATAAAACTTAAGATCAGCGTGTAATAGAAATTACCTTTAAATGGAATTCAGCAATTAAGCCAAAATACATATACATATATTGTACATATTGGGCCTAACTAGCGGTTTTCTAACAGCGAAAAGCGCGAACAAAGCGTAAATGGGAATAAACACATAGAAAGTGCTAAACAAAACGAAACATAAAATAAATCAATGAATGGCAGACAATTGGCAAAAGATAAAAATGAAACAAAAATAAATAGGGAACAATTTAATTAAGTCAAGTTTAAAACAACAACAACAAAAACAACAACAGCACAGCCAAAGAGCGCAGACGAGAAACAGACAGAGAGAGCGAGAGATTGCAAAAGTGCTGCAGTCTGAATGAGACAAAAAATATTACAAGCGTCGCGCGAAGCTTTGCAAAACGCGGAACAGAGCAATAGAAGAAGACAAAAACGAGCAAAGAAGGGGTTTGGCGGGGAGGTTTGAGTATTAGGTATTATCACACACAACACAAATACAACACACACACGCACAACAAACACACACACACACCGAGACACACAAATACAGCTGCGTTATGCTGTAATCGCAATGCAATTAGCGCTGCCAGCAGCAAAAGCTCAAGTTCACTGACAAAGAAATCAAACACTCAGACAAGCACACACATGTACCATACACACACACACACAGGCATAACAACTATGCGATAATTTGCGCACTGAGCGAAGCTTTAGAAATGCAATCAAATGACGCTCGCTGCACGATAAGCGAGCAAGAGCGAGAGACAGCATGTGAGCTCGAGCGGCAGAGCAAAAACGAGCGCATTGCGGAGAGAGAGAGCTTTTTTCAGTTTTGTAGGTCAGTCAACGATCTTCGCCATAAAGCGCCCAGCGGGTTGAGTAAACTTGCAGCTGCTGTTGCTGCTGCTGCTGCAGTTGACAACCGGCTTTTGGAGCTTTTGCTTCCGCATTGCAAATACAACAACTTCTATCAATGTCAGCTAAGCATAGGCAAAAAATGTTGTCTGAAAGGGTTGCTTAGGGGTATGATTGCGGTGGGGAAGGAGATAAAAATGAGTAAGTTTGTAGAAGTCGAAAGCTTTTTGCAACTATTTGATTTGTTTACATTTGAAAGCATTTGACATGTTTTATTATGCAATTGTTTTGGTTTGTTTGACCGTAGATAATCAGATGCAAATGAGTTTTGGATGAGATAAAGCTTTATTTGATATGGGAATTTAGATATTGAAAGTGCTACTGTCAAAACTGAACAGATTTCTTTGGGTTAAAGGTGAAATATAATATATATATCCCAGAGACTTTTCTAAGTATCGTAGTTCAATAAAAGCGATTTGTAGCCAAAATTTTCAATAAAAAGCTTTATTTTTTGGGTGCAACTGCATCTTGTCTGTCGTAAAGTTTTTATATCAAACGGATAACTTGTATTAAGCATTAAAAATGTTATTAATGTGGGTAATAAAGTACAGTCTTTAGCTGACTTTACTTATAATAAAACATGTATTATCAAATAAAATATGACAATTATGCAGACGAGATTGTAAATGATTTAAAGCTCTACTTGAGCTTTATACTATTCTCGAATAGTTATTGACACCTGATCTTATAATCTGTACCTCTCTCTAACTTCAGCTCTCTGTGTCTTGCTAAGGTTCAATAGTCTTTCTATTGGCAAATTGTATCTAAATTGTAACCGCACTAATTGCAACACGAGCCATTAAACAAGTTGTTGGCAATTATTAGCAGCTACTTTTTAAAGCTGGCAAAACCACAGTCAGTAAGCCAATCCAAGCCAAGAAAAACAACAACAACAGCTACTTAGGGTTAACCAGCAACACTTGGCAAGCAGCAAAGCCAACAACAGCAGCAACAGCAGCAGCAACAACTGCCATGAAAAGGGGGTTGGGCTGACTGGAAAAGCTGTCGGCATTTTGGCTTTGATGTGTATTTAAAATGTCGCCTGTAAATGCAGAGATACAAATGTATCTGTTGAATACATGTGGGAAATTATGACTCGTTAAATGCTTCACTTGGCTGCCGGACAAACGGCTAAACGGATTAATTAGACATGTGTATATGTATATGTGTATGTGTGTGTGTGAGTTTTTAAGCTGCTTGTGTACCGTTTTAAGCTGCATATATATTTAAAGCTATCGCTCAAATCGTTTTTAATTAAAGATGAAAACCATAGCTGATTTACACCTTTTGGCAAAGTTTGTTGCAAGTTGTTTGCATTTGGCGGGCTTTGCTTTGACATTTTCTTTGGCAACTTTTGCGACAGCAGTGAAAGTTTCCGTGGCAAGCTATTTTCTAAGGAACAGCGAAGCCCTTCATTTGGCAATTAAGCAAAACAATTGTTATAAAATATGCAAATTGCATACGCACTGGATTTTAATTTAAAAAAAAAAAGAAGAGAAACGGCTCAAACTTAAAATCAACTGCTTCAAAAATATGTAGTGTCAAACGAAAACACACACACAGTAAAGCTATAGATTATGCAATGTGTGTGTGTGTGTGTGTGTGTGTTTCTATAAATACGCATCAGGCAAAGGGCAACGCAGCCAGGCAATTGGTTAGCAGCTGCTCGACAAACACATACCCACACACACAAACACACACACACCCCAACACCAACACCAACACCAGCACCAGCAGCAGTAATAACAACAACAACTGTAAAGCTGCTCGCATAAAGGTTGTTATGGCATTCGCCGACGCAGTTGATAACTTTGAACACAAATAACATAGCATACTTTTTAGGGGTTGCAAAAGTGCAGCACATCTGCCACAACGGCTGCATTGATTGGCGCTTCAATGCAGAACATTGGCCACTGGGTGGCGCCATGTGGCACATGCGCAGGCGCAGCACAGAGCACGTTGCGTAATTGCAGCAACAGTGGCCACATTCGCAGCAGCAGCAGCAACGACAGCAGCAGCAGCGAAGGATGCTGCGCTGCCAGCAGCAACACAATGACAGAACAATGTGTATTGTATGTGTATGTGTGTGTATGTGAGTGTGTGTGTGTGTGTGTGTGTGTGAATGTGTCTTGTCGACAGCAATATGGACAAGTAAATCCAACTCAGAAGCTCAACTGCACTTGTTGCTGACGGTACGCGGAAAAGTGCGCAACAAAAACAAATCAGCTCGAAAGCAACAAAAGAAATAAAAAAATATATATTTTTTAAATATAAATTGTGCTTAATTTATTTAATTTTATATTTTTCTCTAAACAGCGCTCAACTTATAAAACAAAAACAAAATGTGGTATGCATTAAAACACATTGAATGTTACTTCAAGTGTAAAAAGCAAATGAAATATGTATATATATTTTAACAAAAAATAAAAACAACACAATTGTGCTATAATGAATATACATAAATATATACAAAAATGTAAAAGTGTATGTGTAAAATAATATTTTGTGTACTTCAAAACGTATTTTGTTTTTTTTTTTTGTGATTTTGAACATATTTTTTGTTTAAAAAGCAACAATTTGAGCGTTGGACTATCAAATAAATACGAAGATGGACGACGAGAGCGATGACAAGGATGACACGAAAAGGTGAGTACATTCTATATTAGAAAGGGTACAATACATATACAATACAATTCCCACACAAACGTGCAAGGTTAGCCTCTGCACTTGACAGTTATATGGAATAAAGTAGACGTAGACACAACTGTGTTCATTTGCGTAGTTGAGAAAAATATGGATAAATATAACATTGAGTGAAAAAAGCAGCTTCCTTAAATAACTTGGAAAAAGGTAAAACATATTTTGTGCACGTTTTGCTTTTGGTTCAATGTAATAGACACGCTCGAAGAGACAAATGCAGCCAATCAAAGCCAACTAGACAATTAATTCTTAGCCAAAATGTATTGTAATATGAGCATAATTAGTTTTTTGGGCTGAATAGAAAATGCTATAATGGTATTTAATAATTACGCTTGTTTTTCGTTCAATTTTCGTATTGCATAATGTGAAAATGCGTAGAAATTGTATTGCAATATATACTTATATCAAATTAGAAATCCAATCCAAGAGAGAGAGAGAGAGAGAAAGTTTGATAGCTACACCTTGAGCAATATTATATTATAATATTATTTCTGCGAACACAATTGAAAGGAAGCTGTGCAAAGTTGCAAGTAACATTTTATATAACTTAGTTTGCATATATAAGAAGGTCAACATGTCATGTAAGATTATGAGGTCACAACAATGCTGTGATAAAAAGCAGACATCAACTTGATGTTATATGAGATAAGAAGTAGAGGGATTAAAGCTCAAAATAGCAACATAACAAGGAACAAAATTAGCTTATCTAATTGAATCTAATTGTAAAAGCACTTTAATCAAATCTTCTTATCATAACGAATATTCCTTAGAGTCGAAACTTTAAACACTACTTTAGTCAGTTAACTCAATAGTCGTGTTTCTTTCTACCAACATGGTTTTTATTCAACTTTCTGCATAACCAAATACTACTCAATAGAAGCTTAACAAAAAGAGGGAACAGTCAGCTTTGTATGCAACAAGAACTTGTCAACAAATCTGATTAAGTTTGAGAGCTTGAGAAAATAACAGTACAGCGTATGGTTCAGTTAATTGAAGACACTGGATTAGTTCTTTATCTCTTATGCATGTTCCCAGAAAAACAGTTTAATTGAGTGTACATTTTCTTACATAAGCAAACAACTGAGCTGTCTGGGAACTGACAAAAACAAGCAAATATGCTTCTATGCTCATCTATGTTTCAGTTTAATCATTTAAATTTGTATACCCTGCATTTCAAATTTGTAATAGGGTTATATTCAAGCTGAGGAAAAGTGTGTAACGAGCAAAAGTTTGTATATAAAGTGTTGTATATACTAAGCTAACTAATCTTGATTCAAACGTCTAAACAAATGTCGCTCCGTCTGTCACTTTCTGCCTCTAGCTATATAATAAACTGTAAAGAAAAAGGATGAAAAGGACTTACAAATTATATACTTATCGGCTAATATAAGCAGAAATCATTTCAGAAACAGTTTTTACTGTTCGTTTTGCATTACAGGGCATCTGCCTGTCGAGCATTCTGGTCTGATTGAGTTTGATTTATTTTGACATGCAAATGTCAAATGCAAAAGCCTATTGCCAAAAAATGTTTGTCCTAGCGCAACAAATGCGATGCGACAATAGCAAAGAAAACTGTTTTCCAGCCCAACCCCACTTTCCCACATACGTGTGCTTGTATGTTTGTATGTATGAATTGATGGGTGAGAGCATGTGGGCAATGTTGTCTAATAATCGCCAGACAAAGGCTTCAATTGCAGGACACACACGTGTGTCACAGGTGAGCAGCTGTTGGCTGTATGTGTGTGTGTGTGTGTGTGTGTATTTGGGGTTGCAAACATCCCTTTTTGAACTTGAGCTAATTTAATATTTACAATACAAAACAAATGTTATGGCTTTACGGTTTCTTATCATCGTTTTTTTGGTAACTCGCAGTCTTCTTTGCAGAAGATCCCGAAATTTAAGCGAAAAGAAGCGACGCGATCAATTCAATTCGCTGGTGAATGATTTGAGTCAATTGATATCGACAAACAATCGCAAAATGGATAAGTCAACCGTGCTGAAGTCCACCATAGCATTTCTAAAGCATCATAATGGTAAAGACTTATAAAATAAACAATTATTATGCCATATCTTAACTTGAATTTAACTAAATAGAGGCCACGGATCGTTCGAAAGTGTTTGAGATACAACCAGACTGGAAGCCCACATTTCTGAGCAACGATGAGTTTTCGCATTTGATGCTGGAATCTTTGGATGGTTTCATGTTGGTCTTTAGCAGCATGGGTTCCATATTCTATACATCGGAGAGTATTACCTCGCAGCTGGGCTACTTGCCGGTAGGTGGCGCTAGCCAATACTAACAATTTCTTAGCCTAACTATTCTATTTGTTTTCTATGCACAGCAAGAACTGTATAACATGAATATCTATGATCTGGTCTATGAAACGGATCATGAAGCGCTGCTTAATATCTTTTTGAATCCCACGCCAGTTGTTGAGCAACGCCAGACGGACATCACTTCCAGCAATCAGATCACCTTCTACAGCCACATAAAACGTGGCGGCTTGGAGAAGCCGGGTTCCAATTCCTATGAGCTGATCAAATTTGTGGGTTACTTTCGTAGGTATTCAAACAGCTGCAGCTTCAGCACAGCATTGCTAATGTTTCCTCTTATATTTTAAATAGGTTGCGATGCCAATACCAATTCAAGTTCCTGCTCGGAAAGCAGTCCCCGCAGCAATCAGACGCTGCCGCGTGTCTTTCAGCTCAATCCCACTATGGATTTAAACAAGAACCTAGTCTTTGTGGGCACTGGACGCATTCAGACACCGCAGCTGATACGTGATATGAGCATTATTGATCCGTCAAGCAATGAGTTCACCTCCAAGCACAGCATGGAATGGAAGTTTCTATTTCTGGATCATCGAGCGCCGCCCATCATTGGCTATATGCCCTTTGAGGTGCTGGGCACATCGGGCTATGATTATTATCACTTTGATGATCTGGATAATATAGTGGCCTGCCATGAGGAATGTATGTAAGCTAAGTTTAAGCAGCCAAACATGACTCTAATCTTTGTGATTCTCTTAAAAAACACTCACAGTGCGTCAGACGGGTGAGGGCAAATCCTGTTATTATCGCTTTCTGACCAAGGGACAACAATGGATTTGGCTGCAAACGGACTACTATGTCAGCTATCATCAGTATAATTCAAAGCCCGACTATGTTGTCTGCACGCACAAGGTTGTCAGCTATGCGGAAGTGCTTAAGGATCATAACAAGGAAAAGATTAGCAAAGAGGAACTCTCCACCAATTCCAACAGCAGCAAAAGCGCTTCCGCCACAACAACATTACGTGACTTTGAGCTTAGCTCACAGAATCTAGACAACACGCTGCTCGACAATACGCTTTCCAATCCAACAACTGCAACAGCAACATCACCAACGGCAGCTTCCTCGCCCATTTGGTCAACATCAGTAGCAGCGGCAACTGTGGCCAGTTCATCCAACCTTAATCCACTAAAGACCTCAAGACCTCCAAGCAGCTATGGCAACATTAGCTCAACGGGCATCTCGCCCAAGGCCAAGCGCAAATGTTACTTCTATGGCAGTCGAGGTGGCAATGATTCCGATTCCACATCCAGATCTGCGGATTCAGTTCAGAGCCGGCAATCCCTGATGACGCATGTTAGTGCGGTAAGTGAATGAGCAGAGATTTTTAAAAACTGTATTTGGAAATGTGCGTCTTTCTGTCAGTCTGTCTTTCTGTATGTCTGTCTGTGTGCCCTTGAGATACTCTCCCGCATCCCCATATATCGAAAAAATGGCAATTTACAGTGACCATTTTCAGTAAACTGATCTAGTTTTGTGTACAGTGTATTTCATAGTCGGGTATACTTATCCTTCTTCTTCTACTATATTTCACTGCTTAACTTTTGCTTTATTTCTATAGCAAACTCAACGCCGCACCGAACGCGCACGTTATCGAGCACGCTGCCAGGCACAACACCGACAGCAGGTGCAACAGCAACAACAGCAACAGCAGCAACAGCAACAACAGCAGCAACAACAGCTTAATCAACATCATCTGCATCAGCAACAGATGCCCAAATTGGTGCCCATATTGCCGCTGACGCCGGCACATGTTGTTACTGGCAATGGTTGCCAGTTTTCGCAGTCTAATTACCCGCTAGCATCCAATTTTCTGGAACCACCACAATATCTGGCCGCCATACCCATGCAGCCTGTATTGGGAGCATTTCCTGTGGCACCCGTTGCACTGTCGCCATTACCGGTGAGTGTGCCGGTGTCGGTGCCAGTGTCGGTGCCAATGTCAGTGCCAATGTCAGCGCAAGCACAGCCGGATTTGGTGTCGGGCGCTGTGGTGATGACGCCCACGCAGACCCAGTTGCAGGAACAGCTGCAGCGAAAGCATGATGAGCTGCAAAAGTTGATTTTGCAGCAACAGGATGAGCTGCGCATTGTTTCGGAGCAACTGTTGCTGGCACGCTACACGTATCTGCAGCCCATGGTTCCCATGAGCTTTGCTACTGGCAATATGTCAGCTGTCGGCAATGCTACTGGCGGCAACGTGCACCAGCGTAGCTTCAACTTTGGTAACAGCAATATTGTTGAGCCGCAGTTCAATCAATATGGCTTTGCGTTAAATACGGAGCAAATACTGAATCAGCAGGATCAACAAATGATGATGCAGCAGCAACAGAATCTGCAGACTCAACAGCAACACAGCCATCAAATGCAGCAGTATCATCAGCAACAGACTCAGCTGCAAACGCAGCAGATACAATTGTGTCAGAATCAACAGCAGCAACAGTATCTGCAACAGCAGCAGCAACAGCAGCAACATCAACAGCAAATGCTGCAGCTTCATCAGCAAACGCAGCAGCAGCAGCAACAACACCAGCAGAACATGTTGTCGCGGGAAGATATCGATGATATTGATGCGTTTCTTAATTTATCACCGCTTAACAATACAAGCAACAGCAATAATAATAATAATCAAAGCTTTAACAACAACAGCAATAATAGAAGCAGCAACAACAATAACACTAACAACAACAACTCGAATGCGCCGCAAAACACAAATGAGGATTCGCTGTTATCCTACATGCAATTGGCCACAGAATCGAGTCCTTCGATCAACTTTCACATGGGCATCAGCGACAATGAATCGGAGACGCACAGCGAGGATAACAAAACAATGCGCAGCAGTCGATTGCAACAGCAGCAGCAACTGCTGCTGCAACAGCAGCAGCAACAACAACAGCAACAACAGCAGCAACAGCAGCTGCGTCAACAGCAGCAGCAACAACAGCAGCAACAGCAGCAGCAACAACAGCAACAACAACAGCAGCAGCAGCGACAGCAACAGCAGCAACAACAGCCATCGAGCAGCTTCTTCAATTCAAATACATTTCAAAATCTTCTCGCCAATCAAAACCCCAATCCTTTGCCAAATGATCTTGAAATATTACCCTATCAAATGACACAGGAACAAACGCAGAATATATTCAATGCGCCGCATACAGCTAGTGGCAGTCAATAGTAAACAGGCGTGGCATGCAACTTGATATTGACATACCTTAGAAATAGTTAAGGGGGAGTTAAGTGGGGAGTTGCTGATCCATCCCTATGTGTATTATAGAAAACCTTATCCTTAAAATGGCTCTCTCTTTATCGTATAGCATATATCCCTTACTAGTTGTAGATCTCAACAGACTGAGTATTGTTTTAATATAGTGTGTGTAATTGAACATTTTGGCTTTATTTGTTTTTCAAAAGTTTAGAAAAGTTCTCAAAAATGTTAGTTTAGCTTTAAAATATGTTTAAGAACAGCCCATCGTTTCCATTAGTCTTAGCATTATCCAGTAAGTGCCATTGGCACCAGCAAGGATCTCTAAACATACCTTACTTATTTATAATATAGATTGTTATACAATTGGATCGATAAATACCTAAAAGCAACTAAAACAAAAAATATAAAAAATGTATCATATAATATAGTTTTAATATATTATTTTGAAGACTGCGCTTCACTACTGAAGTCATAGGAATTAGCTTAAAACTAATATATCTATATATATCATATTTTATAAATCAGTTTTAACTTTTTGTGTTTTTAAATGTATAAATAGTTAGTAAGTTTTTAAGTCCAAACTCAGGTTGAGATTGTAACTCAATTATTTGCTGTGAAAATATATTAATTTTGACTGGTTTTCTGACAATGAAAATACATATATATTATGTATGTATGATTCCAATATCAGGCCTCTAAAACGAATGTTGTGTTTTTTTCAAATTCCTTATCATTTTATATACATACTCAATTTATTATTTGGCTCTCAACTTTATCCCATTGAATTGTTTATTATATTCAAGATGATATTGAACAAAATTCAAAAAAACTTAATACGCATAAACCTTGTATACTATATATATCTGAAACGGCTTCAACTCAAACTAGCTGTAAAAAGTAGTCTAAGCTAAGTTTTAAGAACAACCTGTACATACCTATAAAAATGTAACTAAACTCAATTAAGATATTTGTAAATAACTATCAAATATGATTATATATTTTAGAGCTAAACAAATCAAAAAATCGAAACCATGTTGTAATAAACAAAAGAAACAGTTATAAATTCTATATTCATTTATATATAATATATTAAAAATGGTTTCTTAAGCAATAGATAAACAATTTTCGAAAACAAAAAATGCAAATATTATGCGATTATATCTGTAAGTTAAACGCTCAGCTTGGTAATCGCATTCTGGAGTATCTGAAACTCGGAATTGATGTTTTCCATCAAATTGGAGATTTGCGGCTTGGAGTCCAACACCTCAATGCTCTGTGTATAAGCATTATAGCGTACACCAAATGGACGTGGAATCGAGTTGGCAAATTTGCTATAAAGATAAGGTAAATTAAAGTTAATCGATTGGAAAAAACTTGCTTTTTATGTATCTTACATGGTCTTCTCCTTGGCACTCTCAAAGCTGCCGGCCACATAGTAAAGCGGCTGGAACTGCGTTATAGGATACTTGGTCATGCCAGTTATGGCCGGCTCAAAGTCCTTGAGCTGCGGCTTGTCCGTCAAGCAGTACTCCAGTTCGCCATAGGATGATAGCAAACCAGCGCCAAAAGCCTTTAGATCGCCCTCTTGACGGCAAACGCCATACTCCACAGTAAACCAGAAGATCTGCAGAGAATAGAAATCAAAGGTAAGATCTATAAGTGATTAAGAAATTGCCAACTAACCGTGGACAGTTTCTCAATGTAATCATCAGGTGCGCCCAAGGAGGCCAAGCCAATCTCCTGACAGAACTGAGCAAAGGCTGGATCAGCAAACAAAGGAACATGTCCCATTAGCTCATGGCACACATCCGGTTCCGGTGTGTACATAGGCTTGCTGGGATGCCTAATATACTGGGTGGAATGAAAGACGCGGAACGCAAGACCAGCCAAGAAATCGCGAGAGCTAAGCAGACCAGCAACAGGACGCAGAGTGAAGCCGGTGCAATCTATAAGCAAATACATAAATATATATCCAACTCAATTATGTTTTTCTAACATACCCCTCAAGAAGTTCGAAACATCCTCCAGCTGTGGAATATTATCCTCACGAAAGCCGCAATTGTCCACCAGCAGCGGAAACACATGATTGTATTCCCGGCAAGCATGCGTCTTGTATAGCTTGGTTAGATTGCGAAATATGATGCCCCAGGTTTCGATCTCCTCCTTGGTATACTGCACATGTGGCAAGGGTTCGCCATGCTTATAATTGTAAGCAATGTCAGCAAAGTACTTGCGACGCTTGCGATACTCGGGATCTGTGAAGCCAGGATGATCCGAGTCCAATTCGGCGCCATAGCTCAATATCTGATTGGCAAAACGATCCAGATCACGTATACGACGTGGAAACCAAGGTACAGCAGTAGCATTATCCTTATAATCACGTGAAATGATATTGAAATAACTGCATTGATTCTTCAGATCCTCAATGGCCTTGCCCAAGGCACCACTCTTGCCATCACACTCCACAAAGAACTCGTAGCCGGGCACACGCAACGATGAACGTGACTCAATATGCACCAGATTGATGTCGTGCTTCTTGAAGATGCTCAACATATTGGCCAGAGCACCGCTAGCTAACGACGAGTCCTTGGGCGAGAATAGCAGACAAGTATTGCGTGCCTCCTGTATATCCACACCCTCAGCTATATACGCGGAATCCTCGATCCGCGTCGGCTAATCAATAGAAAACAAATAATGAAAAAACTATTATTGTTATTTGCTTATCAATCAACATCAACTGGAATGATTTGCTGTTTTTTGCATAATAACCCAGACTTTGTTATCAGAAATTCTGAGTAATCAAATTAAGACGCGCAATAAAAAATACTCATCAATTCATCAATCTGCATTGGCATTGTAAACAGATATTAACGTCATTGGGAATTTTACAACCCTGATAAGTAGCTCAAGTTACAAAGGTCAACGTCAGCCCAAGATTTAACCGATTGAAAATATCGAGTATAGTTAACGAAGGTTTCTTTCTAACCACAAATACTGTATGCCAGGGTTAAAGCCATGATTTTTACCTAGAACTTGGTTTTCAACATGAGATTGAATTTGATTTTGAACGTTTTTTATAAACTAGGCTAACTACTTGATCATTTCAAGAATTAACTAAAACCGGATTTAAATTTGTTCTTATATTTATACTTTGATTATAAACTTTGATTACTCAAATTCAGAATAGGATTATAGTATTTATTATGTATATATTTCTTGATTTCTTTAAGAATAATTTATATTAATCGTTCGATTTTACAAAATGTATATATTTAAGCTTTCATTTTAATCAATTGTTATGAAACTTTTCTATTAAATTATAGTTTAGGTACAGATTTTTTTTTAGGTTAATATATTTAAACATTTGTAAATATTTTCTTTGTTATAGATTATAGTCATTTATAATATTCAATGTTTATTAATTGCCATTGTTTGTTTTTATAAACTTTTTTCACTTTTCATTTGAACCAACCTTATCAAAGGAAGCTTGACGTTGATACATTTTATACGCCTCTCACTCAAAAATTAGCTCAAAAGAATTAACAAAAACTTATAAAAATCAACTGCACCGAATAGCATACGATTTCAAACTGATTTGATATTTCAGTTATTAAGCCGTTTTTATAGACTCTGCCAGCGTCAGCAGCTTGAAGCTAATCTTTAAGACACAATACTCGTAAAATAATAATAAATAACAACACAATACAACCAAGTTGAGTTCGGAGCGGTAGAGCGAACAGCATCCACACCGAACTCAGGGGTTATCAGCTCATGTCTCTATAGATGTGATAGACTTTATGATGTTCTTTTGGTCAGATGCCTAGTAATATTACGATTATATATTCATTAAGGGTCTTATCAAGAAAATATGCGGCGCGTGGGGTCTTCTATGTTGGATAGTTTTAATCTTTTGCAAAAAATAATATAATCAAAATCAAAATACAAGTATCAAATCAAAATATTAATGACATGTTCTAACCAAACGAGTTCAACGGCATTTCTAGGCAATTATTATTGGAAGTAAATAAACTTTTAAGCACAGCAGGCATTTGCAAGTTTAGAAGCTTTCTAAAACTGGCGCTAAAGTCGAGCCCCACACAAAATCTAATGTTCGTTTAATTCAGCAACCTGTCCCAAGTTTCTAGCTTCAACAAGTGCCACAATACGCTTTATTTTTTGCGTCGCTCTGCTTATCAAGTAGTACGCGTTAGGTAGTTGTAGTATCAACAATTGTTGACCCGCCCAACTGCCCCAACAGCCCCAACTGGGACTGAGACTGAGACGTGTGCAATATCAGCTTCCAATCAATCAAAACGAGGCCTCTTTTTGTGTAGAACTTGTTTTGTGGAACATATCTTTACTGTTGTATCTCTCTGAGATTATGCAGCTCTATAGATGTAACTTAGGTTCAACACTTATAGGCTTTTTATGACTACTCATAATTTCTATCAATAACAGTAAACTGATGCAATATATTGTCAAACTTACGCGTGAAATACGATTAAGTTTAACTAATAGGTACTTAATTATTCCAAACGAATAGGGAAATATTATTAAATCAATAAGTAATAATAATAGCAATAAAATACTAAGAAATATGTAATTATTTAAGGAAATTAGCATAATATACTTGTTAGAATTAATATAAACTATATAGTATTCAATCACATTTGTAACGCAATATTTTTGTATTAGCATTAGAAAAAGATTTCAATAAATATTTTAAAAATTAAAACAGCCATGTCTTCTTATTTTATCTTCCATTTTCAGCAAAAGCAAAATAGAAAAGTAAATTGCAACTTCCGAAGATAATTTCTAAAAAGAGAAAAAAGTTGCTAACAAAAAATCAATGCAAAAATTGTTGAATACCAGGCGAACAGAAATAATCAGCAGGTTGCTAGCATATAATTGACCTCTAAAAGTATGCTACAATACTTTGCGATTATTTGAACAGCAGCCTCATAAGAGTATGCTACAATTTTCAGGATTTTGTTGCATCAAATTTTTGCAAGGGGGTTGCTAGGAAAAACGGACCGTAAATCACAAAATCGTTTGTAACTCAGCCATTTCAAGGACGATTTGGATGTCCTTTGGCCCAAAGGTAGTCCTTGCTCTTGCGTTTCAGAATAAGTTATCCAAAGGACGATCGTCCTTTAAACAGACGAGTTATAAGGACTTTTTTATAAACAGAAAACTAGCCATATCTCGGCCGCATCCTTGCGGATCCTTACGATTCCTGTGTCAAACGTCGTGCCCTAACAAAGACTATCAACTGGCCAAAGGACATCAAAATCGTCCTTACCGTTTGAGAGATACAAAGGATTTTGTGTTTTTGACATGAAATCTGCTTTGTCCATATTGCCCCTGAAAGTATGCAACAAAATTCCAACAATTGCATATTGCATGAAAACAAACTTTACAGCTCAAAAGTATGCTGCAGTTTTTGTCTACTTTTGGTACAGCGACCTCCTAACGATTTCTGTTTGCCTGGTATTTTGCTAAATTAGTTCGTTTGGCGAAACTGTTGGACAATCAAAAATAAAAAATGCAATTTGAGTATGGCTGATAATGCAATATTTATTATATTTGCCTATCAAAGACAAATATGTAATTATACAAAAGTAGCAATAACATAAACTAAAACTTAATATACAACATAACATAAATAATTGCATGTTGATCCAAAGTTTTGTTGCATTGCATAGTTGTGTGAGCCCCAGAAACGTTATTTGTATATATAAATGTATTCCATAATAGTAGATTACTTAAATCCATTTAATTTTGCCCTTAATTAGCCAAATTACATTTCATTTAAGTAATTATAAATTACGCATAAAAAGTTATTAAAAATGTATATAGTTTTACAAATGCTCTTTACATTTATGGTTTTTTTAATAATAAATAATTAGATATTAGCATATTGACGCCACAGCGAGGTGAGCAAGCCGCGTTTGGGATGAGTTTGTGAACTCGTTTGTGGACGCACGTTCTTTAGAGTGCAGCCCACGGGCAGGTTGACCTACAAAACGAAACAGATTAGAAGCTATCTGAGTGGAACGCTCATCGCTGCAGCTGCTCCCAATTAGGGCAGGTTTAACTTACGGATTGCCTGTCTGTCACTTTGACCGGCTCCTCGCCGGGACAAATAACATAGGACTCGTGGCCAGCAAAGAGACTGCTATGCGTTTGCTGGGTCAGTGCTGCGGGAGCAGAGGAACTGGGCAGGTCTGGATAAGTAATCTCTGCCTGGTTGGATGCGGATTCGGTGGCTGTGTTACCTGTTTACAAAGGTTTATAATTAGTATTAGGCATATTAATTATTGTATAATGTTTACTTACGCTTGACTTGAATTTGGAAAATACATTGCACCGTCAAACCATCTGTGGTGGTGGCCTCATATTTCACGGTATGATCACCCAAGCCGAACAGAGCGCCAGGGAACTATGAAACGCAGACAGATTAAAATTGTATCTAAAAGTATTTTAGCTTGTGTTTCGATTACTTACAGAGGATTTGTAAATCTTAAGTAGTTTGCCCTCAAAACGTGGCTCCTTCCAGAGAACGGAACGCAGATTTTGATTCTCCTTTAAAGTAACCTCAAAAGAGGGTGGACAGTAGCCGGATGTGGATGTGCCCAGATCAATGCGACTGCTTTCAGCATTTCTAGAAGGTGATGGAGTCTCATCAAAAAGGTTTTTAGCGGGTTTCGCACGAGGTGTCTCGTCTATTAAGTTCTCGGAACGTCTGGATGCATCAAAAAGGCTCTCAAATTGCATCGAAGCTGGAGCTGTGCCAAAAACTGGAGCTGCTCTAAAGTCTGGAACTGGAGCGGGTCTGAGAGCTGAACTAAAGACTTGCCTAGAGGCGGGTCTAAACGCTGGACTGGAAGCGGGTCTAAAAACTGCATTTGAAGCTGGACTAAAAGCATAGGGATTCGGTGCTGCCGCCTGCTGCTGTTTAATGGTAATAATTGTCTGGCATCCAACGTTCTGATTGGTGTTGGGGTCATGTGCCCTGTACACAATCTTGTATACGCCCGCTGGCAGATGAGCCTGCAGCTTAGCGGCCCATGCCGGAAAGGCAACCACATGACGGTAGTCCACATTTGTCGCTGGTCGTTGGAGTATGACATGAGCCCTGCTCTCACGGGGATTCAGCAGGATAACAACACTCTCTGGACACGTAATATATGGCTTAATGTGTTGTTGTGCAGGACTTTGAATGGGAAAAGGCTGCGTCTGCAGCTGTTGTTGAATGGACAGCTGTCTAAAAGGTTGTTTCTGCCAGGGTGCCTGCACCCGTGGACTCATCTGATTGCCAAACATATCAGCGCCAAAGGGTTTGCAATCCAGCACACTGCCCAGTGACCAGCCATTCATACAGGAGGTCAAGAAGCCGGCCACTGGAACAAAGCCCATGTTGCACTGCAGTTGACAATAAGCGCCAAAGTTAGAGTTGGCCTGAGTGCAGCTGGCTGGCGAGATGACGCCATTGCGTGGCGCTGGCAGAGCCGGACACGCAGCGGAAGCAGACGCCGGGCGAGCAGTAGCAGACATCCAAAGACGTGGCTGGGCAATGGCTGCAATAAAGTAGAGAAGTTTAGAAGAGTGTATAAAGTTGAATAAAGCTGCAATACTTACGCACACACTTGTTATCCAGTCCCTCCCAGTTGCCCGAAGCGCCGCAGCTTCTTATCTCCGAGCCGAGCAGCATAAAGCCATCATTGCAACGCACCTTGCAGCGCGTATTGTAGAAGAGTTTGCGCTTGTGGCGATATTTGTTGCAGTGCGCCTGTCCATTAGTTGGCGCCTGGAAGCGCACACACTGATCTCTTACCTGGGGCACAGATAGCTCCGGCAGCACGGGCAGAGCTGGCTGACCTGGGCTAACTGGCCAGACAGGAGCTGCTGGCTGAGCTGGGCTAACTGGCCAGACAGGAGCTCGCATAATTGGCCGGACAGGTAATACTGGCCTAACTGGTCGGACAGGTGCTGCTGGCCTAACTGGTCGAACAGGTGCTGCTGGCATAATTGGACGCACTGGAGCAGTTGGCGGTGCAACGGGAACAGGAGCTGCTGGTGGAGCGGCCAGTTGCACTCTAGGCTCAATTCTTGGCTCATCAAAGCAGCTGCGCATATCGAAGGACAAACGTTTGCCTGGCGCACAGCCGCACTTGAAGCTACCTGGCTCGTTGCTGCAGCTGTCCTGGCAACCACCATTATCCACTGCACACTCATCAACATCCTCGCAGTTGTGCTTATTAGCACCAAGTGTATAACCCGCTGAACAGCTGCAGCTGTAGGAGCCCTCGGCATTCGCACACAGATGCGAGCAGCCGCCATTGTTCACCTGACACTCATCAATGTCCACACAGCTATTATCGGCGCCTAGCAATTTGCCAGGACCACAATCAATGGGCTCACAGCCCTGCTGCGTATGTTCCGTGCCGGGTGGACAGTCCAGCGAAGCGGGCAGACAGCTGCGCTCATCCTCCTGCAGCAGATAGTCCAACGGACAGCCACACTCATAGCTGCCCGGCTTGTTGATGCACTCGTGGGTGCAACCGCCGGCTAGCAAACCAGCACATTCATCCACATCCTGGCAGCTGTGTCCATCGCTGGCCAGCTCGTAGCCTCTGTCACAGGCGCAGGCATGTGAACCTAGAAGATTAATGCAAATGCTGCTACAGTTACCAAAATCCTCGGCGCACTCATCAATGTCCAAGCAGGCAAAGCCATCCGGCGCTAGTTGATAGCCCGCGTTGCAGGCACAGGCAAAGCCACCGGGCTGATTTAAGCAAAGCTGCGCACACTGGCCATTGTTCAGCAGACACTCATCATTGTCCAGGCAGTTGCGAGCAGCTGCATCCAAGCTAAAGCCAATTGGACAGGCGCATTGAAAGCTGCCCGCCAGATTGATGCAATAATGCGAGCAGTTGGCATTGGACAAGGAGCACTCGTCTATGTCCAAGCAGCCAAAGGGCAAAGCAAGCAATGATGATGATGATAAAGTTGCTGAATATGATAATGAAGTTGCAGATGTTTGCAAGCCCAAAGCATAGCCCGGCTCACACAGGCAGGTATAGCTGCCATTGAGATTCTCGCAGCGCATGGGCGGCAGACAGCTGTGTGTATTGCTGGCACACTCGTCTATATCGAAGCAGTAGCCACTGATGCCATCCAAATGGAGCAGCTCATAGCCAGGCGCACACACACACTCATACGCACCTGGCAGATTGCGGCATAATTGCTGACAGCCACCATTCTTCACCTGACACTCATCCACATCCGTGCAGCTCTTGCCATCCTCGTGGAGAGTATAACCCTTGCTGCAGGTACAGGCGCCGGCATCAGCGCTGAGGCAGAGCTGCTCGCAGCCATTGTTGTTCATGGCGCAAGGATCGGGTGCGACACAGGTGTGTGCTTCGGGCTCTTGTAGTGTCATGCCACGTGGACAGACGCACTGATAGCCACCATCTGTGTTAAGACAATCATGACTGCATTTATGTGTGCCCATAACACACTCATCCAAATCCTGGCAGCTAAATATCTCGCTAATGTAGCCAGGTGGACAGAGACAGCTAAAGGTGCTATTATCCTCGCTGGCCACACAACTGCCCGGCTGACAGCGCTCGTATCCTTGCTCCCGACTGCACACAGTCTCCACCACCTTGCAGCTGTGCAAATCCTGTTCGTCCAGCGTGTAGCCCTCGGGACACAGACACGCATAGCGGCCATTGGCCAGATTCTCGCATTGATGCGCACAGCGCGTGCGATTCAGCTGCGGATTATCCAGATCCTCACAGCTATCAAACGCACAGCTGCTCTGATCCTCCAGCAAATGATAGCCCTCATGGCAGCCACAGCGATAGGAACCAATTGTATTCTCGCACTTTTGTTGGCACACACGATGCGGCACATGATCCGCATTGCCATTGTCCTCCACAACGACTTCACACTCATTGATGTCCTGGCACTCGTTGGCGTCTGCCGAGAGCACAAAGCCAGGATTGCAGCTGGGCTGTGCGACGCTGGGCTCCACAGTTGTCGTGGTCACTTCTGGCTCAGGTGCGATTTGATTATGTTGCTCCGCTGACTGCGCTTCCTCGACAGCCTCCTCTTTGGTGTTCAAAGCGATGACACAACGATAGGAGCCAGGCGTATTCTCACAGCCATTGGCACACTCTGCAGCCACTTCCGACTGTGCACACTCGTCAATATCTGCGGCATAGATAAAAGCAATTAGCTACAGAGGAGAGCTCTCTCTGAGATATATACTCACCCACGCAGCTCTTTCCCGTGTTTGCATCGATTTGATAGCCCTTCTCGCAGGCACATTCAAAGCTGCCGGCCAAATTGTTGCAGATTTGAGAGCAGCCACCATTGGACTCCTGGCATTCATCAATATCTGCAATGCAAATGAGATTAATTTGGTTTTCTAGCATTCATTTTGTTCTGCCTACCATGACAGCTGGCATAATCCTGCGGATCGAGTGTGTAGCCTTCATTGCAGCTGCACATAAGACGCGGCTCATTCTCCCCGGGGAATAGCAAACGCTGGCATTTGTGTTCACATTGACCGTTGTCCTTGCCACAGTTCTCGTCCAGCTGGCGTGGCGTATAAGGATCCTTTGTGGGCGCCACAACAATGTTAATATCTGTGACAGGTGCTTGTTCCGTTTGGAGTTCGGGTTCCGGCTGCTGCTCATTTACTTGCACTACAACAGCAGGTTCTGGTTGTGTTTTCGGCTCTGCTACCGGCTCCGCTTGCAGCTCCACTGCCGGCTCCACTCCCGGCTCCACTTCCGGTTCCGCTACAGGCTCTGATTGACTCACTTCTGGCTCTGGTTGAATCACTTCTGGCTCTGCCTCGAGCTGAACTGGTGGTGTTGCAGGCTTTACCTGAACCTCAAATACAGGCTCTATTTCAGCTTTGGGCTCCGGATTTGTAGCTGGCTCATCCTCATCGATTTCCTCAACAGAATCCTGCTTCTCGACTGGTGGTGGCGGCGGTGGTGGTGCTACAGGATCTGCATTCGCATGCTCAGCTATTTCCGACTCGTTATCGTTATCCAACTCATCATTAGTATTATAATCGTTATCAATCGTTTCGTATTCATCATAATTATCTTCTTCGTCCTCTTCTTCATCGTTCGCCTCACACGAGGGCAGCTCACCCACCCACTGATTGGTGCTACAGTATAATGCATTCACCTTGGGACTCTCAAAGTTATAGTTGTGGTTGCAGGCATAGTAGGCTACCAGAAAGATCTTCTCGCCCCGGCGACGACGCTCGTACTTGGACACTATGCCATGGCTTATCTCGGGTGCTTGAACATTGGCCTGAATGCAGCTAAGATCAAGCTTTTGAGCCAACTCAATGGCCACATTCAGCTCTTCGGGTATGGCCAGCAGTTTTTTCTTACGCTCATTGTGGACATTTCCTGCAATTATGAGTATAAGTTTAAATATGTAATTAATACTGAAATACATAAACAAATATATAAATAAATAATTAACTTTACTTGTTTGTAAACTTATTTAAAAGAAAATCAATTAAACTACTTTATAAGACAAGAACCGTTTATGAAACTGTCAAATAATATTCTTTTTATATATAGGTCTGTTTCAAGTACCACATTCAGTAAGATTTCCAGAAAGTTAATTTCCCTTGACAAGATTTTGCAGATTGAATTCATTTGGATCTAATCCTTAATTCATTAGAATTCAATTCAGACTAGATCGAAAGCAGAAAGTTCAAATATTTTGAACTTTTAAAGACTTTCAAAAGGCCCTAACTTGTTCTGTAGTTTTTTAGAAAAGTGAAAACAAAACAAGAATTTCTGTGAACAGAATTAATTGTCTATCAAATTACAGAACTTATTTTAAGTCAAACATATTTAAAATCTTTAAAGTTTAATTTATTTTGGAATACACATACTGAACTGCTTATCAAATTGCAACTAATGCTTTACTCGAACAGTTTTTTAACATTCTTAATAATGAAATAAACATTCCATTGACTTACCCTTGGCCTTGACACAAGTGGGTGGATCACCCTGCCATTCCTCCGTTTCCAAATTACAGATCAGCTCATTGGCACCCTTCAGAACATAGCCGATTGCACAGCTGTAGTTGGCGGTATTGATAGCATCGCTCTTGAATAGCTCAGCCCTGGCATGATCCACTGGCGGTGGTGTCTGGCAGTCCTCATAGACGGCATTGACTGCTGCAAAAAACATAATCCTGTTAATCTCTAAAAAACAACTATGTGTGTGATTTACTTATAAAAACAAATCCAGCAAAAAAATAAAACAAACACATAGATCTTTTATAAATCTTTGCCAAAATAATTTTCATTGTCGTGATGTTTATTTTTATATATTTCGATAAATTTACGAGCAGTTTTTATGTTTCTAGTTTGTAAATGCCGGCCGGTAATTAAGTGGACTATTTGTAGTGGTATGAGAGGGGGAGGGAGCAGAGACATAATAATACAATGATTCATCGCAAATCGTTGGTATCAAAGCATCTAATACTTATGTATAAGAAAGTGTCATAAAATCTTACTCATAAAGCTCATTAGATATTATAGAAAATGGTTTTTATGGCACTCGTTGATATGTTTATGGCCAATACGAGAATAGTTTACAAGTTTTGAATGAAACATAAGGTAAGATTTATTTATAAAATATTCTTTTTATACAGAATTTACTTATTTTAATCTGTGTCTATCTTTATGTTATATATTTTCACTTCCTGTGTCGCCCACTTACCTCCAGAAAATGCAATGCAGCACAGCAGACATAAAACAAAATGTGTTGGCAACATTTTGAATGCCTTTTTTCAATCAAAAATGTTTACTTCACACCTGAACACGTTTTTGCTTTTTTTATAAATAAGAAGTCATTAATTTAATTTCAACTTTCAGAACATTTTTGAAAGACAAGAGCTGACTGAAAATATAGATGTATGTATATAGATATAGCCTGGTATAAAAAGCCATTAAGATTAAGGCGGCTTTATAAATAGCATAGGCCTGAACAACACGCACAACACTTCAACTGCATATATAGCTTATATATATGTAGAATTTTCATTTTCGTCAAGACTATTTTCACATTTGTCAACGCTATAAGAACACTGTTACTTTCACTTTCACTTCACACCATTAACATTAATAATAAAACATATGCAAACTTTATGAAAACTATTAATCAAATGCAAGATCTAACAATAATAATAACATATGCACAATTTGAAACACTTCAAATCACAAGAAGGATACAAAAAAAGTAAACCAAAAGCAAACGCACCGTTCCCGACGAGCGTCAAGGCAAGACTGAGACCATCTCTTTAAGAAGGGTACCAGATATTGTCTCCAAAAGAAAAATATAAGAAAAATAAAGAAAAGATATATGCTGATCTTTCATGTCTATCATAAAGCAAATTAGTTGCGAGAGTCGCGCACAAGTGTCGCCGTATCTTAGGGAGACAACTGGCTGCCTGCAGTATTGGGAGAAGAATAATGTCGGCCTATTTTTAAGATTGTCTATATGATCATCATTATGAACACACTGAATGATCATTAGCAAACAGTGCGTGAGAAATAAATGATGCTTGCTGTGTTGGGGCCAGTGCCAAGGAGCGTAGTGTCAAAGTTGCTTGCATTGAACTTGATATAATGCATTTGCCTTAAATGTAATAGATCCTCAGTCTATTATAATAATATATACCCATCTACAATTATAGATAACGCCCTCTACAGGCAGCTTAGTTGTCTCAAATATAATCATTACTCAATAAGTGTGTCTATAAAAATTATTAATAATAATACAATTCTCAATTCTCAATTCACAATTCACAATTCATTACATAAAATGCTCAATCATCAAATCAAATGCGCCGCTAACAATTTTTACTTAGCTATACATCTATATATAATAAATTAGAACTGCACAAATACACACACACATTCATGCAGTTAAATTGTTTTTAATTAAAACTAAATACGTTGTCATATGGGTATAAAAGTCGCGTAGGTGTGGTAAACTTGCGAGTCTTGTACTTATTTGGCCTGCCACAAACATGTTTTGTTTTTGTTTTTATCTTTTCATTATTTTTATATATAGTAGTTAAGTAGCTCACAAAGAGTTTGATGCGACCCATATAGGTATAGCTATAGCCACAGTCATTTAAACAAATGGATTTTTTGACCAAGCCCAGCATAATAAACTAAAATTTGTGAGCACTCGATAATTAGATGCCCTGTAATGTAAAGTCAATGAATAAACAGATTTGAAAGCATTTCATCAGAAAAAAGATAAAATTCTAGAAAACTATTCGTATGCAACAGGACATGAAATAAGAACTACCTAGTATGTACAAATTGAATCTAGATAAGAAACCATGGTTAAAATATCGTTAGGAATGGACAGATTGTAATAGTTGGTTATCTATGAAAAGTATCGTATTGGGATTTTAAAAGAAAATTGAAAATCTAGAAAGAGCACTTAATCTTGACAATCAAAACTAAATTTAAAACAGCCCAGCAGAATATATTCATACAGGGTATCTAGAACACAAAATTTTGTAAAATAAACACATTTTGATTGACAAATTGATTGTTTAAACTACAAGCTACAAACAACAAAATGTTTTAAGGTTAAATTGGGCAATGATTGACCCGTAGACTGACAGATGCCACAAAAGTCGCGCGCGGCAGTCACACACAGACACTTTGCAATTGTGCGCGTTTTAAAACGCGCACAAAACGCTTGCAATGCATTGTGGGCGTGCGACTTTTTAGCATTGTTTATTTTCAGATGAGTTTTTTGTTTTTTACTTTTTTTGCAAGCTGACCATTATGGTCAGCTGTCAGATGTATCTGTAGACAGTTTGTATGATTTTTAGCCTGCCAAGAAAAGTACTCAGTATGTCTATGTAATGTGTAGGTTTATGCGTTGCCCCAGCTTGACTTGTTTGTTATTGTTGTTTATTGCTCTATTTACATTTTGAGTTTTACCTTAGTTGGCATTCGCGGAAATTGCTCAAGGGCGTTCCATATAGAATAGATATATACAACAGTTGTCTGGCTTAGTCGGCTGTCCAATACATGTTTAGGCCACAATTTATGTTGACATTTTCCAAGGCGTCTGCTTTTGCTCTCTCACGCAAAGTTTTCAGACATTTTCCATTGTCTGCTGATTTCCGTTGGCATTGGAAATGATATGTGGATTAGGCCATAAACTAAAAAGTTAAATTTATTAAGGGAATGGAACTAAGCCAGCAACAAAAAATTTGATTAAAATAAGAACAATGAAATTGAAAGTAAATGCGAAACGTTTTCTTCTTTTAATCTTTTTTGGCTTTAACATTTTACAAAAGTTGACCCAGGGTATATCTTTCTTCATGGAATA
The DNA here is from genome assembly GCA_949708635.1 of Hirtodrosophila cameraria. Classification (NCBI taxonomy): domain Eukaryota; kingdom Metazoa; phylum Arthropoda; class Insecta; order Diptera; family Drosophilidae; genus Hirtodrosophila; species Hirtodrosophila cameraria. The sequence goes on from OX453091.1 coordinate 19,175,170, forward strand.
TTTTACCCATTTGCGGAATTTAGAACAGCTTAAAATTTCGATTTCGAAGTGAGGCCTTGAAGTAAAACCCAGCTGAAATAAATCACAACACTTCAAATACGTTTTTTTGTTGTCGTTTTTAATAAATTAAACTTTTATTTTATTTAACTACAAATGGTTTTGGTTAATTACAAAAAAGTCCAATAAGATTTGTAACGGATTTCTCTGGTTTCTTCTATTCAATTAAGCGCTTGGGTGAAATTGTATCTTAAATTAATTAATTATAAACAAATTTCGTTTCGAGTGCGTTGCGCAAAAGGCAGTGCCACCAACAGAAAACTAAGAAAACATAAAACACAATCCTGTGAGTGAAGCATCATCAACATCCTGCATGGTTAGTTCTTAATGCTCAGATACGAAGGACCCACTTGACGCACATAGACGCTGCGCTCATTGCTCAGATATGGCGGACAGCGGACAGTCAGGATGCCATCGGAGGAGAGTTCGGAGCGCACATCATTCGGATAGTAGCCACGGGGCAGGACGAAACGCTTGACAATGTGACGTCCGACAAAACTGTCGCCATCGCGACGCTTCTCATGCTTGGCCTCGACGATGACAGTGTCACCGGTGGTCTTGACTGTAATCTCATAGGGCTTAAACTGATGCACATCCACATTGGCCTCGAAGCCATCCTTGCCCACAATAACACGGCTAAGATCGGGCGCTGAGCCGACGCGTGACAAACGCTTCCAATAGGGCAGATCCCAATCGGCGGCAACATCCCAATCGCGCCACAAGCGACGACGATAATCCCACAAATCCCAATCTGTATTATTTGTAGCTGGTACGAGAGCCATCTACAGTCTGTGTATATATGTGTTTCGAGTTAAGTTTTTGGCAGGACGCAGCAACGCGATGCGAATTTTTTACGGTTTTACGCGTTTAGCTGATTTTCAAATATAAAAACTTTTCCGTTTCTCGTTTCGATTCGCCGCGTTTTCTAAACGTCCGCACGCGATTTTTGCGCTGAGCTAATTAAACTCGGCACAGACACAACTGCTGCCTTTTATAGAGCGTTTCTGCCAAGCTCTGGCTCTGTCTCTGCTCGAGCTTCCACAGTGGGCTAATTCAGCAATGACAACTGTGACGTAGCTGCAGCTTCGACAATCGACAAACAGCAGCCATCAGCGGGCGATGTTTTGCTTGGATACCCCTTAAAAGTAGCTGACAGAGAGTATAGCTGAGTAAATGTCGGAAGAAGATAGAGAAAGACACCTCTAATTCTATAAGTTATAATCATCCTGATCAACTTCAACAGCCAAATTGAAGTTTGTCCGCTTGGATGCAGATTGTCGTCCTAAAGGATGAAAATCATTTCCCCCATAACCACTTATTCTTACTGTTCTTATTTCTGAGTACTTTTCTATTCTGAATAGCTTACGATTTTGAGTTCCAGTTGCAAATAATAACAAATACTATTAAATCAAAACTTTCAAACCAATATTCAAACGTTTTTTAGGTATCAAAACAATGGAAAAACTCGATTGTGAATAGTTTAATAGTAGCTCAGAACTGTTGCCATTTACAAATTGAAATTCTTCGGATTGGAAATGGTAAGATATTTTGTATTCCAAGAAACAATTGAACAATTTTCGGGAATCAAAACAATTGACAAGCTCGCTTGTGAATAGTTTAATAGTTGCTAAGAACTGTTTTCATTTACGAGCTGAAATTAGTCGGAATAGAAATGGTAAGATGTTGTATATTCCAAGAATTATTTGAATATGAAACAGTTGAAAGACATTCCAAGAAAAAACAGAATATGAGAATATTTCGAGGAGGCAAATCGTTTGTACTCAGAAATAGGAACAGACCGAACAATGTTTGAAACTGTTTGCTGCTGTTGATCTATTATAAAAGTTACACAGCAATTGAGTACAAATAAACTTACTACAGGGTATCTGAGAGTTGAACACGCTCGCTTAATGCATTTGTACTTGTTGTTGAGCTGCTGTTTATCTTGAACAATGTCGCTGCTTGTTTTTTGATGTCGATCTCTGTGAGGCTGAGGAGGTTGAAGCTGAGGCTGTGCTGTTCTGGTGGGCTGTGCAGTGGGCTGTCGACTCAATGACATTTCCTTAGAGGTGCTATTGGGGAGTTGGTGTCACACATTGGGCTGACTGCAAACAGCTTCCGCAAAAACAAGCATAATAAACAGCTAAGTTAAGCTGTTAAGGTAACTTAAGCTATGCTCACATCTCTTCATTGATTAGCTGCTGTGCTGAAACGCATCTCCAAGCCAAAACATTCAAAATACCAAAACTCATTCTCCCATAACGCCCAATGCCTACAAAAAGCGATTAAGCTTTAAAGTTCGCTCACTTTTTTCAAACATATTCAACTTAATTACGCAGCATTTCCGCTGATATTGCTGTTTATATGTATATAGATATATGTATACATTTGGATATGTGTATTTTGTGTCTAAGCTAAGCTAAATTAAAAAATTTCTTTAAGCGGAAATGCGAATAACAAACAAAAAAATCTCTGAAAACGTCGCATAATTCTTTTCACTTTTTGACCAAATTCGGCATTGACTTTTTTTATGCCATGATTTTCATTTTCAATTAGCTCGCTACAGCTACAATAATTGTATCTACAACATGTTAAAAACATATTCAACGTATATGTGTATCTCATGGATTGAAACATTTTGTAAGAGCTGCTCTAGGCAAAACAAAAGGCAATTTGTTTGTCTGCTAAACGGCTTTTCGGCTATATATATGTTACCCATCGATTTGCAACAAAGATTAGCGACAACAGCAACAATAAACAACAACAACAACAACAACAATTGTATTGGCAGATTGGCAGCGACATCAACTCATCGCGAACATAACATTTATGGGCCTGACCTGACCCCAACCCTATCCCAAACCCCTCCCCCAACAGGGCATAACAACGCCATGGCAATAGATATATATATAGGTATGGGTTCGGATCTCTGTGTAACCCAGCCCGTATATACATGTATTGTATGTTCTTGTTGTACTTGTTGTTGTTCTTGTTGTATCTGAGATAGATTTTGCCAGTGCTTGATAGTAATTATAATGACAAACGCGGCAATTTACATGACATGCCCTGTAGCCAAGTGCTTTACTTAGGTATATACTACATGAAGAAGTGAATATTTTATATATTATATGCAACATGAGTTCAATGTGTTTTGTAGCTTAGTCAACAATAGACAGTGCTCTACAAATAAATGTTGTTAATTGATTAAAAAAATGCTCAATTTCAGAATGAATTTCGAATTACCTTTAATATTCCTGATCTAGCATATTGCTCAACTTTCCGAAATGTTCTTTTATATTATCGTTGTAAATTATTGCCGTGCACTCAAATAAAACTTGTTTTTCTAAAAAACTGTCGATTGATTTTATAGCAAGAACTAAAGACTCACCTTCTGTTGTTTTTGTTGTTGTTGTTGTTAAATAGTCGCCGAGGGGCAGAAATTTATAGCAATCAACTTAAAATTAAGAAGCAATGTTTGTGCGCTTGACATCCATTTGCAGGAAAAAGCGCTCGAAAAATATATATATACCTACGTTTAGAAAAAATAATCAAAAATATAATTTATGCACAGGCTGCCAGAAAATCGTGCAGTAATTTTAAATGCGCCGGCAGCTATAAATACCTCTATATATTTTTGGGGCGCACGCTTATGTGCTACATGTTTATACTATGACGCATGGCAGCAGTATTATGTAGCGCAGTGTAGCCGTGAAATGCGCGCGCAAAATCTCATTTAGAAATCAATGAAGTGCCGCAGCAGCAGCAATAACAACAACAAGCAACAACAAGCAACGAACAACAACAACAACAATGTTAACTAGTGACAATAATGCATTGTAATTAAAGCTAAACAATTTTATAAACAAGCAATCGTCTAATTTGTTTCATTTTATGGCAAAATCAAATCAAATGCGTTGCAAGCAACCCCAACGATCAATTCTAAAGGGTGTGGGTCGCAATCTGGCACTTTCTTTGACTGCCGCTGCTTACACAAGACCTTCTCTATTATATATAGTATATTCTACATACTTGATGTGCTTTCTATATATGTAGTAGAGATGAGCGAACTGAGCACTGTGACAAGTTAGAAATATCATAGACTGTGTTAGTTTTTCGATTTTGATCAAATGTTGTTAATAAGTGTAAAACATAATAACACTCAAGACCTAGCGAGTTTGATTGGATACATTATTGGAAATATAGCTAAAGCAAAGATATGGTTACATTTATTTCTAAATATTCAAAACATTTCATGTCACTTTTAATATCGATATTGCATTGATATTGTGAATATCTGGACTATAACTATTCTTAAGTCAGGGCTGTGTCTGTTTAAAGGACTTTGTTATAACAGTCACTTACAGCTTAACAATGACTAATATTGAAACTGCGACGCTAAATAGGACTGTTGCTGTAATTCAGGACCGTGACTGTAATCAGAACTGTGACTGTAATCAGAACTGTGGCTGTAATCAGGACTGTGACTGTAAATGAGACTGTGACTGTAATCAGGACTATGACTGTAAATGTGACTATGACTGTAATCCTGACTGCGACTATAATGAGGTATGTTTCTCTAATCAGGAGTGTACCTTTAGCTGTAAACATGACTGTGACTGTAGTTAGGACTGTGACTGTCTATAGAACTGAGACTGTATTCAGGACAGAGACTATAATCAGAACTGTGACTGTAATCAGGACCGCGACTGTAATCAAGACTGTGAGTGTAATCAGAACTGTGACTGTAAACAGAACTGCGACTGTAACCAGAACTCAGACTGTAGTCAGGATTGTGACTGTAATCAGAACTGTGACTGTAAACAGGACTGTCACTGTAAATACGACTGTGACTGTAATCAGGATTGTCACAGCAAACCTGTTACTATCGATGGTCAATCACAGTGATTTGTTTACTGTTACGACAATATTGCTCATGCCTAATTCTAATGTATTGTACAATATAAATATTTGATTTGCTTTCTATATAGCTTGATCTGACTCAATTTGCATAGAACAACCACCCACCCAGCCATATGGCAACTTTTGGGGCGAGCAATTAAAGGCACGCGCTGCAGTTGGAATTGCAGCTGTTGGCAATGTCTCTAAACGGCTAATACGTGGGCTTGGGGATTGGGGTTTGAGGTTTGTTGTTTGTTGTTGGGTGTATTTGTGCGCAGGGGCAAAACAATATGCATGCTTGTATGTAGTTTATTGCCACAAAATGTTAGCTCATTTGCTAGCCACAAATTTGTCATTTCAAACGGGCAAACAGCCAACTCACCTCAGCAACAGTTCCTTAGTCAACAGCAGCATCAACAGCAGCAGCAGCGACCGTTCACAGCAGCAACATCTTGAACATTCTCAGTCATTTGTTAGATTGGCGCAACATTGCTTCGGTTTTTTATTAGATGCCGCGCGTTGACAACACCTCCGCAAAAGCCGCATGTTTATTGAGCTAATAAAAAGTTTAAATCATATTTTACAGTTAAGAAAATTCAGTTGATGAGTATTAATAAATGCTTATGAAATGTTAAGACCTTTGGCATATGTTCTTAGTGGGCTTTATTGAGCCATTTAGCGTTTTCAAAACAATCCCATAACATTAATAATAAAAATAACACGTATTTTCAAGCAGCCGCCTGAAAGTAGGCTATCAAATAATAAACAAATCATTAAATAACACGTATACGTAATTACGTATGCGTAATGCGTATACTTGATATGATGCGGCTTAACTTTTTGAAATTGTGTCAAAGTAATTATCACAAATCAATAAGCTATACAAACAGACTTTGATTTGAGCACAAAATGAAGTCGCTGTTCAAGTTAAAAGTGCATAAAAATAAATTGCGGCCAAGTCGCCAAGGTATGCCCCAACCACAAAAAGGGCAACTGTTTTGGTGTTTTGTGTGTTTCTTGTGGTGCAGGTGAACTAAAGGCTGCCGCTGTGCCACTGCCACACTGCCTCACTGCCACTGTGCCACTGCCACATTGCCACAATGCAACTGCAATGCGGTGCCATTGCCCAAGTCGAAGACGGGCAGTCAGAGCGCAACTTAAACTGTAATTGGCCGTGCGAGTGAACACCGAATAAGCAAAACTCTCTTCCTCTTACTCCCCCCTGCACCTCTGCATCACAAAAAGGGCAGCACAGACCACAGCAACAATGTGAAGCTACCAGCAATACGAATAGACCAACAGCACGTAAAAAGTTTCAGTTCTGTTTGCAAAGACACAGAAAAACAACAACTAGCAAGAAACTTGCAATTGAAAGCTACCGACTGCCATATACTCTGTTTTTAGATAGAAAACATACACATAAACAAAATATTTTTGTTCTTAGCTCTCAATGTCTTATTGAGCATCAGCAGTTAAATTGTAATCAAATTTGGTAACTTGTGGTAGGTATAGAAGGGCATAAGTAGGCGTGGCAATACAATTCTACATTCTGAGCCTTCCAGGGTATCATTGGTTGATCTGTTATCAAATTTGGTAACTATTCCGCCTGTTTTGGTGTCCACTTTCTGAATTTTGACTTTGCAGAAGAGAACTGACTTAAATTTAATCTGATTTAGAAAAAAATAAATTAGGAAAATTCACTTTTGCAAAATTCTGCCGAAAGTGGATACAGGTTGGGAAATAGTAGTGGAATTGTGAAAAATTGTTTGCTGATTTCAAAAAAGAATTAGTAGGTATGTCCAACAATCCTCAACTAGAGGCTAATGAATACAATACATCCAAAACACGATTGCAAAAGCTTGAACATACACTAAAGAACTAATATACCGTTTAGAGCTTTCGAAACAGCGTATATAAAGGGAGCTACATTTCCTTATGTCCAACTCGGTGCCCCTGGCACGCCCCCAAAACACATTGTGCACTTGTTTGCATACTAAAGAAACAAAGATATATTTATAGGCACACAGTCAAAGAGAGAAAGAGAGCGAGAGGGGCGGAATGGGGAGGGGCAGGTGCAACATTTTGCCGCTTTGCTGCTCTATTAGTCTATTTCTGTGTTGTGCTATTGAACCCAAAATAAAAAGAAAAGCGAGCCGCTGAAAAGGAAAGTGCAGTCGCAGGTGGCGCAAATGTGGTGTGTGATGGATGTGGTCTTTGATGCGGCATGGTTGGTAAGGGCTTTAAGGGACAGGGTGGGGTAGGGGGCGGGAGAACGGGATTTAACCGCTGCGCCACTGTCACTGCAACTCATTTGGAATTCTAAAAAGAAAGTGACGTCGTATCCTTGGCATATCCAGGGCCAGGATAGCCGCAGCAGCTCATATGCATGCAAAAGGCAGCCAAAGGACATGCCATTTTGCTGTGCTTGTCCTTATAGCCCAAAGGTCACCAGTTTTGTAAAAACATTCCTTTGCGCATTTTACTTCACTATCATTTTTGCTGTCTTTTCTGTATATTTGCACTTGAAATATCTTCTATTTTTTTTCTTCGCCATTTTGAGTTGACATCGATGTTGTCTGTGTATCCGCTTTTGGAAAATTTAATGCAAGTGTCAAGTTTTAGTTTATGGCGTGAAGGACACACACATGTCCTTGTCCATACTACAAGGCTAAAGAAATTAAAGTGACTGAAGAAATCTGTAAGCGTATAAATATATAAAAACGAAACTCTTTCAAGTATTTTCTATTACACATTCATTTATTGAATTTTCAAGTTTAAATATGTGTATTGAATACGATTTAGCTGAAGGTTGTTGTTGTTTGTTGTTTGTTGTTGTTTTTAATGATATGCTTTGCTTTGTTTCTAAAGTATGTAGTTACGTGTTTTTGTTGTAGAGTGCTTAGTTAAGATGATATCCGAAAATAATGCTAATCTAATTTAATTAGTATGAACTTTGAGTTTTCTGTTTTTATCATAGATCAAAAAGTATTTGTTTAACTTTGGCTACTTTGTCATGTTTTTGGGAGAGATTGAGAGCTCTTAAGTTAACAACTACTTATGTATTTCCACTATGATTGACATCAAGTAACATCTAGCAGTAAATATGTAAATATCAGAACTGTTACGGTTTTCACTTTCGCTAAGCTAATGCAAAAGAAAAGTATCTTCAAGTGTTTCACACTTTCTTGAACAAGTTTCAGATAGGATTCAATTCATCGCAATAACATTCAAAGAAATTTCAATTCCACAAAATTTTGTCGAAAGTGAATACCGCAACAGATCCATATGCAGTTAAATATATCATGTAGTTCTTTTGTAAAGCTAAATATGTGTGTTTTTTTTTAAATATTCAATCATGTTACTAAAAAGATTCGAAAAGTTCGATCTTATAAACTACATATATATATTGTATATACGAGTATGATATATTCATATGTAGTTTGTTCTCTAATTTATACTAAACTCTGAAAGTGCAAACAGTGTAGCTACTACGAGTATACTAAGTATATGTTTTTGTTATCTTTGTATATATATAAAATTCTCTGCAATATTGTATCTTTAGTTAGTTTTTGTTATTACAACATTTAGAATACATTTAGAACACGGAAATATTTGTATTTTTTGTGTTTGTTTTGTTTTTTTGTTGTTGTTGTTGTTTTTGGGCATATCAAACCAATCAAATCCGTTATTTCAACTAGTTCTAGTTAGACTAGGCCCCTTAACAAAATAACCATTTACAATTGCCTTTCAATAATCTGAAAATATGGCACAAGGTCTATAAATGTCCTTAGTCCTGCTGCTGTTGTTTGTTTGTTACTGTTGTTATTGTTGTTGTTGTTGTTGTTGTTGTTGCTGTTGAAACATGTTTCAAACCCAAACCCATGCCAAACACTTTGCCGACATTGTCAAAACTTTCAAAGCTGCTCTGCAAACAATATTTTTTTTTTTCTGTTAGTTTTTTTTTTCATTTGCTGCGCTACAAAAAACTTTTCTTTTACCCAAAAATAAAAAAAAGGAAAAACTTTTGTGTGTTGGTGTGTGTGTGTGTGTTTAAGAGCTGCTTTAAAACTGCATTTTGTAGTTGTTGTTGTTATTGGTTGTGCCTTAAACTATGCCCATTTTAGAAAAGTAGTACATTAATTGTATAAGATATATTTTTATATAAATAGTATTTTTGTTATTTTTTTTATTTTTTTGGTATCAAAAAATTCGTATAAAAAACGTTAGCTTAACAAAATTCACGTTTACGTTATAAAATCTGGCATTAAAAATTGTGTATTGTATTCTTTTTTTTGTGGATTATAATAGCTATATATTGTAACAATTGTTTCAAAATAAATCAATTTCGGTGTAGTTTTTAATTTGAATTCGAATTCGAATTGAATTTACGCTGTTGCTTTCAAAGCGGCTTTTCTTTAAGCTTTTCCCGTTTTGCTTTCAATATTAAAAAAACAAAGCCCATATGCAAATTCACAAATTCTCAAATTCCCAAAATCCCTGCTTTGCCCCCTCCCCTCAAACCAAATGTTAATGCTAATTTGTTGCAAAGAGTCGCGTGTGCGGCGCCTAGTAGGTTATCCTGCCCAGGCGCGTTGCGGGCAGCGTCGTTGGCTCCGAGCTGGGCAGCTCACCGCAACGCTGCAGCCAGCTCCAGGCTTGGCCGCAGAGCACACCGACCCGGGCTAACATTCAGAAGCAGTTGCTGCGACGCTTGGACGCCGACGTTGATGACATTGAGCCGGTTGTTGTTGCCGTTGCTGTTGCTGTTGTTGTTGTAGTTGCTGCTGCTGTTGTTGCTGTTAGTGCCGTTGTTGTTGCTGCTGCTGTTGCTATACGTGCTGTTGTTATTGCTGTTGCTGCCGGCAGCAACACGGCCGCGTTCTATGTCTTCTTACGATTGCCAGCTTGGCCATGGCCAACACACTTGGGTCCACGCGATTTCTTAACCAGAAAACAGGTAAGAAACTCTATGGGCGATGGCATCTTGCGCAAACTCTCCTCGGAGCTGGAGGGCGATGGTTGTTGTTGGCATTCATTGCGTGCATTGCTGCATTTGGTGCGTCCGCTGATGGCGCCACCGGGTCCATCCATTTCGAGTGCATGTCGATAATAGTTCTTGCAACATTTCTTGGATAGATTATACATGCGCACGGTGCGATCAATGTTCTCATCATCCTCCTCCTCGCTGGACTTAAGATTCAAGCCCATGCCGCCTACGCCAATATCATGCGAGTTGGACTTGACCATGACCATGTTGTTGGTGGAGAGCTGCTGTTGCTGTTGTTGCTTTTGCTGCTGCAGTTGCAGTTTCTGCTGCTGATTATGCTGCTTGTTAAACTCCTGCTGTTCCAGCTCCAGGCTGCACTGCTCCTGCTGCTTTTCCTCCTCATCTTCCTCCTCGAGATTGTTTTCAGTATCATCGTAGAACTTGTAGCTGCGATAACGCGCATGTCGTCCTTGCCAATCGCGTCCTGTCCAATCATTGCTTGCAGGCAGCGATAGTTGTATAGTTGGACTTCTATAATACTGCCGATGCGGATGAAAGCCCAGTCCAAAGTCATCCAAATAGGACTGCGAATGTATGTTATCCAGCTCATCAGCTACGCTTAATAGAAATGGTAGCGTCGACATGATTTGTATTTAAGGATTGTGCGTCGTATTTCGTGAAAGAATTTCAAGTATTGCAATTGTTTTTGTCAATTTGCAATTTCCAATTTTCAATTTGGCCTGGTTTGTTTTCACTTTTCACAGGCGGCTGTGTTTGGAAAATGTGTAGGTATCTTCTGTATCTATGCTGCAAGCGCACACACACACACACGCACACACATACACATATATATGTATATGTATAGGCAAAAACACAACAAACTGCACTTGTTTGCTTTTACTTTACTTTACTTTACTCTGCTTTACTTTGCTTAACTTTTCTGCACTCGGCCGAGGCACTGGCTCCTGGCTCCTGGCTCTGGCTCCGCTCGCAGGCACTGCACGGACTCGAAACTCGAACAGAACTGAACTGAAACTGACAAACTGTATCCACGAAATGCAATTTCAGTCAGCGCAGCACGAAGTGCGATTATGTTGATTCATCATCATCATGTGGGGGAAAAACTCCTTCGGCTTTCGTCTCTCTCTCTCTCACTCTCTCTCTCTGTGTGTACGATTGCACTCTCTCACACTCGGCACTTGGTCACGCGGCTGACACGACAGGCAACGAAGTGCAGCGAAAAACCCAAATAAAAACCACCCCCTCCCTCACACACACACACACATACAGGGAAAAACACACGGCTAGATTTGGGGCTACGCTCGTTTTATGTTTTGATTTTGTACGTAGTACAACGCGGCGTATGCGTGTTTTTATGTAGCGGGTGGCTAGTTTAGGGTTGAGGGTTTTGCTTATATTGCCTTGAATCTGCTGCGTTTTTTTCTGGGATATATTCCTAGCGCGTTTTTCGCGCCTTATTGTCATTAGTTCTACTTTACTTTTTCCCTTTTTTTTCATACATACATATATATTCTCTTTCAGCCATTTGGCCTCCAGCATTGCAAGCTGCAGCATGTGTCCCTGGGCTGACTGTGCTGAAGGACAACGATTGTGTGTGTCCTGCATCACTCTCTCTGTGTGTGTGTGTGTGTGTGTCTGTGTGTGTGTGTTTTGTCTGTGTGCTATGTAATCGGAATCTTAATGCGCAGTAATTCATTTTATGAAATTATTGTGCAGGTGGCAGCCAGTTGACATTAAGTGGAATTCGTTTTTGGCAAACTCTATTGAATTTTTCTTGGTAAATAGTAAATCGAGCATTTTGTTCAATCAACTGTTCAAGAATAACTGCGCAATTTGTTAAGAGAGTCTTGTTTATTAACTCAATGTGCATAGCATTTTAGTTCATTTTAGTTGTCAAATAACTTTTTTCTTAGAATTATTTTGGCAGCCAATATAAATTGTAGATAAATTTGAGTTGTACATTATTAGCAGAAGGCAAATGCTGCATCTTTTTCATTTTTCATTTTATAATAAACTACTTTTTAAAAAGGTTATTGAATAGAAAACTCAAATATTGATATTAAATTAACATATTACATACTTAATTCAGCTTTATTCTCTCAACAGTCTCTTTAAATTGTTTGCTTCAGCTAGTTTTACAACAAAATATTGACAATACAAGACATCAATCCTTTTGCTAACAAGCAGTAGAAGGTTTTCACGTCTGTTGTTCTTATTATTTTGAACACGACTGTAAAAATAGCCACAAAAGTTTACAAGTTCATCTAAAAGTTAGTTTAAAACTCAATTTCAAGCACGTACAACTATCCAGCAGATACTTTTAGAACAAATCGTAAACTAAATTCTGACAAAAACATACTAAAACCACCTACTGGGTTACCAATTTAAAAATAAATCGAGGACAACCGATTTTCTGAGCAACATTTTAATCTAGCTAATCATTTACAATCTCTCAACTACAGCTAACCAAAATCTTAAACATAAAAACTGCAATATATCACAATGTTCTCAAACGTTAAACACAAATTGTTTTCAGCCGTACAAAGTTCATTTTGGTTAGCTTCTCTCAAATCACAAAGATAATCTGCATAGTGTCTTAGCCAAACAAAGTGCTTGCATTATTCATGGCCAACATGAACTGCATAAATCCACAAATCCAAACCAATTGGCTTAGTTGAGGCCCAGAGAGATTGAAAACTAGAGAAAGAGAAATCAAGTCACAAGGGTCGGCATGGGTCAAACTGTAAAATAGTCAACGAAATGGGCCTGGCAATTATGCAAAATTGCTTTGCTACAGGGCAAACATCAGCCACAACAATAACAACAACAGCAACATCAACAAAAACAAAACAAAAACAAAATGAAAAACAGTAGGACACAATGCAAACACACATACTTACACACACACACACACATGTGATTGTATGTCCTGTCTGGCAGTTAGAGACACTTAAGCCTGCGGTGAGCGCCTGTCGTTTGTGCCACTTATTGAGAGCAATAGACAGACAGAGAGACAGGACGACAGGACGACAGGACGACAGCAGGAGGCAGGAATAGAGACAGAGTCCGAGGTGCAGCACATAAATCTTTTAGCACTCTATATGACACAGTTACACAGCACACAACCATGGAAAGGGGCAAGACAGCGGGGGCATGTGGCAGGGGCAAACGTCACATGCTCATCAATCGAGCGCTCCGGATGTCCATGCACCTTGGAGAGGTCCTTAGACGATGACAAGCAGCGATAAGCGAACGAGCTGAGAACTGAACCTGAGCACTGAGGATGGCCTCTTTTGGCTCTTGAGCTTATGTTCATGTTGTGGCTGCCATTGTTCTATAAGGAGTGGCAAACACCCAAAGAACAGCAACAAAAACAACAAGAACAGAGTATAGAAACGAGCCTCTTTTTCCAAGTATATTGCTCATACGCCACGTTGGCCTCATTTGGCTTTTTGCTGCTGTCGTTTAATCCATTTAATTGCATTTTGAGCACTCTTTTTTTTATGTGCTTTTTGGGGGCATAGAGTACGCATGTGTGCCCCACCCCCCCTTTGGGCCATGCCTTGAAATATTTATCGCAATTGCCGAGCAATTTGCAAGTTGCAAGCATAATAAAAATTAGAAATGCATTCCGAATCGCACATAAACAAACTTATAGCTGGCATGTCCTTGTGCCAGTTGGCAAAGCAACACTTTGACTGATTGATTGAACGACTGACTAACTGACTGAATGACTGTCTGCCTGTCTGACTGCTTGTCTGACAATTCGTATCAAATTATCTATAAATTGCAATCGACTTCGCACGCTATATCGATAGAATTTATATATTTCTTTAGCATGGCGTGCAGTTGAGTTAGATTTGATTGTTTTTGATTATTCAGGGAGACTGTCGTGTGAAATTTCATACATCATTTCGATGCTTGCACTATATATAATATATATATATATAATCCTTAAGGTGTACTATGTTGGTTCAGGACACAACACATGCAATCAATTTGTAGAAACACAAGCTGCCAACAATTTTTGTTTCTTTGCTTTCGGTATTTACCCAAGATTTGTATTTAATTTTCAGGTCACACAAAAGGAGGACACACTCTGTGTATGTGTGTGTGTGTGTTAGGAAGGATGTGCTGCTTTGCTTTGCTTTGCTTTGGTAGTCAAGTGGCAAGCGAGGCATAAAAAATGCAATAAATATTTAAATTACGATATCAGCGCGCTCTGCACGCAAATAACTAAGAAACTGGGTTCAGGGCTCTTCAAAACTAGGCTAAATGTGGATAATGCTACAAAATAATTAACACAAATACAAAAACAGTTGCAACTGTGTGAGTAAATGAAAAAAGAAGAAATGTAGATATGTGGCTGACACAATTAAATATTATTTTGAAATTTAATTAAAACAGTCGCTGGATGCTTTTGCCTGCTTTTAAGCCCTTCTATTGTTAATATGTGTTTGTTATTTATGCCTTTTTGTGCTTATGTTAACTGCCATAACTCTTAAATGATTAATATGTTAGAGAATAGTATCCTGATTAAATTTTTAAAAATATTCGAAACTATATACAAAGGCATTTGCAGCATTAATATAGCATTCAAACTCTTTGTCATAATTAAATATTTTAAATAAAAATATAGAATGAATTCATTTCATATTATTTAATCAAATGAATGAAACTATTCCAATTTATAGCAAATTGATATTGATATTTATGGGATAAGTAAAAAAAAAACCTTGAGATTTTACTTAATTGAATAATTGTTTATGTATATAAAAAGTTGCTAAGTTCATTTTTGAAGGAAAACAAACTTTTAAGTTCTTAAACTTTAATATAAAATATTACTTGTTATCAACTAGAAATTTCTAGATTTTAAATAGCTTAACTATTTTTTACATTTCAAGCAATATTTTCTAACGATAATCTAGAAAATTCGAGATTTTCAAAGCCGAACAAGCTACAAATATTTTGTATAATAAGTAATTATATCAAAAACTGGCAGACAGCAACTAAATTAATTACAAAAATTAAAACAAACAAATCATGATATATAAATCATTTGTCTTTTTTCTATACAAGTTCAGGTTTAACATTGTCTACACTGTGCTACAAATGAATTATTTGCATGTCATGTGTCATCTATCATAGCATGCAACACATAACCCCATTCAATTCATTCATGCCACGCATATGAAACATATAAATTTAACATTTTCTGTTTGTTTCTCCCGTTGGATTTTGGTCTTTAAATTTGCGTTTTGAATATTTGCATATGTTTACTATTTAAAGCTTTACATTTTTGCACAACTAATGCAACAACAACAACAGCAACAACAACAACACAAAACAGAAAGGGGAGCCGCAACGAAAAACAATTTATATTAAACAGCAACAACAACAACAACTGTAAAATCAACAACAATCGTGTCAAGTTCAACAAAAGCTTCGCCCGCTGCTCTTTCAGCTGTTTGGTGTTGTTGTTGTTGTTGTTGTTGCTATTGTTGTTGTTGTTAACTTTATATATACAATTCGTGGCACGCACAAAAAAAACCTGTTAATGCGTTTGGTTTTTAATTTTTTGTTGGCTGTGGCCTTTTTAGGCATTCAAAAAGTGCACCCACGCGGCTCAAACTCTTTTTTGAAGAGAGTCTGCAAGCATCTAAAGAGCAAAAACGCGCTTACAAAAGTGAGTTGTGGTTTTTCTAAACTTGACCTTAAAAAGGTAGTTTTTCAAAAAACAGGATATACAGGCAATAAAATGTATACAAATCTTAAAGCTAAGCAGCCTCTTTGAAGCCTTGCCTAATCAACAAACACTTTAACGCAATTTTGTTAATAAACTTAAAATAGTTGCACTTATTTGCTAATGGGCCGCCCATATTTTAATAAGCAAATTACACAAAAACAACATGTGAAAACGTCTTGCTCATCAACAGCAACAACAAGAGCAACAACAACAACAACAAGAGCAACAACAACAACAAGAGCAGCAACAACAACAACAAGAGCAGCAACAACAACAACTAACAGCATCATTAAAGACCCGGGACCCGGGTTAGACACAGACCCTAAACAAACTCTTTGAGCTGTCAATCTGAAGCGCGCTCTCTTTCGCTGTCTCTCTCAAAGTCGCGCTCACTCGCTTGCTCTTTCTCATAGGGCGAGTACCCTATGCAGACGGATCGGTGAGCAGATAGAGGAGGGGGTAAACTGGGCTTCCAGCTCAAATTTTGAAGCCGCTTGTCGCTCTGAGCTTGTCTTGAACTTTGGCAGTCGTTTACGGTTGTTCCATGCGGCGCGTTCATAGCGCGCGTTACGATCTCCAACAAAATAATATCACAAGAAATATTCCGAAATTCCCGGTCATTAAGTCAAAGTGCGCATATATATAGCACTATATAGTAACTGCCCAGTCTCAACAAACAAGCAATTCTTCATTCGCGTGCGAGCGTTAAATAAAATGTGCCTCGATTAAATCGGCATAAAAATAAAACCTATAACTATCCTGGCTTAGATAAAAATCTGTATGTCGCTTTAGTTAGACACACGTGTGTGTTCTAAATGTGTGTGTGTTTGTTTTGTGTTGTGTTCTACAACAACTTATAAAAATGTATAGCAGTTAATCCTGTGCTTTCAGTTTGTGGATGAGCTTCAAAGCGACAATGTGTCGACCCAATTAAATTAGGCCACAAAATATTATTCAAATAAAAAGCAACACAGCAAAATTAAACAAAAGCTTTCACCTAAAATAAGCAAAAATAACAGAAACCAGTTTATTGGCGCTTTTACTAACAACACCTAGCAAAAAACAAATTATTATTATAAATTACAATATTTTTCTTATATGTATATAAAAGACAAGCAAAAACCAAGCCAAACTAAAAACCAAACCAAAACGTAGCCAACAAACGCATCGCAACAACAACAACAACAACAACAACTTGTTTATTTCAAAATTTAAAGTATATATAACAAAAGGCAAAAACCTGAAAACGCGTATGTCTTATAAATAGTGCGCTTTGTTTCGGCACCTCGACAAAAGCAGCAGCAGCAGTTGCTGGCGACCATCAACAACAACGTCTAACAACAACAACAACAACAATAGCTATCTTGACGTAGGTCAGCTAACCCAATAAATAATATACAAACTATGCGCGCTGATTGAGACCTGCCGGCAAAAGCGAAAAAGAAAAAAACATAGAAAACCTTTTGGCACATGGGCCAACAACAACAACAACAACAATTGCCACCGGCTGCTCTCTAGTTAAAGTTTATTGCTTTAAACTTGGCTTAGACTCTTGCAGTTGCAATCATGATACACTGGTCTTTGATTGTTAGCGCTTTGGGCGTTCTGGTTGCCGTACTGGGCGCCTACTGTGGCTGGTCTTTGTTTCCCACAATGATACACAAAAAGGTTGAACAGGTAAGTTGACAAGCGTTAGAATAGTCTAACTTTAACTTTAAGTTCGTTATCTAAGCACTTTTAACTCGCATGAGTCATAGCTGTAAACTGTTTTAGAAACTGCATTTGAATACTATAATTTTCACAGCTTGATGTGACAATTTCGCTCGTTAACAAATAGTACAAAGACTGCCTTTCTAGAAAAAGAGAGTCGATAAAATTTGTTTATTTTATATATACACTGCCAGTGAATGTTTAGATTGTGTGATTGTAGATTTATATTAGTTGCGCTTTAAAGTTAGCTAGATATATACTTTCTCAAAAAAACCAGGAGGTATGAATATTCTTATGATTTTCTATTCTATTTCAACTTTCAAAGCTCTTATTAAAGCTATCTTGATGAAAATTGGTAAAAAGGTTGAAAATTCTGACGATATTCTAAGTAGATCGGATCAGAAGCATAGTATCAATATACATTTGTAGTAGAAACATTATGAAAAAACTTTATTGCAGGCAGAACTTAAATTTAAGCAATATATAATATATTATAAAAAAGAGTATTTAATAGTCAGTGTCCCAAAAAACATGCCTTTTCTGCGCTTTAGAATTTTTTGTTCAAATTTTTGTTTACTTTTTTAGTCAAGCTTAGTCAGTTATGTTTACATAAGAACTATGATTTATGTCTATATTGACTGAAAGTGTTGTCACACGCTAAGTGCAGAAAAAACCTAAGAAATACATTGTTAACACTAAACTAGAAACGGTTTTGAACTGAAAACAGGCTATCACGCCAGTTCCGAATTCGTAGTCCGTACGAAATTGGCAGAAACGGAATTACTTGCTGTTCTGTAGTACTCAAAACGTCAATCGATTAGGTTTTATGAAAAGCGGAATGAAAAGTAATTGCCGGATTACACAAGGAATTCAAAAAACGAATTGTTAAACTCAGTTTTCTTATATTCTTTATCTTATTTGAAAAGATTTAGTAAATTTATTCATTAAAATAAAATCAAACAATATTTAAAATATCGATTTTAAAAACTGACTGTTAAACAGAAGCGAAAACGTGCAAGAAAACGTAGCTGTTCTCGATTAAGCAATGCCTACTAGATGACAACTAAATAGACTTTTTACTATGAAAGAAAGAACACGAAACCATTCCGATCGGAAATCAGAACAGTAATTCGTGAATCGATCGGAATTCAATTCATTCGTTTTCTTTTTCAAAAACGTTCTTTATTCGGAACAGGGGTGTATTTTGTTCAGTTTAAATAGAGTTTTTGATAAATATACATATTTTGATAATGAATCAGTTAACTTAATAGCCATAAAACATTGATTTAAACAGAGTGCATTTAATTTAACATAAGCACTAAGTGCTTTCAACACTTGACCATTGTCAAAGTCAGAACTAAAAACAATGTAAATTAAATGTTAGCACTTAAAGCGAATGTCAGTGTCAAACATGACCTTTAGAAGAACATGAGTACAATACATTAACGGGCACAATTCATTAACATTTGACAGGGTGATTACATAACATCAGGTCGATCTATATAGTTACGATAATGCCACAAAACAATACTGTTGAATAAAGCTGCAACACACGCTAAAGTATAGAAAGAAAAAAACAATTGCAATGTGTGGTTAGTCTAATTGCTGGCCCAAACAAGTCTGATAGAATCTAGATATAAAGATATATATAACATATGCAACTAGCTGATGCATCTAACTGATGTTTTACTGTATGACAGATGGTCACAGGCCGCACGCAAGCACACACACACACACATTGATACACACAGCAATGAAACTAAGTCCCTTGTCACATTTTCCGAATGCCAATGAAAATTGAAATGCAATGCAGCGCATAATAATAAAAATAAACGTAGATGAAATGCATTTACGTTTATGTATATATATCTAATTTAAGGGAGTCGAAAAGTTGAAATGCTAGGCCTGATAAGTTATGGCCTATATATATTGATATAGATGTTTGAAGATGGCACTAAATGTAGCTTAAGTTTTAGGTTTGGTTCTCAAGGCATATAATAAAAATAAACTAAAATACTTAAGAGCTGACTCATTGCCAAGCAAATGATTCAGTTATTGTAATTAGAATGTGCGCAGCGCTTTTTAATTACATTGGCCCCTCCCAAGGCAGCCTAAAGTCACATTAATTGCGTTTATATAGACGTTTATAGGGCTGCAGCTAGTACTTGGGTATTGGGTACTGTTTGTTGTATACTGGAAACCTTGCTCGTTTTTTATTTTAAGCGCGACCTGGCGCCCATGGATGAGGTCAGAGCCATGTTTATGTGTTTTTATGAGCCATTGTAGTTCCGCGTCTTGTGCGTATATCTTTAAAATGCAATCTAGAATGTTAATGTGGCCAAGATAGACCAACTTTAAGGTTGCTCCAGTTGTCGCCTTCAAGTTGAAGGCAAAACAATTTCTATTTGAAATTCAAAGCCAAAATCAAATTGAAATTCAAAGCAATTGTTGGCTTAATTGTTGTTGTGCAATGCGGCCAAAAACTTCAACAATTAACATTAATCTTAGCAAAAGAAAGCGAGTGCATTTGAAATATTACGCATACGCCGCATTGACCCCTTGACTTGACACATTCTGAGCTGTATTTGCATTTCAAAAACTTAATTGAATTTTTTTTTTAAAATTTCAGTCACGTTTTTCTCAGCGCTCGAATTGACTTTGATTTTGTTGTTGTAGTTTTTGCGCCGACAAATTGTTTAAAATTGGTCGACAAAATTTCGCAATAATTATTTTGTTTGGCTGCTGAATGAATTTTGGGCCAGTGTCAAAGTGTTGTTGTTGTTGTTGTTTGTCTTCGACTCTCTTTGGTTAGGAGCTCTTAAGGTTAATCAAAATATTTATATGCTCTTTTTGATATGCTGACCGCGCTGTCGTCGCGCCGCTCGCTGCGTTTGCATTGACCTTGATATTTGTAGTTATTTGTTGTATATGTTTTTTTAATGTTTTTCGAAGATCTTTTATTTTGACAATTCTTCAATTGTATCGTGTACATACGTGGCTTGGTTTTAGTCCCCCCCACTATAAAAATTATATTGCTGGTCATGTTTTGAGCTCATTTTTATTGGTTTTTTGCCAATTTTAAATATAGTATTTATTTTACGAGCGAATTGTAAATGTTTGTGGCGGCTTCTAGTCAAGGTGCTGCTTGTTTACTGCTCGAAAATAAGAGTGTTAATTTTTTGTACCAGGGTCACAAGTTGATAAACAATTTTTAACTTAAGAATTGTCGCAAAATTTCAATTTCAAGGAATTTTTTTTTTTTTTTTGCTTAAAGCAAATAGAAGGCTAAATGCGTAAGTTGAGAGTTTTTTTTGAAGAAACTTTATTTTCCTTGAAATGAAGCTTGAGCTGTCTGTTGTTAATTATAGGAAACATTAACTTTATACGTACATTTCCACAATTTTTCTGATGCTTTTTCTTTGGCCAAATGAGTTCAGGTTATAAACACAATAATTGAATATTTAAACTCTTCAAAATATTGGTCATTGCACTTTAGCATCAACATCAACATGAAAACAAATGTTAATGCGTTTTGTAAACAAAAAAATCAAATAAAAATTAGCAATAAATAAAGAACAATTAAAATATTGAACTGCAACAAATTTGTTGTTTGTTATTGTTGATTTTCTCGTAAAGAAAAAACTGGTTCATAGTCGTCACGCTGTTGTTTGCTAAGTGTTGATGATGAGCTTTTTATGGCCAATAAGTCATCGTTTTAGCCATAACTTAATGGCTAAGACAACAAGCCATAAACACAATGTAAATGTTAGCTTAACTATGATTAAGAAATTTGTACAACTGCATTAGTTAATGTAACTATAATGTAATATTTCATCTAATTATCTTTCATCCTTAGAGCGTCATTATAGCCGATGGTTCTGAGCAATACAAACGTTTTGTCAACTTGCCCCAACCGCTGAACTTTAAGGTATATATATTCAATGTGACGAATCCCGATATGATACAAAATGGCGCCATACCCATTGTCGAAGAAATTGGACCATATGTTTATAAGTAAGTTAAAGAGCTCTCTAGAATTATATATGAAATCTTTAACAAACAATTTCCACAGACAATATCGTCAAAAGAAGGTGAAACATTTCTCACGAGATGGTTCCAAAATAACCTATGTACAGAATGTGCATTTTGATTTTGATGAGGATGCTTCAGCGCCCTATAGACAAAGCGATCGCATTGTAGCACTCAATATGCACATGAATGTGAGTATAAGTATCTTATATAAGTATATATAAACGATAATTGAGATTGTAACTATATATATATATTTATGATAATGATGTTAATGATAATCTGATAATCTTACAGGCCTTTTTGCAAGTATTCGAAAGAGAAATCACTGATATCTTACAGGGTTTTGCAAATAGATTGAACTCCCGGCTAAATCGAACGCCCGGTGTACGCGTTTTAAAGCGTCTGATGGAGCGCATTCGAGGGAAACGTAAAGTAATTTTATTTACTACTAATTCTATAGAGCCAAACAATATATATATATATACAATTAATAGACTTGGTCTGCCCAAGCATGATATTTTAATGGGCATAGTTCAATGTTTGGTTTTTGGGTGTAGATTTCTGATTTTGATTTTGGTTTTGGTTTTGGCTACGGATTGTTGATTGACTCAACTAATTAAACATTGACCCAAATTGTTTACGGTTAAGTAATGAATACTTCTATATACTATATATGTTAAAACAATATTAATGGCTTTTGGGCACACTTACCTAGATAGCATCTAGCCTTTTGATATGATTGCTGAATTCGCTTGGTTTATGGGTCTTCATTTTGGTGCTTCTTTATAACAGATGATGGCAGCTGATAACTGTAACGAGTTCATTACTTTTATAGTTATTGATTATGGAAATTGAATCCAGACATAAAGTAATTAAGACATTATCATGATTCATGATATACAATGTGTAGTCTTTCACTTAATTGTGCCTTTCTAAGTTTTGAGTTTGAGTTAGGTCAAGCATTAGAATAGTCTTTTATTGGAGTCTGCTAAGGTCGAAAGTTCCTTCTATAAGTTATAAATATATTCTTGTTTTTTACTTAAATTATTGAATCCGACTGCTTTCTTTGACTTTAATCAGATGTATGTTAAGTGAACTTCGTGACTTTTACTTAAATCTTCCGAAATTTAGTTTATTGAGAAGTAATTGTGGGAAAACTAGCCTGAGAAACATGTATTCTGTTACATTTCGTAAATTTTATTTACTTATTTTGTAGATTATTAAGTTTTTTCATTCGGGTAAAGGTTTTTTGGACTTCTGAGGAACAAACTCCTTGCCAAGTTATAGACAGACTCAATATGTTAAGTCTTAAGTTTGAGTTCAAAAAAGTCTTGAAAAGTAGCTCAAAGTTAAAAAAAAAGTATGTTGGCTTGGGAATAAACTACGTTAACTAACTAAAACTTGATATTTAAGTGTCAAGAACTTGATTCTTAAATGTCATAAGTCGTAAATGGAAACTAATCTCTATAATAAAACTATAATACAATAATTATAGCACCCTTTAGCTGGGTAAGCGGCATCTTAATCAGCCTTATTGAAGATGTCAAAGTAAGTTAAACAATCTTGACAGCTTGTATCTATATAGCATGCATGTTTATTAATTACAATTTTTGCTCATCTAACTCAAGTACACACACATAACATAACATATATAATAAACAAATCATATTGATTGGCATAAACCTTGACTGAGACACATAAATGCTCAAGTGTAAATATTTTGATAAATTGATAGCAGCAAACATCAACAGATTGATTCGACGCGGTTGTCAGTCAAAACGGCAGCTAACTAAATTTATTTAATATTCTTTTTTTTTCTCAAAAACAATTAATAATAATAACAAAGTTTTGTCTGCCTGCCTACTAATTTGGTTTGAAAACGCTTCATTTAACACATTTTCTAATGGCTATTTGCTACGCCCAATGCTAAATGCTGATTGATAATGCTTGCCGCCTTTTGCCTGGTCTTTTGGAACCAATGCTATAACCAGTTCTTATTCATTCAACATTGCTCTATATGAATATTGGCTCTTTACAGTCCGTGCTGCAAATAGGTGAGAATGATCCGGGTTTGGCTTTGCTGCTGGTGCATCTGAATGCCAATCTCAAGGCGGTCTTTAATGATCCACGCTCCATGTTTGTGCAGACCTCGGTGCGGGAATACCTGTTCGATGGTGTGCGTTTCTGCATCAATCCCCAGGGCATTGCCAAGGCCATTTGCAATCAGATCAAGGAGAGCGGCTCGAAGACCATACGCGAGCAAAGCGATGGTAGTCTGGCCTTTTCCTTCTTTGGACATGTAAGTCGACAACTTTCAAAGGAATACCCTTAATCACAATCCTTTTTCTCAAATCTTTAGAAAAACGGCTCTGGTCACGAGGTCTACGAGGTGCATACGGGCAAGGGCGATGCCACAAAGGTGCTGGAAATACAAAAACTTGACGATTCGCATAATTTACAAGTCTGGCTCAATGCCAGCACCGAGGGCGAGACTTCAGTCTGTAATCAAATCAATGGCACCGATGCCTCCTCCTACCCACCATTCCGTAAACGTGGTGATTCCATGTACATCTTTAGTGCGGATATTTGTCGCTCGGTGCAGCTGTTCTATCAATCGGATATACAATACCAAGGCATACCCGGTTTTAGATACTCTATTGGCGAGAACTTTATCAACGACATTGGACCCGAACATGACAACGAATGCTTCTGCACGGACAAGCTGGCGAATGTGATAAAACGCAAGAATGGTTGTCTCTATGCAGGTGCTATGGATTTGACCACCTGTTTGGGTGAGTAGGCTAATTGGGATTACGTTGAAACGAGGAGTTGTGATTAAATTTGGATAATATGCATAATAATAGTATACCGAATGGGGAATCTGAGTAGAAGAGCAAGTCAGAGGTTCACGCTGCCTCCTTAGGGAGGTTTATTGTGGTGGGAAGAGTTGCTCTACTTCTTTTACATAAGAGAACAGGTCTCTTGACGAGGCTTATAACAACTAGGAACCAGCAAAAATGATATTTGATTGACTAATGAAGTTTTTTTCTCTATTCACTCTACCAAAATCCATTAAAAAGCTGTAAGATTTCATTCTGAGCAGAGTTTAAAAGGCTTTCTCAGCTCTTGCTAAGCATTTTCAGCAGCTATCCTTTTGGGGTAATGTGGTTTCATAGTCCTTTGACAGTCACAGCAGAAAGTGTTTGTGAATTTTTGCTTTAAGTATTGATCAATATTCTATGAAAGCTTAAGGTTCTTCCAAATTACAACATCTTTAGACACATTCCGAAACACATGCCCAAAATAAAGTAAAGTACTCCAAGTTAGAACACTTCTGAAGCCAATAGACAACGTTTATATAGAAAAAACCGCCACCATTTCTGAAACGAACAGATTACACTTATAAAGAAAAGCATCAATCAAAATAGTAGCTAAATTCCATTAGCTAAATTCTATTATAATAACAAGCTCTTAACTGATAGCTGCCTAAGTGTTTGTCAAATAATTCAGAGTTAAATTTAAATAACCAATTTAAACACATAAATTTGACTCAAATGTGGACTTCTGTA
This sequence comes from Hirtodrosophila cameraria, assembly GCA_949708635.1. NCBI lineage: Eukaryota > Metazoa > Arthropoda > Insecta > Diptera > Drosophilidae > Hirtodrosophila > Hirtodrosophila cameraria. Next base: position 19,200,191 of record OX453091.1, read on the forward strand.
TAGATTTACTTATTAGTTTTTATACTATAAAAGTCTAAAATCTATTTAAATTAAATGCCATTTTATTTATTCGAATATAATATAGATTTGACATCATTTTTTTTCGACATATGCTAACGAGCAGCAGGCCCATTAATATAGGCATTAATTAGACTACCCACAAAGCCAAGCAGAGCAGATAACCAGTTAACACAAAAACTGTTCAAACTGTTCAATTGGCCATCTAATTATCTCAACACACGTTTGTCACATCCAAAATTAAACACACAACAAACAACAGAAAACAACAAACAGATATCAACTTTCAATTTTGCAGATATTAGCCATAAAATATGTTCGAATTTTTGAATTTAAATTATACAAAACACGCTAATATCTAAGAATATACCAAACATACTATACATATATTCAAAATAATTCCAGAAAATCCGGAAATGCTTGGCATGCTTGTTTTACGCAACTCTTTGTGAGATTAACGTGTTTCTTTAACATTTGACTTTATATATTATTATTCATATGCTAATTATTGTCTGTCATATAAAACTACTAAAGTACCGAAACACACTCCACCCCCTTTCAGCCTTCCCAAGCATGCGCTTTATTGCAGAAATATGCTTTAGTGCTATATCAATATTATTAGATTTCGTTTCGTTTTGTTTTGTATATCAAATGCTCAAATCCAGCATTTAATTCGACAAAACCAATTTTACGTCTCATCTATGCTAATTGGAGGTGCAAAGTCAGCTCATAAACACAAACAGCTCATCAAATTTAAATTATGCGCTCGCCAATAATAATAAACTTTTAGAAATAAATACAAATGCTTAAGCATCTTTTAAGTCTTTCCAAAAGCACAACTCGAACTTTTCACAAAGCAAATTGCATATCAATTGAGTATAGCTGTGTTGTGGGTTGTAGAATCGTTTGATCTTGTTATATACCCTTGGTGAGGGGTATTTTCGATTTAGCAGGAAGTGTGTTAAGCATGGAGAACACAAATTTCAGAATTTTAAGTTATGTTGATTGAATTTGTTAAGAAATCTTCATTCATATTGAAGTCAGATCAAATTACTTACTATTTCATATAACCGACATAAAAAATGAATTGAAATTTGAGCTTTTATACAGTTCATAAGTTATCTCAAGATACATACGTTTCACATTGCTTTTACTCTACTATATTGAATGGTATTTTCACATTTTCAATGTGTATATGTTGATATATACCATAGGCAGACTAAGTGTTAAGATCTGGGATATTACTACAATCAACTTTGATATTTATTATTCAGTTGGGCCGAAATCCCGGTGGTACTGCAATACCGGGCCAACCCGTGACAGAGGTGGAGCAAGCCCCTAGCACTCCGTCTGATTCCAAAAATCAGTTTAACATTTGTTGTTCTCCAATGGAGAAACTATCAGATGTTAAGCTGATAAGAACAGATACTACACTTTGATCTTAGCCATAAGGCCGAGAAGCGATAACTTGGCATGGAAAACCAGGTCATACTACCTTCATACACAGCTAGAACCAGTTGAGAATTATACTGATGTGATGCAGAAAGCAAGATTTCTATTGCATACTTTTAGGAGTTTGTTTTTTCTGGATTGTGCACTTTTATGAGGAAGTGTGTTAATTTTGATGTTATGTTGATTGAATTTGATAAGAAATCTTATTTCTAATTGAACTCAGATCGTATTTCTTACCAGTATTAATTAATTAATTAGTTCTTTAACTCTTCTATTGTGAATGATATAAGCATACCTGCTTCAATTTTAGAAATGATATAGTGGGTAAAAATTTTATTAGCAACTGTTTTGAAAAGAATTTTAGAATTTTAAGTTATGTTGATAGAACTTGATAAGAAATCTTCGTTTTTATTGAAGTTAGTTCGGATTACTTAGAAGTATTATATAGCTGACATATCAAAAGTTAATCGAAATTTTAACTTTTATACATTAAATAAGATATTTCAAGATATACACGTTTCATATTGCTTTAAAAGTTCTTATTTTTACGCTTTACATATCTGCTCCGATTTTCACATTAGAAATGATCATTTTATCAGGAAGTTGTTTAAACATTGAGAGAAGAATTTCGTAATTTTAAATTATGCTGATCTTTATTTGTGTTGAAGTCCGATCGGATTACTTATATAGCTGAACAATTAATTGAATTTTGAGCTTTTATACTGTAGATGTTCTCTTTATTTTGTGAATTCTATATACTGTTCTATATTTCACTTATATCAAACTATTGAATGAATAACTGTTTCTACTTTTAACTTCGAAATAAAAACGGGAGTAAATTTTACTTAAATATTTAAAAGAAAAAACCTCTCAATTCATAAAGTAGCTACACCAAATTCAACAACTGCTGCGCTCTAAAGTTTCAAAAGATATTGATTAGAATCATATTATATATGATTAACATTAATTTTAATGCTCATTTTTGCAAGAGTATTCAATCTTGCGATTCTTAATTGCAAATACTCATATTTCATGGCTGCTGTGCGTCGTTTATTGACCCATTCCCAATCCCATTTATCTTTAATTTCTTAATTAACACTTCAAAACTAGCAATTGCTGATGTCCAATAAGAAACAAGAAACAGAAAAAAAGACGATTTGTATTGCGTAGTTGAAATGAAAAGTGTTGATGGCTGGTTGGATGGCTTCTGAAGTGCTCATCGGTTCCATTATGATCTTCTCGAGTGTTCGCTCTACAAATTGAAGCATTAAATTCCATACTCGTATTATTTAATATATTATTTTTTTACTTATTTTATTTTGTTTGAACGTTTGCTCGGACGCACGTTTAAAACTTGAGATTCTTTGGCTTTTTTTTTATTAATTGGCAAAACGTGAGTTAACAGTTTCGTTTAATGAGCATTTGAAATATTTGTGTTGGATAGTTTTATTTTTTTTCCATATGAGGAAACTCGTACAAATTGGTTCAATGCTAATACTAAATAAACAAATACTAAGTAAATAAATAAAGATACAACTTCCGTAGTACTTTAGTACTTAATTGTACTTAAAGTTATTAAAAAAAACTGTTGTTCAGGTAGCTGGCCTACAAAACCATTGAACTCTCGTGTTTTTATAATATCGTGATATTTTTATTTATATTTTTGTTTTTTCAATATTTTGTTGTAATGTCAACTGCTTGTTAAATCCTGTTTTTGAGCAATTTTTAACTGCTACATTGGCATATTAATTATGCTATTAACATACGCAAATCTTAATGCAATTATATATATATATATATATATATATATTTTGTTTTTGGAATGCAGATGCGCCAGTTATATTAACGCTGCCTCATATGCTGGGCGCCTCGAATGAATATAGGAAGATGATACGTGGCCTTACACCTGATGCCAAAAAGCATCAGACTTTTGTGGATGTGCAAACGGTAAAATCTTGTTAAATAAACCTTGATATATATAATTATATATAATTTTGTAACTTTTAGTTGACAGGCACGCCCTTGCAGGGTGGCAAAAGGGTGCAGTTCAACATGTTCCTGAAGAGCATTAATCGCATCAGCATAACTGAGAATCTGACAACTGTGCTAATGCCAGCCATATGGGTGGAGGAGGTTTGTAGCTTTTGAATGAACTCTTGAATCTATACTAATTTAGTTTTACAGGGCATCAAGCTGAATCCCGAAATGGTTGACTTTTTCAAAAAGAAACTGATTAATACGCTAAAGACGCTGGATATGGTACACTGGGCGGCGCTATGCGGCGGCGTGGGCGTGGCACTGCTAGGACTTGTATACTATATATATCAGCGAACAAGGCCAAAGGAGGCGCCAGTCAAGTAGAGGGAGAGCAGGAGCAGCAGAATGAGGAGTATACGAGTGCTACTTAAATGTTATTAAATATTCTAAATGTATTTTATTATTAACAAAATTGGTCTAATTGTCCACACGAATTTGTATATAATTTATTGTTTAAATGTGATTTTATTGTATTGTGATTTAGCGTGTACTAAAAAAAAACAAAAACAACAACTATAAACTAAAAAAAAAACTGTTGAATAAAAATGTAGTTAAAAACGAGTTTTTAACTGTTTGTAATACCTTTTTAATGGTTTTTCAGCCAACTAATTTCAAATTCTGCTTAGCTGTAAACTGTTTACGCATTTAAATTTGAAATTTTCTTAAGAACTTGGTCAAAATTTTAATATATTTAACAAACATTATAACCACTTAGTGTGGTCTATAATTCACAGAAGCGCAAGCAACATTTAAAAGTCATTACTCATAGCTTAAGCTTAGTTTTAGCCAAGTTCAAGAACAGCCAAAAGATGAAAAAAACATAAATTATTCATTAAATGAATCAATCAATAGTAAATTTAGTTTTATGAAAAAAAAAAAGTTCATTAAATTTTGTGTGAAACTGCAAATTAAAACATGCTTTAAATAGAGTTGCTTTCAAACCTGAAACATGGTTAAAAAAGTTTAAAAAATGAGAAAAGATGCTACGAAATCTAAGCAAATGAGCACGCTGTGTGCGAGAGTGAGAGGGTTTGCAAGAGTGAGATGGCCTGCAATTAGTAGAGTATTGACCAAGTCCAATGTATGCAAACAAAAACAAATGAATTGAAATGAAATGAAATGTTCAACAAAGCGCCAAGGTGTTTGATTTCAATGCGATTGAGACACACACATTGGGTCTGGGTTGAGGTTCGGGGTTGGGACTGGGTTGGGGTTCGGGGCTGCGACTGGGCTGGGTTTGTCAATTGAACTGACAGCGGACTGAACTGGGCGCTAAACAGGCGTTTTAAAACGCGTGAAATAGTCGCGCGGCGTGAGTTCTCAAACAAGTTTTAAAAAAAAAAAAAAATACAAAAAACAAATAGCTAATAAATATTTGTAAATTAATTTCATTAGCCTAATGGCTGACCCAAAACTTTCGCAGCAAATTTGCTTTTTTTTTAATGGTTTCTCTGCCTTTCGCTCGCGCCAACTTAGACGCGTGGACACTTTAGACAAAGTGTCTGTTGAGAACCTTTTCAAGTTCCTACATAAATCTATACAATAATTATGCAATAATATATGAAATAGCCAACAAAAGTCAACAACCAGTTTGCCATCTCGCTGTCGTCATATTCAAATTGCCAACAACTCGGCACAGCTTTGGGCTCAAGATGAGACCCGCTCGACAATCAGTCGACAACGGAACGCGCGAACGCACGCAACGCGAAACCCTCCCCCCGAAAAACCTCATCGAGTGTGAAAATAAATTATAAATTTAAATAAGGACTGTCTCATCGTCGTCGTCGTCGTCGTTTTTTTTTTGGACTATATAAAGGCGCTACAACGCGTTGTTCTGTGTCAAATCAGCACAAGATGTTGTCGTTGTCGTTGTTGCCTCTGCTGCTGATGCTGCTGCTGCTCAGCCTGCAGCTTTGCTCAGCTCGTGTCTTTGAGCGCTGTGAGCTGGCTGCGCTGCTGCAGCAACATTACGGTTTGCCTGCAGCTCAAGTTGCCACCTTGGTCTGCATTGCCCAACACTCCAGTGATCTAAATACGGCTGCAATTGGCGGTAATAGCGGCACAGCTGGCGGTGGTTCACATGGCATCTTTCAGATTAGCGACGTTTACTGGTGTTCTCCGCCAGGACAGGGTGTGGGCTGTGGTGTGAGTTGTGCTCGTCTGCGTGATGATGATATTGCGGATGATGTTTTGTGTGTGCGCAAGATTTATGCTGAGCATCAGCGCATCTCGGGTGATGGCTTTACTGCCTGGCAGGCTTACGGTGCGTATTGTCGCCAGGATGCAGCGTCTTATGTGGCAGGATGTGGACACAGCAATGCGCTACAAGTGGCTGCCTCCTATCAGCAGCCACAGCAGCAGAAACCAAGTTATGCAGTCGCTCCTGCTGCTCCTTCGCGTTCACAGGGCAAGATCTACAGTCGCTGCGAACTCGCACAGGAGCTCTTCTATCAGCACAAGCTGCCCATGCAACAGATACCCACCTGGGTGTGCATTGCCCAGCACGAGTCCAGCTACAACACTGCTGCTGTGGGTCGCCTCAATGCCGATGGCAGCGCCGATCATGGCCTCTTCCAGATCAGCGATCTCTTCTGGTGCACACATGAGCAGCATGCTGGCAAGGGTTGTCATGCCACCTGCAATCAGTTTCTGGACTCCAGCATTGCGGATGATGTGCAGTGCATACGGCGTATACATCAGGAGCATACACAAATCTCGGGTGATGGCTTCAATGCTTGGACTGTTTACAAACGGGACTGCCTGCAGCAGCGTTACGAGCAGATAGCCGCCTGCTTTGCCAAGCCACAGGTTGTGCCACATCCCAATGCCATTGCTGGTAATGTGGGCAAGGTCAGCTATGCCTATCAATTTGGACAGACGCAGGCGCAGAAAACAACGCCCAATCCTTACTACAGACCAACTGCCAGCAAACTGGTCAGCTATCAATCGGTGCAGGCCACATCCGGCTATCAATCGGTGCAATCCTCAACCAGCTATCAATCGGCGCAGTCGTCATCCAGTTATCAGGGCAATCCCTTCTTGCGTCCTCGTCCGCCTCCAGCGCCAATTCAAACGCATCCGAATGCCATTGGTTTGGCCAACAAAGCACAAAGCTCGTCTGCCAATCCTTTTCTCAGCTACAAACAGCACACAACACACAAGCAACAACAATACTATCAACCACAGCAACACTATCAACAACACTATCCACAACAACAACACTATCAACAACACCAACAACAACAACAACACTACTACACAACACCTACACGAGCTGGTAAAGTTTATACACGCTGTGAATTGGCGCAAGAGTTGTATTTCTCACACAAGTTTCCCATGCAGGATATAGCCACCTGGGTGTGCATCGCGGAGCATGAATCCCGCCTGGATACGTCGGCTGTGGGGCGCCTAAATGCGGACGGCAGCGCTGATCATGGCCTCTTTCAGATCAGCGATCTTTACTGGTGCACGCATGGCGAGGGGGAGAATGGTAAGGCGTGTCATATAGATTGCAATCGTTTGCTGGACTCGGATATCACGGATGATGTCAAGTGTATACGCACCATACATGAGGAGCATACACGTTTAGCTGGCGATGGTTTTACTGCTTGGACTGTATACAATGGGCATTGTAGAGAGCGCAGCAGCGCAGAGATTGCCAGCTGCTTTGAGCCACAGGAGCTGCAGCAGAGGCCAGAGAAGCCAGTGAAGCCACCAACTCAAGTTGCTGTGAGTAAACCCAAGCCCAAGGGCAAGATCTACAGTCGCTGCGAACTCGCACAGGAGCTTTATTATAAGCACAAGCTGCCCATGCGCGAGATACCCACCTGGGTGTGCATTGCCGAGCACGAGTCCAGCTACAACACGGCTGCTGTGGGTCGTCTCAATGCCGATGGCAGCGCGGATCATGGTCTCTTCCAGATTAGCGATCTCTACTGGTGCACACATGGCGAGAACGGTGGTAAGGCTTGTCACATAGAATGCGATCGTTTGCTGGATAATGATTTATCCGACGATATCAAGTGCATACGTACGATACACGAGGAGCACACACGTTTATCTGGCGATGGCTTCACTGCGTGGACTGTGTACAATGGGCATTGTAGACAACAGAGCCTGGCACAATTGAGCGATTGTTTTGTTGGCAATGAAATTGCCGAGGCAGAGAAACCGCAACATTATGCAGAGCGACCTCAATTGCCAGCGGAACCCCATTCTGTAGTAAAGATCGTGAATAATAATAATCAGGACTATGCGGCAAATCCTTTTTTGCAACGTTTCAGCGCACCAAAGATCGCCAAGGACCAAGCATCCCCACAAGCTTTTAAATCAACTCCCAAACCTGCAGCTCATGTTGCAGTGGTGCCCAATCATCCCTTTGGCTCAAATCCTTTTCTGCAGCATCTGCAACCTCAGCAGCCTCAGCAGTCTCAGAAACCTCAGCAACCTCATCAGCCTCAGCAGCAACCTTCAATTAACAAACCTAAGGAGCAACCCATCAAGTTTATTGAAACTGCGCCTCCTTCAAAGTCCAGCTATGAACACAATCCCTTCCTAAAGCCATCTCACACTCCTTCTGCCAATGCTATTCAATCCTCTGCGCAAATTAAACAAATTCAGTCCAACCAGCGTCCAGTCCTTGACTCAAATCCTTTCCTAAACGTACACAATAAGCCCATCATAAGCACCACTTTTAAGCCTTTCACATCAACCAAAGCTACACATCATCCATACATCAGCAGCGACAGCTTTCGTCACGAGATTATCAAATTTACAGCCACATCTTCAGCTACAACATCTTCCAATCATCTGCAACAAAGTCAAGCTGCTACAAAAAGCACAACTGCAATGCCGAAAACAACACCAAAAACAACTGTCAGGCCTTATTTAACACAGAAAACCACAACAACAACTCGCTCAACAACAACAACTCGTCCGTACACGACAGCTCATCCATTTACCACAACTAGGCCGCCTATCGCGTCGAAAACAACAACTCGCTTGCCAACAACTAGGTTAGCAACAACAACATCGCCTACGTTATCAACAACACGCCAAACAACAAAATCAACAACTAAAAAACCCTTTACAACTCATAGTACAACATCAACGAGACAACCAACAACAAAGCACACCATAACGACACCAATAACACGTTATTCAACAACAAGACCCACAACGCGTCCAACATTAACAACGAGAGCATCAACTCGTCCAGCATTAACAACGCGACCCACAACTCAAAGTACAACAACGAGAGCAACAGCTCGGCCAACAATAATAACAACGAAACAAGCAGCTCGTCTTACAGCAACGAGACCAACAACTCGTCCAACAACAACAATTAAAGCAACAACTCAGCCAACAACACGCCAAACAACAGCAACAACGAGACCCACAGCTCGTCCAACAACAGCAACAGCAACAACTCGTCTTACAACAACTCGTCAAACAACAACAACAAGAACATCAGCTGGCCCTACAACTCAACCAAAAACAACAACTAGAGCCACACTTCGCCCAACAACAAATCAGGCAACAACTCGCCAAACAACAACACCGAGACCCACAACTCGATCAACAACAACAACAAGAGCAACAACTCGTTCAACAACAGCAGCAACAGCTCGCCCAACAACGACAATCCGATCCACAACTCGTAGTACATTAACGAGAGCAACAACGAGACCCACAACTCAACTTACAACAACCTGGCATCCATTCACATTCTCAACAACACTGAGAACAACCACAATCCGTCCCAACTTAAAGTTCTCCACAACAAATAAGACAACAACTCGCCCGTCTACCACTCAAAGGTACCTGCCTGCCGCCTCATACTCAAGTACATCAACAACACCACGACCTTATCTGTTAACCTCAACAAAAGCAGCAGCAACAACACGTCGCTCCACAACAACAACAACACGTCGCCCCGCAACAACAGCAACACGTCGTCCCGCAACAACAACAACACGTCGCCCCGCAACAACAACTGCAAAGGGTGCAACGACTGCAAATCCTTTTGATCATCCATTCTTTGCAAAATTCAGAGCAACTTTTGAGCCAAATCGATCCCAAACTGTTACGAAACCAACCACATCGGCGCCGTCCAACCAATCCAAATTTGCTGCCAGTCCATACTATGCCAAGTTTCAGGAAAACAGCGCCAAAGTTGTAGCCAAAACAGCATATGTCTATGATTTTGGCCAAAATCGAACAACAACAACGACGATTCGACCCAAATTATGAGAAAAAAACCTAATATTTTGGGTACTGCGGGAGGGAGGGGAAACTTGTAAATATGTCTGTAACGCGGCTAGTTTAGTATAATGAAAGAATACTCATAAATAATTAAGCTTAAGACGCAGAATTAAGATTTAGATAATAAACCGAAAATAAATACCACCAACAAATATGCAAAATTAATTCAAAATGTGAAGAGAGGAGAGTCCAACCAGTCTAAAGACCTGACGACATGCTTAAACATGCTGCCAACTGCGGTCGCGACACTAAGTAGATGTTATTTGATTAATTTCATTAACTTGTTTTTGGCCGAGTGTTAGCCTTGTTAACATATAACAGCAACAAAGTCAGATAAGCGGATGGCGTGAAATAACAAGTTATAAAAGTTATGTTATATTTAAAATTAATTTCAATAGATTTGTTCCCCACTTCAAATATTATTGAATATTTTGCAGCAATAAAATTACGTCATAACGATATTTTCAAATATTTAAAGTGTTGCAAAATGTTGGCGCCCGAAGCTGCACGTGTTACACAGCACTTAATTGCAAATGTGGAGGCAGTTGATTACCGATAAGTACAAAATCAGCCATTAATCGATAACTAATTTTCTCTTTCACTATTGTCTCTTTTACGTTTATAAAAGACAGAAAGACATAATTTCATAATAAAATATTGCAATTATGCATTCCATAAATAATAATAAATCATTTTTAGTCATATATTTTCATCAATTATTAGTATTTAATTTAGTATTTTTACCTTGATTTTTGTGGCGTATTTCGATGCTTGCCGCAGCTGGTTACACTGCTGAAAAAACTAATCTGCTTTCGGTGCACGGTTCGTAAACATTCAATTGTTGATTTTCGGCAAGAAAAACGTAACGTTAAACGTTCAAAATGCGCTCCAGTGAACCGAGTTCAAATGCATAATGAATTGAAGTGAGTGCATTTGCCTAATAAGCCACAATTATTGAAAAACTGCTGCAGCCTGTACCCCGTACCAATACCAGCGCATCAGTCGCCCGACGTTAGCAACAATCAGCAAAGCGCCACCTACTTAGCAACAATTTGCTTTGTTGTACTACATTTTTGTTTTGTTTGTAACAAATTATGCATATAATAAGATTTGTAAATGCCCACTGAGCAGTAGGTCAAATATTAATGCACGAGAAATGCGTCGGCAGAACGTGAGAGAATTCCAGGACAGAGAATGACAAATTTTTTTGTACTTAACGTGAAGTCGGCCGAACGCAATTCGTAACTCGCGTGAAGTTAGCTGCGCGCGTAATTGTAACTCGCATGAAGTTGGCTGCGCGCGTATTTGTAACTCGCATGAAGTTGGCTGCACGCAGCAAATAACAAAAACTTATGTCTGGCAATGTCTGTGCACGCTAGCGACACCTAGCGGCACAAACAATAATTATTTTCAGCGTTGCGTTTTCTCTCGCACTTTTATCGACTGTGTCTGTGTGCCCCTCTTGCGCGTTTACTGTCGTTTTGCACGCGCATTCGTGAAAATGGCGGCGTTGTCGCTCGGTCGCTGCCAAATTTTTTTAACATCCAAAATAATCAAAATAAAGCGACAATAAATACAGTGCTCAACGAACTGCCTATGCTAGAGGCCGCGTGCGCGCGTCTATGTAACAAATACAATCAAAGTAAATAACAAATATCAAGCTGCTGGCCAAAACCAAAGAAAAATATATAACAAAAATTTCAGTCAGTGACAAGGAGTCGTCAACGTCGACGTCGTCGTCGTTGTCGTCGCCAGCGCAGCAGCAGCGGCCGCGTGAATAAGCGACTGCAAGTGCGAGCGGTACGCTACGCTCGGCCAGCGGAGCACCCCAAAAAGGCATTTTGGCCAAGGTGATTACGATTATTATTATGCTACATTAGCATCGCATCGTTTGTCTCTTGTTTGTCGGCTTTCACCTGCCTAACACCCTCTTTCCCTACCCCCGCTCCGCACGGCAGCGCCCCTTCTCGCGTAAACATCTGCGGCAGTTGCAGTTGGAAAAGCTAAAGAAATGAAAAAGAAAGAAAAACAACGTTTTATGACCCACAGGTAAAACTGTGCCAACCAGCCAGGTAGCCGCAGTAGCAGCGCAGCCGCAGCGCAGCAGCTGCATTTGCAAATTTGTGTATAAACAAGAACAATAATGTTTAGTTATTTTGTACAGAGTATAAATAATAAAGTGCCTTCAACTTTGCCTTACAGTTTGCTTAAAACAGCCACGCAGCATGCGAGTGATAAACAAGAAGAGCTGCCACAACACCAACAACACAAACACAAACAACAACATGCTGCATATGCACAGTTGATTAAGATAACAGGCGGCTAAAGAACGTCACAAGCTGAGCAGCAGAAGAATTGACACTGATCGGGTCGACTCTTCCAGTAAAGAAACCGCAACGCAACGCATCAAAATGAATAGCAGCCAAACGGCGCCAACGGCGACATCGGGCAGCAGCAATCGCATTACCTTTACCGTGCCCAATGGCGCCATCAATATTGGTGGCGCTGGCGGCGGCGGTGTTGGACCAACGATCATATCGACGGCGCAGCTGCCAAATACGACGACGATCAAGACGATAACGGCGGGCATGGGTGGACATGGTATGCCGGGTCTGTCGCAGGTGCATCATCAGGTGCAACAGCAGCAACATCATCATCATCAGCAGCAACAACAACAGCAGCAGCAGCAGCAACAACATCACCAGCAGCAGCAGCAGCATCATCAGCAACAAACGCAATCAGTAGGTGCCACCCAAACACAAACCTTAGTTATTAAATCCAATCACCATGCTGTTGTCACCCTGCCGGCGGGTCTAGTATCAAGTGCACCAGCAGGAATCGTAACAATGACCAAGACCATCAATCAGGTATCCACCCATATCAAGCTACAACTCCCAAAAAAACTACTCCCAACTCGTACTCCTACTCGTACTTGTATTTGTAGCCGTGGCGAAGGCGTCCTTCAGTTTCGCATCCGCAATCGCATCTCTGCCTGCGTTCAAAAATGGTTTCTCCTCTCAATTCCTGTCTATTCTTCCAATGCCATCCACTTAGATCTCTACTGTTCCTGTTTATTCATCCAATGCCATCCACTTAGACCTCTACTGTTCCCGTCTATTCCTCCCACGCAATTCACTTGCACCTGTTCCGCTCCTGTATATTCCTCCAATGCCATCTATTGTTCCTGCTTCCACCTTTGCTATACTTTTCTGCTTTCCCTTTTGGCCACGTTTAGCGTGCCATACAAAACTAAGACACCCCCATATCCGAAGTAGTAACCAGTAGATTCAACTTTCTATATAATAAACAGTTATGCTTATGCTATTTAATATCATTTAAAACTATTAATTGTGAACTATTTTCTAATAAGCCCCATTTCACAATTAATGCTTTTAATCGAAAGTTTACTGTACTTCATTTAGTAATTGTATGCATTTCTGTTCAATGTTTTTTGGCCCTTAGCGGCGTTTTATTTCTGTCCTTTTTTTTTCTTCATTTGTTCCAAATTTATATCAGCTATAATTTCAATCGATCTTCAGTTCCCTTTTTTTGAGATATATATAAACTTTTTTTTGTAGAAACTTAGATCAAAATGCTTTTGAAACGAACGCTTTTACGTAGAACAACTTTGAAAACAAACACACATATTTTAAGACTTATCATGCTCATCATTTTATTAGAGTTTTCATTTTATTGTATTTTGAAAACACACACAAACATACAATTTCTGTACACCTGCTGTTTGTTTTTTACTGTGATCTGTTAGCGAAATGAACTGTGACCCACGAAACAACGTGAACTCTACTAAACTGCTGCATGTTGTAGTGAAAAAAAATTAAAAAAATCTATCAAAAACCTATCAAAGCTTTATGTATGCCGCCTTTAGAAAACCCCCCAAAAAAAAGTACAGCCCAAATGTATTTGGCCAACAAACTATTTAAAATCTTACTAATCCTTTCATTGCACATTTCACAGTCCGGTCAGCCGCTGCTTAACTCCATGCTGCCCGCCGGCGTTGTCGTCGGCATGCGTCCCCAGGCTCCAACGCAGCAGCAGCCAAAGAATATGCCCGCCAATCCGCTCAGTCGCGTGGTCATCAGCAATTCCCATATGGCTGGCGTTAGGCCACAGAGTCCATCGGTAAGTCTCTTCCCAACAAATGGATAAAAGTGATTCTCAGTTTTGTTGTTGTGGTGGGCTCTTTTCAACTAATCCACAATGTTCCCTAAAACAGCTAACAAACAAATACATTCACACGTTTAGTGCTGCGAACTATCGATAGTCGTTTATATTGATACTAACGATACTTTTGAAACTGCATACGAATTCCGATTCGTTTCGAAACTTGCGAAACAGAAACTGATTTCTACTCTGAATTCAAATCACAAATCCTAAAACTCAGTTAGAATTTAGAAACGAATTAGCCAATTTCTACATTATATTAAAGTCAAATTACATTTATAATATTCAGACGTGCTCCCATTTTCGATTCTGATCAAAATCATTGGGAGTTGGTATTCTTAGCTGTTCGAAATTTCGAATATCAATGCCAAATTAAGCTTTAAATGTTTTGATTTTGAGACAGTGAAATGAGAAGTATTCGAATTTATCTCTAGAAAGGAATAACTATTGCTATTTTCTTCAAAAAGAAGAAACGATTCGGATAGAAAAGTTCTCGGAAATGATCAGGTTAAATGTAATGATTAATAAGTCGATACACTTCCTTATATTAAACTCGTTTTCGAACTGTGTTTCGAAAAACGCAGAAATGGACACCATTCAGAGCTGAAATCGTTTCGAATTCTTTCGTTATTTGCTTTTCAAGGCGTTCTAAGGTTACCAACTATCGATACTATCGCTAGCGCCATCGATAGTTATGCAGCACTACAACACACCCACACTACCACACACTTACAAATCACATACATACATATACATTTATCAGGCGGGTACTATGAACTATTCTCTTGTCTATTCTCTGTTTCTCTATTTTAGATAACTTTAAGCACACTTAATACAGGACAAACGCCTGCACTGTTAGTGAAAACGGATAATGGATTTCAATTGTTGCGCGTGGGTACGGCCACAACGACGGGCCCGCCAACGATGACACAGACCATATCCAACACCAGCAACAATAATAACAACAACAACACAACAACAACCACAACAAATCATCCCACAACAACACAGATACGTTTGCAAACTGTGCCGGCTGCAGCTGTAAGTAGATATCATGGGCAAACAACAGCGTCACAACAACAGCAGCAGCAACAGCAACAATCGCAACAACAACAACAGCATCAAACAACAACACAAGCATCCTCACAACTAGCTACAACTGCCAGCACTAGCATTGCACTACGCAAAACGATTGTCCGTACATCATCCACAATCCTTCCATCCAGCAATAATAATATTATTAATAATACCACCACCAACACCACCACCACCACAAAAACCACTACCAACAACAACAACATCCACAACAAACCCGCTACTAACCTGCAGCAGCATAAACTACAGCTACAACTGAAGCAGCAGCAACAGGCACAGCAGCAACATAAACAGCAGCAGCAGGCGCAGCAGCAACAGGCCTCTGCCAGTGCCAGCAGCGCAGCCGCCGCGGCTGCCGCAGCTGCTGCAGCAAATGTGGCGGCCACAATAAAGATCAAGCAAAACGTAAAAATCTAAAAAAAGAAAAAAGCTTAACTTATTTTTCAATATCGGGGAAATACGCATTATTTCCAATTTTCAATTTTTGCTACTTTGTGCTCTATATATATATATATGTATAATATACTATATATATATATTCTCTTTAAATCGCCACTCTCTTGTCTGTTTATGCATTTGATCTACTTTGTTTTATATATTCTTATGTTTAATGCTACGCTTCAGTTTCAATTTCAAATATTGTTTAGACTTTTGGCCAACGGCAAATGGCCAACTTATTTCAATTTCAATTTTGCTTTCCATATACATTTTAAATATAAATATTTGTACTTTTGCTAAGTTTTTGCATGCTGCGTTGTAACTGTCTGTGTACTTGACTTGACTTAATCTTCTTTTTTTTTCATTTAGTTGACGCTGCCCAAACTGCGTTGCTGTTTGAATTTTCTAAAAGAACAAAAATAATAATCATATAATTCCCTATGGAACTGTCTATATCATTTAGCTCATCAAACGGGGCTGCAAAGGCTTAACGGGCTTAGTTTTAGACATATGTGTGCATTAGAAAATTTACTTATTTAATTAAATTTCTGTATACAACCCGCATATGGTCTAGTTGAAGCCCGTAGCCGTTGTGCGCCTTCATAAATATCAATATTGTAACTCTGTTGTTTTTTCCTGGTTTTAACTTATGCTTATCGCTTATAATTTGCACTGTTTGCTTACAGCTGAGTCATATTCCTGTTTGTTAATCTGTTTTGTTTATTTTAATCACAGTCGATGACCAACACCACCGCTTCCAGCAACATAATTGTCAATTCGGTGGCCAGCAGCAATGCACATAGTTTTGTTAGTGCCTCACAGCCGCCACAGTTGGCGCATTTGCAGCAGCAACATCATCATCAGCAGCAGCAACATCAGCAACAGCAGGCGCCGCATTTGCCGCAGGTGATCCAAACGACAATAGCGAGTCAGCAGCAAACGCAAATTAACAATGCGCAAGCTGCCAATGCAGCGGCAACGGCGACGGCAGCAGCGGCAAATGTGAATGCAACAACAACGACGACGGCTGCGCAGGGCAATACCAAAGAAAAGTGTCGCAAGTTTTTAGCCAATTTAATTGAATTGTCGACACGCGAACCGAAGCCGGTTGAGAAAAATGTGCGCACGCTTATACAGGAGCTGGTCAATGCGAATGTGGAGCCCGAGGAGTTTTGTGATCGCCTGGAGCGTTTGCTCAACGCCAGTCCACAGCCTTGCCTCATTGGGTTTCTTAAGGTATTACAAGAAAATTGTAATAAAGTATCGTTTCAAATACTCATTTATATGATTTGCTTAACAGAAAAGTCTGCCACTGCTGCGCCAGGCGCTTTATACCAAGGAGCTGGTCATTGAAGGCATCAAACCGCCGCCGCAGCATGTGTTGGGCTTGGCTGGACTGCCGCAGCAGCTGCCGGTAAGTCAAATCAGGCTTCAACAATCTAAATCAAACTCATAAACAAAACTCTAATTAACAGAAAATTCAAGCGCAAATCCGTCCCATTGGGCTCAGCCAGACGACGACCATTGGACAAACGCAGGTGCGCATGATAACACCAAATTCGATGGGCACGCCACGACCAACCATTGGCCACACGACGATATCCAAGCAGCCGCCAAACATTCGATTACCCACAGCACCGCGTCTGGTGAACACAAGCACCATACGTGGTCAGATGCCATCGCTGCCCATGCCCACGCAGGCGGTAAGCAGGAAGATCAAACCTTTCCAAACACCCATTTTTAAACTCTTTGATACTTGTAGAATATTGTGCAAATACGCGGACCACACAACGCACAGCTGCAGCGAGCGGGATCGGTACAGATACGTGCCGGGCCTCGTCCGCCAAATAGTACGCCCACGAACAAAGTCACTGCCGTGAAGGTTGGCCAGACGCAGATCAAGGCCATAACGCCCAGTTTGCATCCGCCGTCGCTGGCGGCCATATCATCAAACAGCGGACCACCGCCGACACCCACGTTATCCGTGCTCTCGACGATCAATTCAGCATCGACGACATCGTTGCCGGTGCCATCGTTGCCGACAGTCCACTTGCCGCCGGAGGCGTTGCGTGCACGGGAACAGATGCAGAATTCGCTGCATCACAATAATAACAATCATTTTGAGCCGAAGCTGGTTGAGATTAAAGCACCACATCTGCCGCATATTGAACGCATCAATGCTTCGCTGACGCCCATTTCGGCCAAGCCGCTGCCCCGGGGCGCATTGCCCATGCCCAACAAGACGGCGAGTAAAAAGAAAAGAGATGTACTCGATCGCGATGGCAAGGATGAGAAGGCAAACACTGCCAGTGGATTGGCAGCTTCGGCGGCGGCGGCGGCAGCAGCTGCCAATTCCTTCTTTCAACAGAGCTCCATGTCGTCGTCCATCTATGGCGATGATGATATCAATGATGTGGCCGCCATGGGCGGTGTTAATCTGGCCGAAGAATCGCAGCGCATTCTTGGCTGCACCGAGAACATTGGCACACAGATCCGATCCATTAAGGATGAGGTGTTTCTCAATATGCCAGCGTTGCAGGCACGAATACGCGCGATAACAACGGAACGTGGGCTGGAGGAACCGTCGCAGGATGTCGCTGTGCTCATATCGCATGCGTGCCAGGAGCGGCTCAAGAACATTGTGGAGAAGTTGGCTGTGATAGCGGAGCACCGCATTGATGTCATCAAGGTGAGTCCTTAATATACAAGCTGCTCAAATGAGCTTTTAGTAAACGCTTATAAACCACAGTTGGATCCACGCTATGAGCCCGCGAAGGATGTGCGCGGCCAAATCAAGTTTCTGGAGGAGCTGGACAAAGCTGAGCAGAAGCGACACGAGGAGCTAGAACGCGAAATGCTACTGCGAGCGGCCAAGTCCAGAACGCGAGTCGAGGATCCCGAGCAGGCAAAGATGAAGGCGAGGGTAAGCACTACATATACACTACAAATGCAGAATCCTGGCTTAATATGCTATCACGCACTCTAGGCAAAGGAAATGCAGCGTGCAGAAATGGAGGAGCTGCGTCAGCGGGATGCAAATCTAACAGCCCTGCAGGCAATTGGTCCACGCAAAAAACTCAAAATGGATGCAGAAGCGGCAAACGTGGGCGTGGTAAGTAACCTGAATTCAACAACAAGCCAATCCATTGCTAATCTACTCTTATCAATCACAGGGTTCCAGTAGCAGTAATCCGATGAGCAATACAAGTAATTCAGCGACAACGTTACGACCGCGAATCAAGCGTGTCAATCTGCGGGACATGATGTTCTATATGGAGCAGGAGCGAGAGTTTTGTCGCAGCTCGGCGCTGTTTAAAACTTACCTCAAGTGATCGCTGCTGGCGCCGCTGTCCTTCACATACCTACGCATTTCTGTACGGCTCCCTGTTCCAGCTCCCACTCCTACTCCTCCTATACCTGTCCTTGTTCTATCAGCGCCAACCAGCTTCGTTCATCAATTTGCAATATACTTTAGCTATCAGTCAGATATATAAAATGCGTTGTCCCTTTGTTGTTTTAGTTAGGCGCCCTTTTTAACATAACATATGCGTAGGAATACCAACTAAATTGTAATTAAACAAAAAAGTTTTTATATCTTATTTACAACATGTTTTCCAATTAAACACTTAAACCAAACCAATCCAAAAAAAAGTAAAAACACCAGCAACAATAACAACAACAGTAGCAAAAAGTAAAGAAAAACAAAAGAAACAATACAACAAACTCAACGTGCAGTCAGCCCTGAGTTTGATTTTGTAATTTTTTAACACAATTAATTGCATTAATTGCATTGACGGCCTTATCTAAACGATATAAACATATATAAATAATATGATTAAATTGTGTAGCTTAGTTTGTTAAACGAAATCGAGCGTAAATTCTAGGCCTTAAGTAAATTACCAAGCGAGGGAAAAAAGGATCATAAGTTGGTTTTTAAAACCATATTGCAAACAAAAAAAAAAAAAAAAAACAAAAACAAAAGGAAACATACATTAAACAAGAAAACAAAACAAGAGAAATATCCACTTTAAGCATAAATTGAACTAGTTGTAGTTGTTTAAACAAATTGATGTAATTTTAATTAGCTTATGTATAAAACAATTAACAGAAACAAATAACAACAAAAAAAAAAAAATACATTTGTATAAAGTGCAGAGATAAGTTTTTCTATAGTTTTACTAGGTAAACGCAAACGTAATTAACAAATTTACGGCAAAGAACTAAAAACAAAAAACCCGAACGTAGTTTTATATACACTAAAGGTATGTTTTTTATTAGTGGCGCGTTCGTTCAACTAGAAGACGGTTCATATACATCTATATATAAATATATATATATATATATATATATATAATATTTAAGAATTGTGCATAATAAATATAATGTTCTTGCAGGCAGTTTTTATTCGAACATTTGCACCAGCCTCAAAATAGTTCAATTTTTTATACAAAAAAGCAAAATTGTAAAATACACTGAAATAAATTGACTACATACATATTTAACAAAAACAAAACAAAATTTAAAAATTCTGTGTGTGTGCTAAAAGTTTACAATATGTTTAGGCAAACAAAAAAGAGAAAGTTTAAAAAAACAATCCAGGCAACAACCGTAAAAAGCGCATAGTTTAGTAGGCATATAACTGAATATATTATATACATCTATTAATATATACATACATATTATGTTTTACAATTAATAAAAAGGCAAACAATTACTATTGTATGTATAATTTAAGTCTAAAAACAAAAAAGAAACAAACGAAAAAAAAAAATAAAAACAAAATTCAGAAAACTAATATTTGAAAATATGATTTGATGTTTGAGAATGTGAGTGTGTGTAACGGTATCTCAGTTAATTAGCTAGTTAATTCATTAAATTGTATGTAGTTGAATTTAAAACATTTTTTTATTGCTATTTTTATATAATCATTTTTATTTTAATATTAAAAATAATATTATTTTTATTATTAACACATAAATAAAACCAAATTGACATTTGGACCCAAATAATCTGCCAATTTTTTTTGGTAGCTTGATTGGTTCAGCTTTTTTGATTTCATTTTCAGTTCATAGAGTATAATTGATAGTTCTTTGGAAAAATAGTATTAAGCTTGATAAATTAACTAATTTCATTTGCCCTTAATATTTAAATAGTATAATACACTTATTTCGGTTGCTGCTTTCGTCAAAATTGGGCGGTTTGACAATATTTTGACGAAAGTGGAAACCGCAATAGGCCTGTATATAACTCAGACGAATATAGTTATTCATTAACTTTATTATTGTTTCATTTCATTATTATCAACATTTGCAATTACGTACTGTGACGGCTAATTAGTTCATATGTGTCTAAGATTTCTGTTTTCATTATTGCTAAATTCTATGAATTTTAAGTTTTGCTTAAATAACTTAACTACGCCCCCGATGCGGCGGCATCTTCGATATCATCTGCTCTGGCAAATTTTATATACTCCTTTATATCATAGCCAAACAGATCAAAGTCAAATCTGTAAATAAAGCAATATATTATTAATATAGTTTTTTAGTCTACTCTGCATAACTTACTGATAGTACTCGTATAGCATCATCATCTCATGCCTGGTGAGCTGCGAATAGAACTGTTGTTGCAGCTCTTCTGTCTTTCTGCCTCCTTTGCCCATGTTGCGCCACACGGGCGCTATGACACGCTTGAGGCCAGTCTTTTCAATAAGATATAGTTGATCCTCTGCCAGCGATTCGAACTTCAATATCATATCGAATCGTATCAGACAGGGTGTACAAAATGATGTTGCAGACACAAAGTGCATGTCTATATAACTGCCACGTTTCACCTGATCCAGCAGCCAATGTACAAACTCTGGAAACGATGGATACTTTGTGTTGCCCGCACGTGCAACTAGCTTGGGCTGTAAATATAAAGCTTAATTAGTTAAGACATACTTGTGGCATGCAACATGATTTGATTTACCTTCTTGCGATAGCTGCGCACAATACTGCGTCCAAGCTTATCATGAAAGGAATAGGGCAGCGCAAAGACAATCTTATCACGATAGGCGCTCAGCAGTCTCTCAAAGGGATTCCTTGCTATGATAAAGGTAATTGAATCGTTTTGTGCCTCGCGTAGCTGTTGAACAATATTTAAGATTTAAGATACAAAATTTGCTAGTAAGAAATGTTATCTTCTGCGTGCCGATGATATAATCCCTTGCAGAAAAGACAGTTCATATGAAAACTAAGTTTTCGAACGATATTTCATAAGATAGTCACCCGATTTTGATTAAACTTAGTCAGCTTATGTGAAACATAATAAAATTGAGTACTAGCGAATTTTGTTGAGAAATCTGTACAAACAAAAACGTTTTTCATCCCAAAACTCAATTTTTAACAATTGTTCCTATGGCAACTATAAGATATAGTCAACCGATTTTGATAAAATTTGATCAGCATGTCAAAAACATAGTTAAAATTAGAAAAAATGAGTTTGGTTGAGATAACTGGACAAAATATAGTTAAAAGATACAAAATATAAAAGATATAGTAGTCTGATCCTACCAACTCTGGCATATGTATTGCTGGCAGCAAGAAAAGGCATCTTTACCAAGTTTCATCAAGATAATTTCAAAACTGCATAGGGTTGGAGATGTCTACTTCAATGCGTTATACAGTTCTTGACATAACTATAATACTCTCTGCAAGGCTATAAAAACAAAGAAAATTTCCAACACATATATACCTCTTGCAGTGTTACGCGTGGATAACGGTCCCTGGCCAAATTGAGCAGTATCTTTTTGGTTTTAAGCAAATAGTTTGGTGTATAACCGGCCAAAATATTAAAATTAAACATCCAGGATGAAGAAGCCGCCTTAAAGACATTGCACCTGCAAATCCAACATTATTTAACTGCATTTTTATAAAATTGCATAAGCTAGTCTTACCATATAATATGATACTTTTTATTAACCAAAAACTCCCAAGTGTTGGGCGTATGCCAGGAGTCGTGACCTGTAATTATGATATAAGTCTCGAGTCTTTATAAATATATAGCAACTTAGCTTACCCAAAACATCCAGGCCATACTCTGAGCACTTATCCCTCAGTCTATCGAGTCGCGCCTCCATGCGCTGCGCCCATTATAAAAAGATTAAAACATTTATCAATATATGTTTATAATAATGGTGTTTCTTAAGAGCATACTTACCACAGACATTTCCTGCATTTCGTCGGGTGAAAGTGTTTGCACGGCATAGTCGGGTATGAGCGGAAGTCCTGTTTCATTGTTGATCTGTTTTTAGGGGGAGGTGTGCAGAATTAAGGACATATTGAGAAATAGAACATGGGTAAACACAGCAACTTAATGACTATCTAAGCAAAAATTATATCAAAAGAATCCCCCACAGATGGTATATGCCAAGCCCCCAAACAAACTGCCAATCATTCATTTCGTTGCTGGGTGGTTGAGGTTGGGGTGGTGTTGAAGAGCAGGTGAAGGTTACAAAAAGAATTTGAATACTTGCGCAGCTTTTCATAATGCACTATAAATTTGAATTGTTTTGTGTGTATTGTTCTTGTGTTCTTTTGTGTTTACATTGTTTGCTACGCTTTGCTCATTAATTATGTGTGTGTGTGTGTGTGTGTGTTGTGTATGTGTGTGTGTGTTGTGTATGTGTGTGTGTGTGTTACATATATTTACTTTATCAACATAGCGCCACTTATTCTTTGTCTTGCCCGTTGCGACCACAGTGAGGTCCTTGTTTTTGTTTTTGTTCAGCAGCAGCACAGGATAACGAAATGTTTGACCCGGTGGCAACTGTTGCTGTTGCCTCTGTTGTTGCTGTTGTCGTTGTTGTTGCTGCTGTGGTTGCTGTTGCTGTAGCTGTTGCGCATTAAAATCCTAAAAAAGCATTTGCATTTACATATTTTTTTTTGTTTTGTTCTTTTGAAGAGTTGTTTGAGGTTGTTTTAAAGCAAACATGACGTGACGTATGCGTAATATACAAGCATTTTTTATGATTTTCAGCAAGCAGTCATATAATAATAGTAAATGTAGCCCTCTAACACCACTGAAACTGATTCATATGTCTAGGTATGCCCAGTGTCAAGGTAAGCCCCCAACGAACCCAATTAAAATATCTCTCTCTGGCCATCTCTGACAACTAGGCATTATTATTATTATAAATCTACATGATTCTGAAGTGCACAGCAGGCGTATGTTCAGCGGTTTTTTGGCTCATGTAGCACTAGATTGTTGGCATGACCTGTATATGGCATACATAGTTAAGGTATATAAAGATAGAATAGTGAGCAGAGAGAGATGCTGTTACAAATTGAAAATTAACACTTCTTAAATACGAGCTAAAAACTATGTTTATTATTGTAATTTAGAGTAGCAGATTTATTACTATTGTAGCTACAAACTATTTACCTCAACTTATTATACACATTTACTACGCAAGAATAACACTAAAGCATATTAGATATTTAAAAAAACTAATCATACGTTTTTAAAGAACGTATTAAACATGCTACATACGTTTTTAGAAACTAATATAAATAACTTTTATATTGTATTATTTATAATATTCAATGAAATGTACTTTACAAAGGTAGTTCTAAAGTTATCTACTTTAATTCCTCATTTTCTTGAAAGTAACTTGAGAGGCTAAAGCACAAGTTTTACAAGCAAATTCAGCTTGAATCGTAATTACTTTGACCAAATCATAGCAAAAATGGCAAAATGTTTGAGTTCGGGGGCACTGCAGTGCTTGGACGAAGTAATTTCCAAGGACGATGGGACTAAAAACGAGGGAAAAGGTGCAAAAGATGCTACTTTTCAAACATTTCTCAATCAGTTCGATATCTAAGATAGATCTTGAAACTGTGGTATATATGAACATGCATGCCAAGTTTGGTTGCTCTAGTTTCAAAACGGTGGAAAAAACAGCCGGACAGACGGACGGACAGACGGACGGACATTTAACAAACCCAATTGTCTTTTTTTTCCAAAAAATTTAAAAAATAGTATAAAAACTAAGAAGTTGTTTGTTATGCCGTTAATTTAATTAAATTAATTTAAAGGACAAACATGTATAGGGTATCTCATAGTCGATAACATTTGAATATAATACAGATTTCGCAGCGAAAGTGGCGCTATGTGCATGACGTGAACTGTGGAAGGTTAACACTAGTATTATATGTATGGGAGCTGTGAGATGTGGGCGTGATGTGGGCGGGTATTGTCACTTAAACAAATGTATGCTTGTGTGCTTGCATATATATGTGTGTGTGTGTGTAGGTGTGCAGGTGTAGGTGTGTGTCTAGCTGTAGGTGTGTCTGTGTTAGACGCTGTGCTTAATTATGCCAATGTAGAGCACAACACGGCGTATGCGTGTTTCTTGTATTTTTTTTATGTTTTATATATACGCATGTTTTCTTTTTTAGGCTTTTTGGTTTTGCTGTTTAAGCATTGAGTCATTTAAATAATGTAACAACAAAATTAGTAGCCTTGGATAGGCGTTGCGTTGCCATAAAGCATCGATTTTTGCTGCGCCTCTGACGTGTCCTGGCAAACAAACTCCGTTTGCAAAACTAATTACAACTTACAACCCAAGCAGAAAAAGTTTTGCCAACAGCTTGGCCCAAGGCCGTATTGCAATGTGTGGGTGGGCTTAGGGCTGAAGGCGTCGCCAATGTGTCTGGCGATCACAGTGAAATCGTCTCAAAGCAAAGCGACGCACAAGCGGCTTAGTAGGCGTGTCAGTTGTACGTATTTAATAGCTGCATTTAACTATTAATTACAATACTGACAATTGGAAATTCTATTCAACAAATACAACATGTTAAAGTCTAACTGCAGCAATTTCGAAATTAATTAGCACCTTTTGAAGAGCGCTATATAATAATACGCTGCCAACTATTCTCTAACCCCTTAGAACCCCCCTAGAATCGCAGAAATGCTAAATACTTTGATAAATAAACAAATGAAATTTAAATATCAAGCTATTGAGAAAATTGCTCAGACGTAGCTAAGTAGGCAAAACTACGCAGATGTGTATTTAGATTTTAGAATTTAAAATATGATATATGTAGCTTTTGAATGCCCTTCAAAGCGCACATGTCTATATATTTGCATATATAATTAAAGGCTTAACAGATGCGCTACGTTAAAACGCGTTAAAATGAATCAAAAGTAAGCCACATGAAATGTTTGCATAAGTGCCAAGAATAGAAATGTGCAATTGCAACAATTATTAAGTACTACAAAGTATTGCATAAGAGTTTGTCTATGTGGTTTTTATATACTAGAAACACACACATTTGCGTTTTATAGGGTTATAGGTTGCTTTAAATAGCACACTCTTCAAAGATTCATTAATGAGCAATCGATTAGCAGCAAAATTTGCATGTTGTCAGGGGCAGCAGCTACTACAAACATTAGTACTCTGTGCTGCAAACTTAGTTGATATGCAGCATGTTTGCAGGGGCACTTCAAGTCAACAGTATGTCCTTGGCCATACACACACACACACACATACACAACACTTATATACCACTTATATATAGTATGCTATACATGTATACATACTTGGGTTGCAATTGTGTGTGCACAAACATATACGATATACAAAATACAATATACAATATACACTCACCTCGTAGCCCTTAATCTTTTGAAGCTGCTCATTCCACACTAAATAGATCAGCGATAGTGGCAGCAATATCAGCGATAAGGCCGTAAATATGAGCAAATATCGCCGTACGCGACAATTTGCGTTGCTCTTGTTCAATTTCATTTAAACACAAGGCCAAATGCATAGGAACTGTTCTTATTTTGGTTGGCTTTTCTGGCTTTTTGCTCTTCGTATTTGCGCCTCTACACCATTAACATTATATTTTTTTTTGTTTTTTTGGTATATTTTACTTTGCTATTCATGTTCACATGGTACAACATTTTTGTGGGCGACAGGTTTTCTTTTCTTTTTTCTTTTTCTTTTTTGACTTTTGCTGCTACGCGGCAAATTTTGCGTGCAGTTGGCGACAGTTTTGATACAAATTGTTCATAGCTTTGTTGTTGCTATTGCTGTTGCTGTTAATGCTAAATTTAGTTAACGTGCTCTATATATGCGAAATACAACAACAACAAAATATACATATATGTAACACATCCGCAGCATAATTGATGACAAAAATGTCTTTTAGCTTGTGCAAAACTCATACAAAGTGTTTGTTGGAACGCCCCTTTTGGCCGTTATTTATAGCCAACTAACTGTAAAAATTGTGTCACTGCGACAACAACAAATACAACAATTGTATATCGGTTGGCCTTTTTGGGGGCTGTTTTTGACTGGCTTTTGATTTGCTTCGGTTTACTGCTGCTGCTGCTGCCGCTGCTGCTGTTGCTGCAGTAAAGTCAAGATGTCAATTATTGATTTTTACGACTTTGTTGGTGAGCAGGGGTCGGGGTTTGTTTGTTTGAAAGAGGCAGGTGCACTGCCATTGCCTGACTTTGAAAAATCTGCACTTTTTTGTTAGCAGCTAGCTGAATTTAATTGGTCTATAAAGCCAAAGGAATGTAAATATTAAAAATCATTTAATTGGCGCGCGCAATTTGCAAATTTTGTAATGCTTCAATTTTTAGGCAGTGCTCCAAAATAAGCTTGGCATTTATATAAAAATTCATACAAATGGTCGCAACACACACACACACACACACACGAACACACACAATCACAGCCACAACATACACACAAGCAAACAATCAGAAGCACGCAAACAAAACAAATGAAGGCGCACGCGGCGTATACGTAATGCCATCAATTGCTACTGTGCTATAGCGACAGTTGCTTTTGTTGTTATTAATAATGTTATTGCTGTTGTTGTATTTCAATTGTTTGCCAATTGAAATACGCTCAATCAATATCAATTGAAGCAACAAACGTGATTTGAAATTTGCAAAGCAAAAAACTATTTTCAGCTAAACACTTGCAAATGGTGGGCGTGCAAAACTATATCAAAGGGGCAAGGCGAGCTGTGAGGCGGTTCACACAGCAAACACAACACAACACAGCAAAGCAAAGCAGAGCACAACATAAAACACAACACAACACAACACAAAACACAGACCACAACACACCGCTCCGAACGACGCACATTTCACGAATGAATTCAAATGCAAAATGAGCACAGGCTGCCACAGACTTGGGTCTCCCCTCCGTTGCTCTGTATACCCGTTATCCCCGTATCCCCAATTCTCTGATTCTCCGACTGTCAGTTTCAGTTTCAATTTCAATTTCTTTTATATTTTTTTTTTTGCGCCGGCGTCGCTTTATAGCAGCAGCCCATGGGCATGTTATGGGCACAGGAGAGGGTGCGCGTGTTGGGGCTGAGTTTGTACTTTTGATTTGTTTATCGGCGAGCGGAGAGCTCATCTACAATGCCAAACATAGGGCAAAAATTTTTGTTTATAGCTGAGCAATAGTCAAAACCCGGCTAGAGAAAATGACAAAGAGAGCGAGAGAGAGACCATAAATGGTGAGGAGAGAGCGTAAGCGAATGGTGTGTTAATTAGGGTTGATTTGAAAAGCACTGGGTTACCGTGGGTTGCTTATAAAGTTAAGGGTTGTGATTAATATTATTTATATGAGCTTACCAAACAACTTAGCTTTAACTTGCGTTCCTTTTATAGAGAGAGAGTAATTCGTCACATTTTTTAGATACGTATTTTTAAAAATTAAAAGAAGCCAATCTTAAAAATTTCAAATATTAAGAGAGATAAGCCAATGCTTATATGATAAGGTAAACGCAGTTCTGATCAAAGCGAAGCAGTCAGTGCATTGAATTTCTTAATTTCTTGTTTATAAAACAACAAGAAACCATCGTACCAGCGCAACTTTTTATTATGGTTATCCAATTTCCATAAATTCAGGCTCATGTAATATAATAATGTAGCTAGAAGTGCAATTTGATCAAATTTCTTAAAAACTTTGTTCTTGAGCACCTTTATGATTAAGTTATGCTATCATTTCAGTTTCCTTACATTATCAAATATTATCAAGATTAAACTTCTTTTTTTTTTTGGTATATTTCTATAAAAATATTGATTTATATATATTTGCACTAACATTGGACAACCTTTTGCATAACGTATTCACATATCAAGTATAAAAAAATGCATATTACAAAATTCAATTTATACAATGGAAGTAATAAAATAGCTTTGCTAACTGCATTCTTAGAAAGATATGCATGTCTTTTTTGTTCAGTACTGTATCATGGAATGTACATTGCAGTCCAGCTTCTTGCGGCCATCCAGATCCAGCTCCATGACGACCAAGCATTCCAACACGACGCCACCCACCTTGCGAACCAGCGCAGTGGCAGCTAAAAGTGAACCACCTGTGGCCAAAAGATCATCCACTATGATCACCTTTTGACCAGGCTTAATGGCTGAGCGCTGCAGCTCAAATGTGTCCTGTTAAAAAGGATATCTAGTTATAAATAAGAACATGGTTGATGGTTTTGTTAAGGCTACTTACGGTACCATATTCCAGCTGATACTCCTCAGCGACCACCTCACCTGCCAGCTTGCCTTTCTTGCGAATCGGAGCGCAGCCAACGCCCAGTTCGGTGGCAAGCAGCAGATTGAAGAGAAAGCCACGTGAATCCAAGCCCACAATTAGCTCTACATCTGGATGTACGGCACGTATGTGATCTGCGAGCAAATCCCTTAGATAAACACAAGCCTTGGCATCCGTAAGGGCACCAAATAGGTCACTGAACAGAAGCAGATAAGAGAAATTAGAGTTATGCCAACTGATAACAGGCCAACTAATAATAAAACGCTCAACATTTAATCAAAATTTAATGGAATTAAGCAGTACATGTGCGCTGTTTATTTAGACAAGCTGATAGATAAGCCAATTAACCCACTAGAAAATGATTCCTTTTTTGGGAAAGTCCACATATTCGCCAACTCTTGACTTAACATAGTCCAGTTTATCTTCGCTCATGATTCTAAGCGGGTTTATCTGGAGTTTAACTATTATGTACTTAATAGATTCGCGGCACTAAAGCGTTTTTTACAAATAATTTAAGATTTTACGGCAGCTACGTGAGTTTCGCGTGGTTTCTATTTTTGGAACTCAATTGGTCACAACAGCTGATTATCACAGCTGGGCAAGGTGGTTGCGGTGATGACACAAAGCAGGGTTGCTTCAACGATAAGTTGGCGGGTAATTGAAATTGTGAAAAAAAAATTGAGCTATAGTCATAAAGGAGTACTTAGTTTATCTAAAGCCTCCTAAAAGTATGCTGCGTTAGTTTTACATTTATTTGACTATTGATGAAATTCTGTTGCATACTTTGTCGAACTGATAGATATTTATAAATCGCATTCCGCAAATTTTTCCTCATTTATTCAGAATAAAACCAGCATTTTTGGATCAATTTTGGAGTGGAGCTCAATATATCAATACCTACAATAGTCCCAATTTATTAAAAGCTCTCCTTTTGAAGTTTAGCTGTCACTTTACTTAAAATTCAGTAGTTTCGACATCAATATTTCACAATTTTTGAAATGTTTTATGATCATCAAGACGAAAAACCGTACATTTACCTTGTTAAATTACCTGAAGTTGACCAAATGTTTGCTCTGGGATGCAGAACCTTGCGTTCGGCAAACATTGGATATGTGTTTGATCTTGGTATACTAAATTTGATACACAAATTAATGCATATTAAAAACAAATCTTGTAAACAGCCAAGGATGTTGCCGAAAGATCCAGTTATCAATATTCTGACGAGCCCGTAGTATATTGCTCAGAATTTGGTAAAATTGTTGCTGATGATACTGCGTTTTCCTTTTGTATATCAAGGGGATTTAGCTTTGAAGTTTTTGATGGCATTAAAGAGGTGATGAAGATTCCAAAGAAATGCAGCAAAGCACTCTTATCTTATAAAAGTTGTGAGAATCTCGCAGCACCTTCCTGGAGCACAGGATTATAAATCTCCAGTTTTCTCGGAATCCACCTTGGTGATTATAAAATGTTAAAATTAATTAATTAATTAAAATTAACCGCAGATTTGAATTTTTGAAAACAACGATGACAATTTGGGGACAGTCTGGATTGCTAGAAAAATTCCGCCCACAAACAGCAAAAATTTAAGCATAACAACAGCTATTTTAAGCTTTTGGACAAAAATCAAAATTAGATGGTGAAATTTTCTTATTCATACATTATCCTTTTTTTTCATAAACCACCCCCACACTGCTATTTCAACAATTTCAAAATCGGTAACTGCAGATTTGCATTTTTGAAAAAAATATGTAAAGCCCGCTGTTATTCTTAACAGAGACTGCTAAACAAAAGCCAGGGCTGCTTTTTAAACATAAAGTGGTGATGGTTGGCAACGCGGTTACAGGTCACAAGGGCGCCATATTTGAAATATTAAAAATGTTAAATCAATTAGTTTTGAAGTGAATTCAAATGATAAGACAATTATGTCATACAAGTAAATGAATTAAAAGAACATACAAGTTATACTTTCTTTTCAAATGTAAATATATTTAATTGAAAACGTGAAAAACTAAATAAATGAGCTAACTTCCTTTGGGGAAGAACTTACAGAGTTCGCGGCAGTTAAACAATACAAAATACATTTTCATTTTAAAGAAATCGTCCTAATAAAGCTAATAATAAATAATAAAAGTTCAATGACCAAAACATTTCAATTGCCATATAAAAACATTCAAAAGCAATGATGTTGGATGGTGTTTTTGTTTTAGTTTTTCCCTTGTTGCTGTTAAAAATAAAGAAAACAAAAACATTTCCGCTTTTGTTTCTTTGAATTTTGACACGGTAGTTGCGGAGATGGATCACATACATACATACATACACACATATATACACTACATCCCTACATAAATATGCATGTGCGTTCGGATCTGCTTCATGCTGTAGCTGCAGGTTGCTTGTGCGGTGTTGCAGTTGCAGATGCATTGCAGTCTTTCCTGACGCGTGCTGCTGTTCCCTCACTCTCGCTGCCACGCATGGCCCTCGGAGGAACAGCCACCGGCAGCAAACCTCAAGTGGCGGCACATGCCAAGCGAAGGGAGGCGCAGCACCACCCCCGGTGTCCCTAGCCTAGCGCAAAGTGGCTGCCACCTATGGAATCGTTGGCCGCTTCACTTGCTCTTCAAAATTCAAATTTAGCCGACGTGCGTTTGGAGTTTTTTGTGCCCTGCGCTGTCTCCCCTTGTCTCTCAACAAACTCCCCCCAATTTTCAATCCGCTACCGTATCAAAACTTGGCTCGCTCTGTCGTGTGTGTTTTCAGCGGCATTAAAAATAGAACTTTATGATGTTTTCGCCTCTTTGAAAAGCAGCGATCCGACTTTGACTCCATCTCTCTGATTTAGCGCAGGAATTACAAGCATATCCGGCCATGGGCTCAGTCGAGAGCGACCACTTTACAGATCACTGAACAGATCAGCTTCAGTTTGGATAGAGTTCCTGCTATACTATATCTCATGATATTGTTTATGCTTTGAATAATTGTTCTTCAACTCCTGTAAACAGGATGCGAGTTGCTGCCATTCCAAATTGGGTGACGAAATCAGGTAAAGTTTTGTTTTGGTAGTCTAAAAGTAATACTACAACAAATCAAGCAAAATTCCAAGATTCCTGCCCAGAGAGAGAGTGCATGTTCCGGAAAAGGGGGTAATTATAGCGCACCAAACGATGCAAACGAACTCTGAGCAATTCGAAAAAGATTAACAGATAATTTATGGAATCACCAAGCTAAAGACTTTCATTTGAAATCGATTATAAGAATTATTTACAAAGGGAACAAAAATGCGAAAAATTGTTGAATTTAACATTAAGACGATTTCTTTTTGCTTATTTATGTTGTGTAAATAATTGGAAAACGCAGCGATACGTTGCTCTGCTGTTGTCTGGAATTTATGGCCGGCTCTACTTCAACTGCATTTTACCTACGCAAAGAACCGTTGTTCACAGCTTTGAAGCAGTTAAAAATAAAGAGTCTTTGAACACTCAATAATGCGATTGTGAGCTCTGCATCTTGCAAGAGCAACAAAACAAAAACAAGAAAGAAAACTTATAATCGGTGTGCCGAAGATATATACTCTTGCAGAAAAGTTTTGCACATAGAAAACTTAATTCTTCACCGATTGCTCCTATCACAGCTCTAAGATATTAAAACCCGACTTTGATAAAACTAAGTCAGCATGTGTGAAACATAATAAGGTTGAGTACTAACAAGTTTTGTTGGGATATATGCATAAACAAAAAAGTTTTTCCTATGACAGCTATGAGATACAGTCGTCCGATTTTAATGAAATGTTGCCATCATGCATAACAGGTTCTTAAATTTTGGTAAAATGAGTTTGGTTAAGTTATCTAAAAAGGCACATAAACCTATTTTTCAACCGATTGTTCCTATGGCAGCTATATGTTACAGTAGTCCGATTCGACCGTTTCTGACATATGTACTGCTTGCAGAAACAAGAAGCATCTGTGCCAAGTTTCATGGACCTAGTTCACATATAAATAGACGGACAGGCGGAAATTTGAACATGGCTAGTTATACATATATACAATTTATGTGGTTAAAGACCAAAACGTTACACAAAATTATAGTAACCTCTGCAAGAGTATAATAAGAGCACTGCAATTGCGCAGCAAGTTGAGGCTCGCGTTTCTTTGAGCAGCGATCGGTGGGAGATTGGCTGTAGAGCCAGGACCAAAATAGATTTATGGCCGCCAGTCGCGTCAGTTTCAAGAAACGTAGCGCTCTGGGTGATGCTTGCCGAGGGCAGGCTGCAGTGCGGTAGCTTATTGGGCTCTGTGGCTGCCACTTCCTTCCTTTGTTCCAGACCAGAGCAGTGCAAGCCAGGCCATGGCCAGTGGCAGGCAGTCGCTATTCTCTTATTAATTGCCGTGATTAAAGTCGACGTCGACTGCCACGAATGTCTTTAGCACATGTCACGTTGTTGTTTTACCCCTGCAAGAAACAAAACAAAATAAAAGAGTCCATCTTCAGCCCCCAATCCATGACAACCACTGTGCCACGACATAGGCACTTTGTAGCGATTCTTTGACATTTCCTTGGTCCAAACTCAGCTGTTGCTGTGATGCATGGGCTCTGGCCTAACTTGACCCTAGAATTCAGATGACATTTCCATGTTGGCGCCAGACAACGCTGGTTAGCTACAGCTTTCTCATTTTTATACATTCGGTTTCTTTGTTTTCAATTGGATCAACTAAAGTCTATAGACCTTGTATAAGGGGATTTCCATAATTTAATCAATTTCCAATCAAAATATTATCGAGTTTGATTTCGCGCACAGCTGTTTGGTTCGAACGATGGCGGCAACAGCTGATTCGAAATTGTCCTGCAAAGCGTCCCCAAATTTTCTGTTAAGTTTAACATTTCCTGTTAATCAGCAGTTGTCACTTTTGGCTTCTTCTTCTTTCTACTTCCGTCGAAATCCCGCACATGTTTGCAAAATCCCAGAACTTGTGAATTTTTGTTGTACCTATTGCGCATCATAATGGAATCATCAAGAAATCTTTTCGATCTTCTGGACATCTACGTGCTGGACAAAATATTTTCCAAAATATATGAGCTAGAGGATCAATTGAATTTAGCCGTCACTCATCCAATATTGGAAGACGCGTTCAAGTTTCACAGCCGCAAGCGGTTCCGTGAAATTAACCTTGCTACTCCTGAAATCGTGAAGTTTGGAACTTCTATTCTTTCGATCTTTGGCGCTGATGTAATATCGTTGTCTGCGAGTGACACTAGCCCATTGATTTCGTTGGCAGCAAAGAATTGTACATCATTGCAATCTATTGCTTTAATATTGTTTGACATTACTGGCTTAAACGAAAGTCTACGGACCTTACTTCAAGTTAAATCGCTGGAGAGCATTGATATGTCTTACTGGTCAGACGATTGGACTGGACCCAGCATCATCGAATCATTGCAAAATTTACCAAATTTAAAAAAATTGTGGTTGTGTGATTTTCCGAATGACGAACGTAAGTAAAAGTTCTTTCACTTTCAGCTACCGACTGCAACGTTCTTGTTCTTTATTATATTTTTTTTCAGTGATTCATGTAAACAAGTTGGTTAAATTGGAAAATTTAAAACTTAAAACTGTTTTAAATAACGACGGACTTCCTTGGGATATGTGTTCCCAACTAATATATCTTCGAATAATCGAACTCCATATCACCAATGAAAACTTTCAAATACTGGAAAACTTGGCACAAAATTGCCCTCTCATAGAAAAATTTACCTTGAGAACTAATATCCCTGGATACCACACATTACCACATTTCCCAAAACTTAGTTACTTGACTTTAATTAGTAATATTCACTCCGTCGAATTTACACTTGCCAACTCAGCCTCTCAATACGCAAATCATTTGGAACATATTTATCTGCGATTGGGAGGCAGCTCAAATAATCTCAAACTTTTGGGACAATTAACAAACCTCAAAACACTGGAATGTGAAGCTAACAACAATTGTTTTGAATATATTGCAAATTTAAAACATTTGAGGTGTCTGGCGTTGCGGTTCACTAAATATTGTGATCACAGCAAAATACTAACTTTAGTGCGAGAATGTAAGTGCCTATCTGCTCTTTGCCTGAACTACCAGTTAGACAACGAAATGTATGATGATGAATTTAAGAATGAAATTAAAAAAATTTTAGTTGAGGATTCGTTTGAACGGCGTCAACCATTTTGCATAGGATCTTTCGGTAAAGAAAAAAAAACAGAATATATATTACTAAATTAGGAGTAACACTTGTCTAAAATATTCAAACTCAATTTCTTCATCATTTCATTTTTTTTTTATATATTACAAATATCTAAGAAATAAGCTTTCAACATGCTCAACTTTATTTTGTACTTGCTTTGATTGAACACGTTTATAAGTAGTACTGGAGCCGTTTAAGTTTTGTAACAATTTTGCATTAATTGAATATGAAGACTTCAAAAGTATTGTCAAAAACTTATACTTATACTATTTCAAAATATCATGCTTTCATTTTAATAAGTACTGAAGAAAAGTTTATATGTAAATTGCAAGAAATGTAACTGAAAAATTAAAAACATTTTGTCAAAAAACATACTAAATTATTTATCGTTCATCATTATTCAGCTCCAATATAAAATCAACTTTGTCATGTCATTTCGCTGGCCAACAACAATATCCACTTAAAACCAGAACAAAATCAAGGCGACAACAACTTACACAAGACATAAATCTTATACAAACATAGATTATAGAAGATACATACGTAAGAGCCATGCACAATCCATTCCCCAATACCAAACACAATCCTAATTTCACATTTCCCAATCCAATCCAATCCCGAGGCAACACCTGACAGATGCGACATTAAGTTCATTACGCTTGAAAAAGTCACAAAACGTTGGAAGCTGCCCACAACACCTGTGATGAATCCGTTCGTTTGAAGAAAGCAAGAAAAAGAGAAGGGGCAGGCACTGGCAAGCCGGCAGGGGGTGGCGTGGCAGGGATGGGGTGGCAGGTGAGCGAGTCTATTTTGGATGGGAAACAGCAGCATTTGAAAATGCCAAATTGCGCGACTGCGTCACCGTCAACAGCCCAGAATTCGAGTCTGACCGGCAAAAGCAGCAAATGCGTCGACATCTCGCTCTCTTTCTCTCTATGTCTCTCGCTCTCTCTCTCTCTATCTCTGTGTCTCTGTTGGATCAATGTGTTTGGAGAGTGGTGCGGCATGGGGGCAACAGAGTTCTTTAGCAGCAGCACTCTGTGAGGTTTTTGACACTGGCTGCGATCTGGCTGCCAACTTGGCGCTGCGTTAGAAAATTCTGCGCAGTGGTCCTTGTCCGTGTGTGTTTTTCCCTTTTGGAAAATGTGCGCGGCAACGTCAGCGGTAGCAGCAGCAGCAGCAGTGGCAGCGGGAGAGAGTGTATAATAAAAACATTATTATTCGATTTATTTTTAAATCGCACACACTTGTTCCAATGGGGCGCACGCTCTCTATTGCTCTCTCTCCGTGCAACGCGCTCGGTTCGATCCTCGGAAAAACAGCTGCTAGCTGTCGACTATGGCATCGTCACCTCCTCGACGTCGGCAGCGATGCTCCGTGATTCTCACAAGATGTAAAAACTGTAAGTGGCATGGCAAAGAAAGTTCAGTTCTTCCTGAGATCTCGCTGCGTTCGTTTCGAGAGCGCACGCCCCGTGCAGCTGAAGAATTTCTCGGACATCCGTATAGCAATAATTATAGTGAGGATCGTATCGGAACAGTCAAGAAAAAAAAAAAAAAACACTTGTGCATTACTCGTATCTTGCTCTTTAATTTGGTATCTGTTTCTGGTACACACACACACACACACACATTACTTATTATTGTGTATCTTATTGTGATGAAATTCGTGCAAATCGTTTAGCCCACAACTCAAGATATAAGACAAAACGAACATTCTGACAGCGTTGAGGGGGGGGTGCCTGGCCGAGCGAGCCGCGAGAGGAGGCTGTAGTGCGTGGTGATATATTATTGATTTCGCATCGACTGAATCATCGACTATATTGAGAGCCAAGCAACAGATTTCAATTCCGATTCCATTGGATCCCGGCGCCGTCTGACACGCTTCAGCAACATCTTCAACATCTCTTTACACGGATCTTTTTGGAGTCCCCTTTCCTGATCCGTTGCGATCGTTTCTTCAAGCGGTGAGTAAGCAAATGTATTTAGGTCGTTATATCTATAGGGTATATCTTTATTTTGTTTTTCCTCAGCTAAAACTGTGTATTACACAATTGTTCCAATATATGAAAACCCTTCTCCTATGCTCCCTGCCCGACATTTCTATACAAATCAAAGACGTAAGCGTAAATGAACGATGAGCATATATATTTTTATTATTTTTTGTTGTTTTTTTTTTCTGTAAGAGAGTGAGATTGTGGCACGAAACAAACCCGGACGAACCGAACCATACTTGTTAAATTAATATTATTATTTCTTTGATATTTTGACATTTACGTGAGAAATGTGTGTGTTTGTTTGCATTGGCAAATGATCGGCCAAGCAGATGGATGCCGCTATATGATTGCCCTACAATATTCAACTGCCAAAAAAAAAAAAAAAAAAACTGTTGACAGTTTCATTTGCTAACTCTCTCACTCGCGTCTGTCTCTATCTCTTTCTTTGTATGTGTCTAGGATACTATAAGTATATAAAATAGCTGATATTTCTCACTTGTCATGCAGCATGCAAAATACGTCGTTATAACTGAACAAAAAGACTGCGTAAAACCAAATTCTGAAAACGCACAATATATTGTAATATATTATAGTATAGTATAGTGTGCAGATCTTGAAAATCTTGTTATTAGGCAGCTTAATGAACATAAGACTAGACTCTGCAGAAGCCAGCAACGACAGCAACGACAAATGATATGTGATTATAGCAAAAGATCCTTTGTGTCCCGTTGACATTGTTTATATAATTATATGATCGTGTAAACAGTTTCCAATGAGCTCAGCGACGATTGAGCACGAGCTGCCTTGGTACACATGAACAACAATAACAATAACTACAACAAAAATACATTTAATCCAAACAATTCAATCGTAACTCAGCGGGACTGCCTGTTAAGGGTAGGGGCGTAGTTGAGAGCTGGGGGCATGTCCTGCATGCAACGTGTGGCATTGACACTTGGCCGCACGGCACGGCGCCTTCTCAATCTTTGTCTACGAACGCCATTTGTTTATATTCTGTGTGCATTTGTGCATTTTTTTGTTTTCAAGTTTGAACTAAAATGTAAACTATGCGCATTTTCTCCTGCCCTGGCTGTGGTTTATAAATAGAGTCCAACTGAGCATTCAAATCCCGTGTACCGTGCACGCAGCAGCCACCGGCCGTTGTTGCTTGCCCCGTTGTTAAAGGCCACCGAGGCCGATGGCAACAACGTACGCCCCATACCCTGCTTGCCCCCCTTCCCAACGCTCTGCCTACGCCTCTGCCATAGCCATAGCCATAGCCATTAACATTTCTGCGCTTTGTGTACATTAACAGGACTTTGAACTTTCTTCGGGCCTGCTCATTTTGCGCAGATTTCTACCATAAATATACACAAAAGCATTTTCATGTCCATTGTGCGTTGCGTTCTTTTTTCAAAAATGCACTCAGAACACTTTTGGTTGGGTCAGAACAATATCGGGGCTATATACTACTCGACTCTGTTGAGGTTTAAGTTAAGGCGCGTGAGCATGTGAATAATCTTTAAATAGATTTGAATGGCATGAAACAAGTTAGATATTTGTTTTCTATTTGAAATCTTTGATTCGTTAGTGGAGCTATGTAAATATTTGTAAGAAGTGCTATACTTTACTACTAAATACCATATAGAAACAAAAAAAAAACATATAATTGTAAGCCAGTTTACATTTCCATACGAACTTTTCCAGCTTCTTTTCAATTCACATCTGAATTGCGTGAATTCGAAAACGCAATTGTGCCTCAGTTTCTTACTCTATGAAGAGAGCACTTGCTTGAGTATCTTACTCTCTCAAGAGAGCAATTGCCTGAGTTTCTTACTCTCTCAAGAGAGCAATTTAGCAACTCCTCTTCGGAACTATACGCTCGCGTTTACTTGCTATAAATTGATCATATTTATAGCTAATCTTTTAATTTACACAAATTGAAAACCTTAACAACTTTAGGACTACTGTCATAAGACTCATGTATGATAAATAGTACTTAAAATTAGAACATAAGTGTGTATCACTCATAATTATCTTCAAATTGGCTTAACCAAGGCAGCAACATGTGCCACTCGTTCCCCCTCCTCTTGTCTCTGTCTCTTGTGGGTGCCAGTTGGAGCAGACCTGCACCAATTAACATTTGAAATGCTTTTTTTTCCTGCTCTTTTGAGATGTCATCTGCGATTACCGATCTGCAATCGCCGCACGGGCCAACGAATAATTAATTAACGGCCTGTCAGAGAAACATGCGACTTTCGGACTTTCAGGCATCTGACATCGCAAAATATTGCACAGATATACAAATGTAGCATACTATAAACCCCCCCCTACATCTATGTCTATGTCATTGCGGAGGTCTCTAAAGGCAGCAGACACAAATTTCCCCACTTGTCAGCTGCTTCGATTTGAAAAGAGCTGCAAAAATGTCGGGCATATATCATTTGTTAATTATACATAGTTTAGCTGATTTTTCGTGGAACAGGTATGAATGGTAAAATTTGTTAAAAATGAACACATGGGCCATGCTACCAGGTGGTTGAATAGGGCCAGGCGCCTTCGTGCTATTCATTTGTTAAGTATAAATAAATGCTTAGACACAAATTATATATATATTTTGTATATATGTTTGTCTGGCGGGATTTAGCACCCACTCGAATCCATCATTGCCGATTTCGCTATAGTTAGCTATACTAAATTTTAACATGAAATTTTTACCACCTGCGTCTGCTCGCGCATCATGCAAACTTTTATGGCCACAAACATTTTGATATACTCTACAAATTTAATTCATTTTGATCACTTTCGGCAAAAACCACAAGAACAACAACTATAATAATAACAATAATGAAAACAACAACAATGCGCCGCAACAGGTTGCTAAAGTCTGGGAAATCTAATGTTTAGGCGAAAATGCTCGTGCTACCCTCCCCCAGCATATTTGCCTTTGTCTGTTTGGTTTTTTGGGTGTGAGCAGGGGGGCTCTGCGTAGCTGCCACGCCCACGCCCACAATGGCGCCGCAATCACGCGGCTGGCCTCAGGCCGACCAAACAAAAACGGGAAAAACGGAAAACGGCAGCCGTTCCGAATAAGAAGAAAAAGAAAAACAAACAAAAGTCGCACACAGCGCACATGACCTCCGCAACGCGTGCAATCCCTCTGCTGCTCACCCCCCCTAACACACACACACACACGCAGTAGCCGCCTCTGCTGCTGTTGTTGTTGTTGCCGTTCTTGTGGCAACAAGAATTAATCGATTATTTAGACAATTACGAAAAATAAGAAAGCAATCTTTTAACAATAAACAACATCAAGTGAGATAGGAAATATAAAATTTGATGGCATACGAAAATTAATAGTTAATCTTTAAACCATTTGGGTATTCCCACGTAGACAAAGAAAACTGCCCTAAAGCTTATTTCGCTGAACTGGCCAATTAGCGTTTTATATAGAAATATTCAAAAAAAATATTTATATATTTTTTTATAATATTAAAATGTAAAAGAATTTCTAAAAGAAAATAAACAATTTGATTCCATGGAAAATGTATCTTAACTCATTAAAGGAGTTTTAACATCAAATGCAACTGTTTTTAAGAAATAAATACAATATTAAAATTAATTTGTATAATAATAAATCAATCAAAATACCTAAAAAGAATTACTATTTTTGTATGACGAAAGGTATATATTATAGCTAACCAATTTTGACCGATCGTTCCTATGACAGCTATCATATATAGTCTATCGATTTTGATTATATTTGAGCAAGCTATGTAAAGTTTGAAAAAACTTGTACTTTCCGAGTTTGATCAAAATATCTGAAAAAATAAAAAACAATTAAGAAAGTTGCAGTTCCGACTATGAAATACTCTTTTTTATCCTTTGTGGAGCTGGGAGATCTTAACTGGCTGCCTAGGGTATATGACTAAATGTATATATTGGTTGCTCTAGCTTCAAAACTGTGCAAAAGGAACTGCTTTTATAGAGAA
This sequence comes from Hirtodrosophila cameraria, assembly GCA_949708635.1. NCBI lineage: Eukaryota > Metazoa > Arthropoda > Insecta > Diptera > Drosophilidae > Hirtodrosophila > Hirtodrosophila cameraria. The sequence goes on from OX453091.1 coordinate 19,241,454, forward strand.
AGACGAACAAATGGACGCACGGACGGGACAGACAGACGGACATTTAACAAGTTTTTTCAGTGTTCGAAAAAAAGAGAATAAAAACCAAAAAGGCTTTCATACAGTAAGACACTTCTTATCGGATTGAACATATGACCGATTTAAGATATAGTTATCCGATTTGGCTTAAAATTGGCATGCTTAGTTTCGGAATTTGTGGCTTTGTACAGCAGGATGTTTTCTTCTTTTTAATTTTGCTTTGCATTTGCGACTTTGCCACAAAAATTCCTTCCAAGAACCTGCCTAAAACTGTTGAAAACTGTTGTTTTTGCCTTAAAGAAACAACAAAATTCAAATAAATTCTTATTAAATATAGGCTAGCTAAGAACTAAGAGCTAAGAGCGTTAGATGACGACCCACCTGCCTGCCGGGCTGTCTGCAGCTTAGGTTAGGGTGGTTGTGGTTAGGATAGGGGCAGCGGGCAGTGGCAGGGGAGGCAATTACGTGCGAGATTAATCAATGCCAAGACAACATGCACAAATTATGCGCATTTCGACGTGAATTTATTTCTAAGTTGGCTATAGCCAACAAGTGCGAGTGTTGCTGCTGCTGACGTTAATCATACGCCCCGTGTGGCAGCGGCAGCAACCTCAGAGCACTCAGCAAGGTGACAACGATGATGCCGACGACTTTGGCTTGCATTTGCGTTGGCCTCTTGCCTCGTCCTTAATTATAAATTGATGCATTTTTCGCATAAATAATAAAATTATAATCTCAAATATGCAAAGAACTGCTAAATACCCTATGCCCATAAAGATGTTTAGACTGTATATTCAGTACAATATGCTTAACATTTTGTAGTGTAGCTGTAGCTCATTAAATTATGTATTAGTTTGTTGTCTGCGACAAAGCAAAAGCCAACAAAAAAAATAATAAATATATATTTATAATCTCGCTGATTTGTTTCGTTTTTGTGTGTGGTTTTTCAATGACGCAACTTTTGCGCATTTAGCAGGTTGCCTCAGTTGGCTTTCTACGTCACTCAAAAGTCCAAACGCAACTCAAAGTTCTTTTTGGTTTTGGTTTCTTATCCATGTTGCAGACGAAGACATGACGAAGGATCAGCAGGCAACACCCATACCCGAGGAGCTGTACAATCTAACCCAGCTGGCAGATGTGACGCTGGCGGCAGGACCGCTTATCACAGCTGCCAAAAGCAAGTCCATGCCCAGTAATAATAACAACAACAACATGTTCTATGCCTCCTCGGATGATGACTCCACCTATAACTCCTACAGCCACAAGGTGTTCGATCGCAGGAAACTGCTGCGTCGCTGCACCATATCCGATTCCAATTCCTGTGCCAGCATAACCAGCCAATCTAGCGCTCAATCCCAGTGCAGCGAGGAGCAGTCCTCATCCGCTGCTCCGGCGAGCAGCAGCAGCAACAGCAGCAGCAGCAGCTTGCTAGATGATGAGCATATATGTCCCGAGTGCGGCAAAAAGTATTCCACCTCCTCCAATCTGGCGCGCCATAGACAAACCCACAGGTGTGTGCCATCTAGAAAGTACTTAAAGTTCTGAGTTTAAATTTTGCTTAATTTCAGGTCAATTATGGATAAGAAGGCGCGACATTGTCCCTACTGTGAAAAGGTCTACGTATCCATGCCGGCTTTTTCAATGCATGTGCGCACTCACAATCAGGGCTGCGAATGCCAGTATTGCGGCAAGTGTTTCTCCCGTCCCTGGCTGCTGCAAGGACACATACGCACGCACACTGGCGAGAAGCCTTTCAAGTGCAGCGTCTGCAACAAGGCCTTTGCGGATAAGTCCAATCTGCGTGCGCATATACAAACGCACTCCAATACCAAGCCGCACACCTGCGCACGCTGTGGCAAGGCCTTTGCGCTCAAATCGTATCTGTATAAGCATGAGGAGTCCTCCTGCATGAAGAATCGCGGTGAAGCTGTGGCGGCACAATCACGTGCTCCCTCACAGCTCTTAGCTGCAGCCAAGCAGCAGTCAGAGCTGGGTGCTGCTGCAAGAACAACAACGTCAGCCATACCGGATTCAGCCAAGTCGACGCTGGCGCACAAGCTGCTGCAGAAGGAGAAGGATCGCAGGCAGGCGCAGGCGCAGGCTGCTCTTAGTTATGGCTATCCAGATGCCTTGGGTCGTCTGACCAGTCAGGATTATTATGACAGCTTTAAGCGCAATGGTGTCATTCAGCCCACTGCTTTGCAGCATCCTGGTGCTGTCTATCAGGAGCATTTGTTGCCGCTGCCGCTGGCTCTGCCGCTGCCACTGCCCTATCAGCATTATCAGCATGCCACAGGCGCAGCTATGCCAGCTGTTGAGCCAACTCAGGAGCAGCCAGTGGACTTTTCACCCAAGAACAACTTTACACACTCGGCCAAGACGAGTCCTTTTGAGCTGACAGGCAACTATGCAATGGTTGCTTAGACACAGCATCCAGGATCAGTATGCCCAGTCTGACTGTAAAAGACAAACTGAGAGATGAGATTTAGAATTTGAGATCAGAAACAGGACCAAAAAAACAAAAAACACAAAAAACAAATTACTTGAAACCCATTTTGCATTCGAATTTAGGAGCTTATTGTAGTGAACAAATATGTGATAAATATATGAACAAAAAGAGCTAAAGTACCGTTAGAAAGTAGTCGATTCCAAAGAACAAAATATCAGAAAACTTTAACAAAACTTAATTAATACACACAGGAGCTGTTCCGAACTCCATTTTTGGCTAAACAATTTCCAACATTTGTATACATATTCAATGCTTGATCAAAGATATGTGATTTCAAATCGCAAAAACTGGAAAAAAGTGAAAATGAGCACACATTTTTGGGCAATATCTTGCTAAAAGTTCAAAACCGGAACAGTTCTAATACTTACATAGACATACTTAAAAAAAAACGATCGTATGTTTGTACGATCTTCACTTAGTTGTAACGAGGATTTAGAGACTTTGCAAAAAATGTAACCAGTATTTTTTTTAGCACTACTTAAAACCAACATGATATACTTATATACAACAAAAAAACAAAAAAACATAACGAATACGATTTATATATACAACATATATATATATGATTTAACTGTTAACTGTTAGACATCAGACGAACAACGACCTTCACTGATTTTAGACATACTTATATTATTTTGCCATATTTACCAAATATTTACGCATATACATAATACATTTATAATTCTTTTGTTTTAAGACATTGCGATTTCCTGCATATATATATCTCTGCACGGAAGTCCAACGAGCGAATCTCTAGTCTTTATCTTTAAAAATGCAACAGCTTGTTCGGCGGGGGGGGCCTTTTTACCCCTCTGAGGGGGTATTTCCTCCCCAGCACATATGTCGCGTTATTTTAAGCACTTTACGGCCGCATGTGGTGCAATACTAATTGACATAATTATAACACTAATTAGCCTCTACACACAATATTTTACATACATATGTATCTATATATTTGTCAAATCTATTTTGTATTATTTTTTGTTTTTTTTTTTTTGTAAATTTTGTATGTAGTATATTTCTCTTGTGGCACTTTTATTATATTACTTTTATTTTGATTTACATTTTGCGTTGTTGTAGAAAAACTTACTGCATTTTTTGTATACTCAACAGACAACCTACAGCTAAACACACCAAAGATATTGAATAGTATGTGCATATATATATATATATATATATTTGTGTATATGTACATAGACAATACATTATGTATTATAGAATTGCACTTTTATTCAAATTAAACGAGAGATCCACCGATCCCTGAAAATAAGAAAAACCAAAAATATATGTGTTTTATTTTTATAAGAAAAGCGTTTCCTTAAGAGAAAAAGTGCAGACTTTTTAGAAAAATAGCTCTAATTCGTCAATATTCTTGCAGATTTTCGAGAAAGTATCATATTAAAATCGATCAAAAAGCAGATTCTTAATGATTTCCTAAACATTTTTATTCAATTTAAAGTGAACCAAAACAATTTTAGATACCTATAAATCTCTGAGGAGATTTGACTTAGAGACTTGTTTACATATCGGTTATAGTTTTCAACTAGTTATAGAAAATGATGTGCCAAAATAAAAAGTGTTAAATTATAATCAAGTAAACAAAGTCAGCCAACTCCGATACAATCCTTTAGATATTACCTGAATTATTCAAATTGCGAATGAAAGCAGGTGGATTGTTACTTGAATACTAAAGAAACATTGCATAATTAGACAATAATCAATCAAAAAACCAACTAATTGTACTTCTTACCTTAAAGTTTGGTCCAATATCGCCCACACCAGTCTCAGTGGATAAATTAATGGAACCACCACAGCGAACGATGAGATCATCATAGGATTTGTTTTGTAGCAAACAGACCAGAATCACAGTCATATTATCACCTCCAATGCCATAATTATAAGAATTGGGTGCCAGGCAATAGTTCATTAGCTGTTCACAGATGAGTTCCGGCTGCAAGCCGGCAGCAATGCGTTCACGTACAAACTCATGTACCTGGTTATTGGTCATCACATCCCAAATGCCATCGCAGGCCAGCACAATAAACTCCCAATTCTCGTTTATGTCCAAAACAATAACATCTGGATCGGCGGTAACAATTTGATGTTCAGGTATCTTGCTAGTATTACGCTTATACATGAAATCGCCAAGAGCACGTGATAAAGCCAAATTGCCATTGACACGATTGTTCTCCACACGGCCACCAGCAGCGAGTATACGCTGCACCTCCGACTCATTGCCAGGCTTATGATCCTCGGACAAGGGTTGAACCTTGCCACTAACACTGGCAATGGCACGCGAGTCACCCGCATTGGCACAATACAGTCGCTTATCCTTGATCAGCACAACTATAGCCGTTGAGCCGGCCATTTGTTCACCCCAGCTGCCATTATGCAGCATTTCCTTATCAAAGTCAAGAAAGGCACGCTTCATGGCCAGCTGCACGGATTCGTTAAAGTATTCCGGCCGTTTGGTTATAAACTTATGCAAATGTTTGCCCGCAAACTTGGATACTGCTGCACCGCCATGTCCATCATAGACCGCAAAGTATGCTGCGCCAGGATCATCTGGCAGCGAGAGTATATGTGTGTGTGCATCCTCCATTTCAACGCGCCAGCCCTGCATGCAGCTGCTGCCCACAAGGAAGTTGGCATTTGCGCAACGCGCTGAATCCTTGGTGGTCACGGGCTCTGACAAAGATTGACCCATGATATGACTATATAGAAATATATATAGATATGGTAAGTATAAAGTTTTATAACTTATGTGCATTATGTTTACTTACCCAACACACTTTCTGAATATATTATTAGTATTATAATTGCTTGTTGAAATTTTCTCAATATTTTTCTCAATGTTTCTCTTGCTTGCCTTGGCTTCTGAATAATTGTGGAATGTGAAAACAAAATGTTATATTTTGGAATTTTTCAGCGACTACTAATCTATAGATTTTCGTTTTGTTTTATAATTTTAAAGAATTTATTTTGAATAAATTGTTTGGCTATGCGCGTTCTTATTGATTTTTTCAATTGATTGCTATTGATTATAAACAGCGTTTTCTATGTGGATTATTATAAAATATTCGAAAAAACTGCATTCGTTATGTGTTTTTGTGTTCAAATGTGAAATAATATGTTGAATTTGTAGACTTTGTCAAATGATTGTTTTGTCGATGCTGTATGTGTTTTAAATGAAATCAAACTCAACTGCTTTAACGGATCCAAAAAGTATATATTTACATTGTACAGCCCTCTATCAAGCCTTGTTGAGAGCGGATATTGAAAAATTGTGGAAATTGCTACAAAAAGTATATTCAAAATACATAATTGATTCTATTTCTAAAATTATTCAAAATAGTCTCTACCCTAAATTATAAAGATCTAAGAAAATGGGAAATAATTCGCGCAGGATGCTTACTGTTCTCCTAGCAGGAGAGGTTGTGCAATCTCGCGGAGAATTTCTTATGGCACATCCTTACAAAATTCATCGAATTAACATCTTAATACAAGATTTTTCGATTTTGAAATCCATGAAAAAAGGCACTGATAGAGATAGAACCTATCAATAGATAGCTCTCTTATTGGTCTTGCTAAACATTTCTAAGATTCCCACCAAAAAAGTCCCCCCTTTTAATAAAAACAAAACACACATTGTTTTTCTTTTGATATTTGGTTTCTTTTGTATTTGTTTTTTTTGTTGTTTTTGGTTTTTTAATCTTTTTGTATTTTATATTTTCCATATACATAATATATAGACATTTATTTGTAATGTATTTTTTCCTTGTCGTAGATTACTACACGTTTATCCTTTTAGGCATATGTACGAGTATGTATCATAATTTGTATCTCTTGTATGAGTGTGTGTGTGTGTGTGTTTGTGTGTGTGTAGTGTGTGTGTGTGTGTGTATGTGGTTGCATGTAAGTTATATAGGCGCCATAGCCTTTCTACATTCAATTATACTTAGTTAAGTTTGTTTTGTATATACTCTTTAAAGTGTAAAGACACTAAATTTCACAATTTTCGTTTGTTTTTCTTATTTGTTCTCTATTTGCTACAAAAACCGCTCCACGGCTAACTAGATTTGCTGCAGGAGCGAAGGGTTTATTTGAAAACCACACAGAGAGAGAGAGAAGGAGAGATAGAGATATATATAAAGTGAGAGAACTAGAGATATATGTAGTTTGTGGACTGCCCCGTAGTTACCTTTAGGTTTTAGAGTATTATCTATTTTATCTACGAGGCACAAAATATGGAATTTCTTGTTTGTTGTATGGGCAAAGTTCTAATGTGTTATGTATGTATGTTTGTATGTGGATAATGGTGAACATTCATATGTATGTAATGTAAATAATTTACGAAAAATGTTTGATTTATATCGTATATATATATAGAATTAGTATATGTATTATAAAATCTCTAAACAGCCATAAAAGTCAAAAGTTCTTAATCATATTATCAATTATCTAAACGCGTTTGTTTTTTGCCTTTATCATTTTGTAGAAGGTTCAATGTAACATTAGCTTTGAAATCGGAACTCGATTGTTATACGGTTTTTTATTTGTGTTTTGTTTTTTGGTTGGTATTCGGGTATTATGTACTATATATATAAATACAAATTTGCGGCTCATTGTGTTACATTTGATTTGGTCTTGAGACGGTGTACTCCCAATACTATATTGGTATGATTTAGGTATACCATATATAACATTACTTCTTTGTGTATATATATATATGGCAACCATATGCTATGTATTACTGTATTACAGAACGTAACTAGTTCTGTTATCAAAGATTTGTTCACAATTTTGCATTTAAACATTGAATTAGTTGCTTAAAAAGGTACGCATATCTGGATAAGTTAATAACTCTTTTAGTTAGTATCGTATGTGTATACTTATATCATATTCATATTCCATATTACATATATATCATATTCATATATATATATATATATATGTTACTTATCATATACAATGCTAAATGTATCGGTGTGCTTGGTTTTTGATATAAGTATTTCAAATTTGAACGCTTACACATTAAGACTCTCTTCTTCTTGAAAACAAATGGGACACCAAGTAAAAACATTCAGTACACATTCATAGATACATACATATACAAAAGTAAGTATTTTAGTTTTAATTTCTTTATGTTTTTTTTTTTGTGAATAATAGTATTTAGGTGAGTTGACGTTTTTGCATAAGGCAAAGAAAAATGTTTTATATTATATGATAGTTATTATGCAGGATCGGATCGGATCGTCTGCTAATCGTTGGTGATCGAAATAAGTATTACTAAATTTTGTTGCATCTTGTTTGCTTATGCGCGGGGGGGAAAGGCCCAGGAAATGTACAAGTTAATTAATTTTTGGTTAATTCGCCCCGATTTTGCCCGGCAATTCGTTGTCTAACCCAAAGCATTTCTTTTTTGGAAAAAGCTTTAAATCTTTTCACTTACTTGTAGGTTTTTGTTTTTTGTTTGTGTTGGTTAAATTTAGGACATACTATGCTACTACATGTTATAATCTTAGGTACATGCTATAAGGAGTTAATAATATATATACGTATAATATGAATATATGACTTGGTGCCCAATGAAAATAAATATCCATTTTGTTCAATTAATCCATTATCCATTATCCATTATCCTATGCTAATTACTTATGTGCGCGCTTTGATTATCTGTTCTTTGGTTTTCTTTTGTTGTTGTTCGATATTTTTGGTTTTTAAAGGATCTGCTCCTTAACTACGTTCTATTGGCTATTGTTATTGTTTTTAGTTTTGCATATAAAAATATTTAAATTCATTCATTTTGAAACTGCATAATACGATGACGACGACTAATGCTTAAAATACACACACACACTGTATATATATATACTATATATATATCGTCTTGTAATTACTTCTATAGCCACATATAAGTACATATGTATGTATATAAAAAGCAAATCCCATTAAAGTGCTTTCATCTATTTGCATTTTGTTACTGGCTATTAAATATATATATATATATATATATATACTTTTGTATAATATATTCATTTAAATTTTTAAGACATATTGTTGCGATTACGTTGCTGCAACAACCATCACATCTAAATACAATAGATTTTGAATGCATATATATGTATGTATGTATGTATTAGATATATGTATGTATATATACTTAAGTAATTTCTTTTCCATTTAAATCAGCAAAAAGGTACGATCAATTTGTTAGACGCTTTTTAAATTCAATATCTTTAACTTTATACTTAGTTTATAATCGTGAGAATGCGTATGATTTGTCAGCTCTAGCTGCTAATTAATTATAGTTATCATATCATTTGTATTTGTATATATATATATATATATATATATATATATCTCATTATAACGTATATTTTGTTTTTGTTTTTAGGTAGGAAATATGCTAGTCTTATAAATTTCACACATCAACATTTTTCGTTTTGGTTATGTTTTATACTTTTGAAATATTTTGTATTTAATAAAATATAGTGTATATATTTTTATTTATTAAGTTTTTTTTTTAATATGTATTTGTATTTTAATTTCTTTCTTGTTATTTGTTTTTCTATTTTTTTTTAAATTGTGTGTGTGTATATATGTAAATATATCGTACTTAGTTTTTTGTTTATTCAAATTTTCTTTTATTAAAACATCTAATATCAATGCGAAACACACACAATTTCAAGTGTTTCTTTCTGCTAGTTTAAGAGTTAAGTTTTTGAAAATTTCAATATTCATTATTTTGAAGTTGACAAAAAAAAAAAACAAACACGAAGAGAGTTTAGCTTCAATTATTTGAATTACATATATAGTATTGTGTATAACTATATATTCTATATATACTAATCGAGCTTAATCCGCCAAATACTATTATCTATTTTGTATTATTATTTAAGATCCGATTCGAATTTTGTGTTTTTTTTGTGATTCGATTCCTATATAGTTGCTGTTTTTTAAAATTAGCTGTTCTAGATTTGTTTTGCTTAAAAACGAACAAAATCTAATTATGGACGGGTTCTTATCAATCTTGTTTTATCAGCGTCAAAATGATTAATCGCTTCGATCCATTCTAAATCTTTCTCTTGTTTTAAAACGACGTGTATGGATTATCCTTAGATAATCCATAAATTGTGTTTGCCTAATATGGTTCGGTTGGTTTTTGAACTGTATTTTTGTAAATGTGTGTGTGTGTGTGTGTGTGTTTGTTGTTGTTTTTTAAACGCTAAACTATACGTATTGTTTACGTGGCAATTACTTAATAAATTATTGTTGCTATTTGTTTTTTGTAATTAACTATATGCTTTTGTTGTTGTTGCTGTTCTTGATAAATGCTTATAACTTGCGTATGAAACACATTTCAAAGCGACAAATTATTTATTAAAAGCTCATTTGAATGTTATGTTTGTCTTTTGAATTTTGGTCAACCAAGATCAACTTAGATCTCCAAGATAGTATTCCTATAATAGATACTGGGGGTATAGGTGCGCTCGAAATTAATTATAATTATAATTAATTAATCTATTGGCATCTACAGAAACCTGATTTACCATTTAACTTAAAATTAGGTATGTAGCTGCACATAGGGACTTTGATAATGTAATCTCTATACGATCCAACATTATCCGAAAAACTTTCCAACCAAAAACTATAACTATAACTAAAAAAAAGGTAATGCTAATAATAATGTATATATATTTTTTAGTAGACATACATTGCACAATATTCATTTGATAAATAGTTATTATTTAAATGTTTGCCCCGTTTCGTTTTTTTGTTTTTATAACTATTTAATTGTTTAAAATTATTTGTTTTGGTGGGATATATGTTGTATTTGTTGTTGTTGTTGATTTTGTTTAAACTTTTGATTAGCTTCATCTTCATTATTTTGCACTAAAGAAAAAGATAATTATCAAATCATAAAAACAATAATAAAAAGAAACAAAAAAAAGCTATATGCTTTCGATAATAATATATATATATATTTATGTATGTATTTATGGTTTTGGATTTAGGACATAAAGTAAACATTATATTCATTTATGATAATAGTAAGTTTATGCATGTATGTTGTGGCTATGTTTATATGGTATACAATATAAAAAGTTATGCGCGTGTGTGTGTGTGTGTGTGTGTAAAATACAATTTTAAAAGTGACAAAATAAAAGTTAAGAGTTAAAACATAATAATAATTGATACAAAAACAAAATTAAAGGCAAATCAACTAATTTATACATATCGAAGTTTATAGAAATATATATGTATTGTACGTAGTAAACACCGATCGATCATATCATATATATATATATGTTTTTTAAGTTTAGATATATATACACATACATAGTATTTTTTTTTTTAAGTTTCCATTTGTAAATTGATTTTAAGGCTACACAGTTAAAACGTTTGTTATTTTTTTTGTTATTTAAAATGTAATTTCTCTTAAATTCAAACGATCTACATGTATGCTCAAATACATGTACATGTCTATGTGTGTGTGTGTGTGTGTTTAGTTAGTGAGTGTTACTTATTATTTTGTTTTTGTTTTTTTTTTGTTTGTAAGTCTATTAACGTTTCGTTTTTGTTACATTTAAAGCGTTCTTGATTTTTACTGTGGTTTGCCTTCTCTAAAAACATTGAGTAGAAATTGAAAAGTTATTATTATTATTATTATTATTAACATTAACTTGTTCAGTTATACATATTAATTTTGTTTTAGTTAATTAATAATAGTGTATACTTTATGTGTATGTATATATATAAAAAAAAAGAAGGAAAAACATTTAAGTTTCAAGCACTTTTCGCTTTTTTTTTTGTTTTTTTACATCAAACGCTTAGATTTTAAGACTTTTGTTTATCTCGCTTTTGATATAGCAAATGTTGTTGTTTTTTGTTATTGTTGTTGTTTTTCTTCATCTTTTATACTTGTTAAAGTTTTTCTTCATTAATGGTCCATAAAATTTCTATAAAAACACACACCTATATTTGCCGCTAAGTTGCAATTACTTGCTTTGTGATCTTCTGCTGATCTTTCTATAAGAAAACCAACAACAAAAAACAATATATAAAAAAATTATTATTGAAATAAAAGCAAACAATTGATGCCACCAAACATGCCGCAAGTTGGGCGTGGCAGCTGCTTTTGACTGTTGTTGTTGTTGTTGTTTGCATATACAAAATATATATATAAATATGTTATCATCATTTATTAATGCTAGATCTCTAGATCGTTATCGCGTATATATATATATATATATATTAATCGTATATATGTAATTGTATAGTCACAACACTAACGTTTCTTATTTAATCGCCTATAGCTGCTTATTAAACGTTTTATTATGTTCTATAAAATATGATTATTTTATAAATTTTGCTCGAATTGTTTATTTAAAAAAAAAAAAGAAATGAAAATAAAATAAAATACAGAATAGAAATAAAATATTGTTGTTTTGCCTTTTTGCTTAGTCATTTTGCTTGCGTACTAATTAGTTAACATACATTAATTATGTATATTATTTAAATATAGTTTTGCATTATTTATTGATTAATCTATATATTTAAATTGTAATTTGTTTGTTTTGTTTGTTAATTTCGTTATTGACTAATTACGACAAGGACCAAAATTGCGACACTTTCAAATTTGTATTTTGCATCGATTTTAAAAACTACATCACAATAATTATATGCTAGACTTTTCAAATAGATCGGTTTTTTGTTTTTTGTTTTTTTGCAGTTTTGTATTTGCAATATACACATACATATAGATATAGATTTTGTTTGTTTACAATTATTTCGTGCACAGCTGATTAATTATCATATATTCATGCGTAATGTTCGAATAAATCGTACGAGTTTATGTATAATAATTATATAATGATAATCATAATAAAACGGTTCACCATTTGAAACTGTTTACATTGAAACGTCGTGTTGGGATTTTGGATTATATTTTTGTTATTTTTAGTATCATAATAGGAAGTGCCCACAGTTCTAAATCACTAAAAAGTATATATAATAATAATAATAATAATAATAGAAAAAAAAAACACATAGAAATACAGAAATACAAATACAATTAGCGACAATGTTTACGACTAACTACAAAATACTTTTAAGAAACCTAATTAACAAGAAACATTATTAAATATATGCATAGGTAAATTGTAGTATATATATATATATATTTATATAGATAGATTTGTAGCATTATCATATATATAGTTATTATATAGGTAAGCTAGGGTGCTGTCCATTTCATAAACACTAGTTTTCTCTATATATACACAAAGTATATACGCGTAGGTTAAAAAGATAAAATATATATATTATTAAAGAATCAAAATCTCTGCGTTTAGGCATAATGTGTTTAAAAGATAATAAAATACAACTTAATTAGAAAATTAGACACGTTTTAAAAGCCTATAACTCTTCAATTACTGCTAGATTGCTTGTTTTTTTGTTTTATTTTTTGTACTTTAGTGAAACTTTCTCTTACATTTTTTGTATTTGAAAAATCTAAAGTTGCAAACCGATTCCGAAACGAATACTACGAATTGGGTAATTAGTTATTTGAGAAAATTTGGTTTTTCATATTTAAATAAAATGTTACAAATTAGTCCAAACTTATTTATATAAAATTTCATTAATTGCTTTAAATTTCAATGAACCAAGGTTTGAACCAAAACCTCCGTTTCGGGGATTCTGAAAACCGGTTCGCGAGCCGAATCTGAAGTATTCCTTAAGGTTCAAATTCCGAACCGCGCCTGTTCGCAAAATTTCAAGGTTTGCAGCATTGGAAAAATCACAAGAAAATTCTCGGTAAACAATAAGAGACTTTAACGCAGAGACTTGTTATACAAAAAAGAACTTAACATGGGTTACATACAGAAACTAACATGATACAAACATACAGAAACATGATACAAACATACAGAATCAAACATGATAGAAACGAACATGATACAAAAAGATTAAAAATGGGGCGATTATATGTTGTCTTATACCAACTGACCTGATACCTGTTCTGATTTTAAAATCCATTACATAATTATTACTTATTTAGTTGCTAAATACAATGCATCTAATTTGTTTTCGTACTTTTTGTTTGTACAAATATATATATATATCTCCCACAGGAAATATATCCGTGATTGGGATCAAAATTTTCATTTAAGATCTAATGAGTGTGTGTGAGCGTGTGTGTGAGTTGTGTCTGGTTTTTAAAAAAAACTGCATCTCTGCATATCTATAGATTAGCTATAATATATCGCATGTTCAGTTATCAGATATCGCTAGAGTTAACTACAAATATTGTTATATGTTTTATGTATATATATATATATATATATATATATATGTATGCTTTGTTTGCTAGTAAGGTTTTTGCGGTATCATATATCATTTTCATATCATATCATATCTCACTAAACTTATTTTCTTTTTACATTATTATTTTTCGTTTGTTTCTATGTTGTTTTTCTTTCTTTTTTTTTTTACTTGTAAAAGGCAATTTGCATAACATTTATTAATTTGTTGTTGCTTTTTGTGGCTGTGTTTTTGTTGTTGTTGTTGTTTTTGCATATTTTATCTTGTTTCCTTTTATTTTTTGTTTGTTTGTTTGTTTTTTCTTTGAGGTACTTGCTAAAAAGAGTCTAAAAAAAATGTCTATGCCTTTTTCATTTGCACTAAGTATTTGTTTGTTTTGTTTGTTGTGTTGCATTATTTGTTTTTGTTGTTTTGATGTATAGTATATATAGTATTTATAATATTAGTTAGTTAGGTTTAGGTTTTACATATTTATGCATGTAGTACTTAGGCGTATTATATAATGTAGAATACATATTTATCATAGTTATGTATATATATTGTGTACTTAGAATTTCTAATAAAAAATATACAACACACATAATGAAACGCTTTAGTTTTGTTGAGAAATTGTGTTTTTCAAAATATTGTATATAGAAAGTGTTGTTGTTTTTGTTAATGTTTCTAGCCTTAACTTGCAAGGTCTTTGTGTGTGTGTGTGTGTGTGTGTTTGTGTGTGTTTCAGTGTATGTGAAGTCAACACGTTAATTTATATGCAGCATTATTTTGCATAGGTTTAGGTTTATATATAATTTTCACAATGTAAATTGATGCACTTGACACTTAAAACTGCGTGTACAAAATGCTTTACACTTTTTTTAAAAAACAAAATAATAATAGTTTGTAATTGAATTATCGAATTTATCGATAATTATTTTAAAAAAAAATTAAAGAGAGGGCGGACGAGTTTCAACGCTTGCGGCGACTTTTGCTGCTGCTGCTGCTGTGGGCAATATTTGTGCTAGTTGTTGTTGTTGTTGATGTTACTGTTGATCTTGTTGCCGTTGATGTTGTTGCTGTTGATCTTGTTGCTGTTGATGTTGTTGCTGTTGTAGTTGAAGTTGTAGCTGTTGCGTGTATAATGCTGCTGCTGCTGTGTATAATGCTCTGTTGCATGAGCATCATAAACCACCAGCATTGCGTTAGTTGCAATTGCTGCAACTCCTGCTCCTCTGTGTTGCGATTGTTGCTGCTGCTGTTGTTGTTACCAATATTGTTGTTGTTGTTGTGATTCGCAATATCGCCGCCATCGTCAGCCGAGGCCATAAAAGATCTAAACGAACGCAAGTAAAATACAAATTTGGTTAATATATCTTGTTTTGCTAGTTAGTTAAACCAGTTTCAAATTGTCGCCATTTGTTTTGGCCATCAATCTGGTCATTTTCGACTCACTCGTTCGTCAATCAATCAATCAAATCAATCAATCTAGGCTATGTGGAGTAGTTGTAGTAGTTATGGTGGTGGTGGTGGTGGGGTGGGTTTGGCTGTGTTGTTGCTGTGTTCTTATTGTTGTTGTCAGTGGTGGCCTCTGCTGGCGTCCTCTCGTCAACCCTCCGTTCACCCAACGAGCTACTCAGCTCCATACCATATGTTGGTGGGCGCAAAATGCGCCGCATGCTTGCTGGCAGCTACCTGGGCGGGACTTAACGGTCCAAACTGGCTATACTGCGACGGGATCTGTATGTGCGCCGGCAGCGGATGCGACGGTATGACCTATGTTTTAATATGATACAAGAGTTTTTATTTAGTATAAAACTGTATAATCATAGCTATGAAATGCCTACAATTACCTTTCAATTACTTAAGTAATTAAAGAACTAGTTCAAATGAGTAATTGCATTAATATGTATTAATTACTCTTCAATTACTTTGGTAATTAAAGAACTATTCTAATTTATATTATTAATACTTTTAATTACATTTAAATACTTTTGTAATTAAAGATTATTTATGTAATAATTGTAATGGTAATTATCATTATATAATAACTATAAATTACTACCATAAATACTCTTAATTACATTCGAATACTTTAGTAATTAAGTTTTGGCTATTTCAGGTAATTATCGATAGTATTTCATTTTAAAGTAATTACAAACGTAATCAGTTCAATTTCTAGTTCTGAGTTACCTTAAAGCTTATTCGAACTCAAATATACATAAACATTTGATCGATATGGAATTTTCGAGATACATTGTTCTATATACAATCAGGACTTTAACTTTAAAAGTGCGTTTTGAAAAATTCAGTCAGGAAACAGTTTAAGAATGTTGATTCTGCATATGGTATAGAAAAGCCTGTCTCAGACAAACCAATTTTCAATTGATATGAAAGTTCAGAATACAAAGATCGATTCGAAACGAAAAGACATTATCTTTTGAAATGCCATTTGGACAGCAGAGGGGAAGTTAGAAAAATCTACATACTAAAAACCCCATCTATAAGAATATATCTCCTTCTGTCTGCTACATACATTACCCCATTCTAGTTATATAAAAAGTCTTACCTGGCGACTGGAGCTGTTGTGTGCTGGGGGCGGTGCAACCACCGCTCGATTTGCATATGCATAAGTGGGCGCAGCCTGGGACACATAGACCGTGGGTCGTCGATACATATCGCCCTGTGTATAAATGTCCGGTTGCAACATGGCCGCAGCGGCTGTCGATGACGGTGAGCCGCCCAGCGGCGTGCCCGCCTGATGATGATGATGATGACTGTGACTGTGGCTGCTGTGATGATGATGCGGCGGCGGTGCAACAGCTGGCTGTATGGTTGCCACAATGCTGGCCGGTGGCGGCTGCGATGGTTGGCGATAGACCTGTGGTGCGCCCCACGATGGTGGCCCCACACTGGCGGCAGCCGCAGCAGCAGCTGCTGCCGCAGCGGCCGCAGCACTAATCGATGAGGATGAGGTGCTGCTCTTTGAATGGGCTAGCGGTGGTGCAACAGCGGGCGCAACGTAGCTAACGGGTGCCACGGATGGTGCCTCACGTTTGGGATGCACTGAAGCACTGGAACTAGCTGCCCAGGAGCTACGCTTGGTGTCCAGCTGTTGCTGCTGTTGTTGTTGTTGCGGCGGCTGCTGTGCGTATTCCGGATAAAATTCTGGCGGTTCCTGCTTGGTTGGTATATGTGGCAGACTGATGGGCTGCGGTGGCGGCGGCTGCTGCTGTTGCACATGCGACTGGGGCTGTGGCTGATAGCTGCACTCGTTTTGGGCCATGGCCAAAATACGCTTCTTCTGCGATTGACCGGGTTCGTATTTGATGTTGGGTTGTTGCTGTTGCAGCTGCTGCGGTTGCGGCTGCGGCTGGTAATGCGGCGTCTGCTGGGCGGGTTGCACCTGCTGCTGCTGCTGCTGTTGATGATGATGATGATGATGATGTTTGGGACTGGTGCCAACGGTTGAGACGCCAACGGTTGCTGCGGCGGCAGCATGATGTCGTCGTCGTGCATCCTCCGGATCGTGATCACCTACGGTAACGCATGGAATTACTAGATGGACGTGTTGTTGCGTTGGCTTATGACGACTGAGATGCGACTGAGATGTGGACGATGGGGCGAGGGGGGCTAGGGCGGTGGCGGGCGCAGGGACAGGAATAGAGGCTGGGGCATGGGCGTGGGCATGGACATGGGCATTGGCCAAAGCCGGATGCTGGGTTAGGCAGAGGCTGGAGGAATTGGATAAAGGTGTGCTAAATTGTGTGCTTGTTGTGCTGGATATGGAAATGGGGGCAGGTGGGGCAGGGGCAGGGGCATGGGCAGGGGCATGGCCATGGGCGGGGGCGGTGTTAAGCTGAAGACTATGATGGTTATGGTGATGATGTGGATGTGGTGGAGGTGGTGGTTGTTGTTGTTGTTGGTTGGAAGTGGAAGCAGAATTGGAAGTGGTGTGATGACTGTTGTTGTTGTTGCTGTTATTATTGTTGTTGTTGTTGCTGCTGTGCGCGCTTGGTTGAAAGCATTGCTGTTGTGGCTGTAGTTGTTGCTGTTGTGGCTGTAGCGAGCAGTTGTTGACAGTGGCCATGTCTAGGACAGCAGCACCAAATCCATTTCCACTTCCGCTTCCGCCCATCGACGACGACGTTGAGGACGATATAGACGACGTATGATGATGATGATGATTATTGCTACTGTTACTGCTACTGCTACTGTGGTTCGGCGGCTGCGGCGGCGGCGGCAACTGCTGACTACTGTTACTGTTAATATTACTATTATTATTGTTATTATTATTATTGTTACTGCTACTGTTGCCGTTGCTGCTGCTGCCATGATGTTGCTGATTTTGGTGGTTTTGGTGGTTGTGGTGACTATGGTGACTATGATGGCTATGATGACTAGCTCCGCTGCTGCTGCCGCTCAGCTGATTGCTACATTTGTTACGATTGTTGCTGCTGCTGCTGGCATTGGCATTGGCATTGGAGCTGACTGTTGTTGTGGAAGACATGGAACTGTGAGTATTACCATAATTAACCGCTTGCTGCTGTTGATGTTGTTGCTGTTGCTGCTGTTGATGTTGCTGCTGCTGCTGTTGTTGCTGATGCTGTTGGTGCGACACATGCAAGGGCTGAGCGCTGCTGCGACAATGCAACGTTGCTGAGCTCGATGTATTGCTGCTTACATGATGTTGCTGCTGTGGCTGCTGCTGCTGCTGCTGTTGATGTTGCTGCTGCTGCTGTTGATGATGTGGCTGCTGCTGCATCAGACTGGCGCTCGTCTGCGATTGTGCATGTGCACGCTGCTTGCCAGGCGGTGGCACAACAGCTAATATTGCTGTTGCCTCAGTGCCTTCATCTTCGCTATCCGATATGGTAATCACATCATTAACAACAGCTGTTGGTGACGGCGTGTCATGTATGGTAATAGTTGGCTGCTTCAAATGCGGCTGATGCACATGCAACGGCGGCTGGCTGCTCGAATGATAGTTGACACTCGAACCACCACCGCCGCTGCCGCCGCCACCGCTGCAATTGTTAACAACAATGTGATGTCCCGTGTTGGTGTAGGCATTGCTGCTGCTGCTGCTGCCGTGTGGCGCATGCGCAATGGGCGCGTGATTATGATGCGAGCTGGATGAGCCGCTGCTGGCATTGATAATGTCTAAAAGTAAAGCAAAGTAAAGTAGTATGAGTTCTTGAGTTGTTCATTGTACTAGTTTAGTTGTTCAGTTTAGATTGTTTAACTGTTCGTTAGTTTAATTGCATAATTCCTTTAGTTTGTTCAATTTTTTGCAATTCATCTATTTTTTCTGTTCAATTGATTTTTAAGGCTGTACTAGTTCAGTGGTTCATTTGTTTTCGTTCGACCTTTGAATTTGTTGTTCGTTCAGCTTAGTTCGTTGAACAATTCATTATTTGAATTTTAAAGTTCTTTTAGTTTGAACTTTTGTTTATTAGATTTTGGTCCATTTTCTTATTTCAATTGATTTTTCAACTTGTTTTTTGCTCATATTATAGTTCTTTTGTTCAAATCGTTCGTTTCGTTTAGTGCGTTTGCTCATTTTATTCTTTCTTTTGTCTAGTTCGTTTGTTTCTTAATGTAAATCGTTCAATTCTTCAGTACGTTTGTTCGTTTCGTGCTTTCTTTCGTTCTGGTTCGTCTATTAGTTTTCTTAAGTTTCCTATGCGTTCTTTTTGTTTAATGTACGTTCTTTATATTTAAAATCTATAATATTTACTAACTTATTTATAAACTCAAGCAACAAAAATAACAGAAATTATAATTTACATACACTTTTTCAAATCAAGAATATAATTTTAACACAAATGTAAAACCGACTATAATCACAGACAAATAAAAAAACGATCAAAAACGAACAAGTTGGACGAACTAGTTCGATACAGTTCAGCTCAAATGCGCTGCTTAAATCGCTGACACTCACTGCTTGCTGATGAGGCAGAGCTGGCAACGACAGCACCAGCGGCACCGGCGCCATAGCCGCCACCATAGTTGCAGTTATGATGGGCATGGTACTGCGGCGAAACATGGGCGGCACGCTGATAACGCTGCTGATGCGGCGGTGAGCTTTCCTTGACACGCTTCTTAACCGGCGATAGCTGCTGGTGTTCCTTCTTCTCGTGACGCGGCACGCGATATGAATTGCCCTTGCTGGAAAAGGCAGAGAATTTTGCATTTATATTTGACTTATCATCAACATGATGTACGTACGCTAGATGATGAGCCGGCGACTCCTTCTTGAGATCGTTGCGTGGCAAGTTGAGATGATGCTTGGGATAGATCTCCTCCACATTGAACAGCGGCGTCGAGTCCACAATCAACGAATGTGCTGGCGCCTGTTGTGGCCATGATGGCACCAATGCCATCTGTCTGCCAGTTTGTGGCCAGGCAACGCCACTTGCCTGCACACGATTCGCCAGCAGCATGCGTTGTCCAGAGCTGGGCTCCACCATGGACACGGGCACGGGCACATTGACATATTGCTGTGGTGGCACCTGCAATGGTGGCTGCATGCTGGCACTGCCCACCACAACATGCTTGGTGGGACTGGGCATGGCCTGATAGGAGGGCGGGCAGAGAATGTTGGACACCAGCTGATGTTGGAAGGTGTCTGTTCGCGCTTGGGGATATTGGCGTGCCACATTGCGTCCGCCATAGATTTGATAGAGACCCTCGTAAGCCAGCGGACGTCCTTCGCGCACAAGACGCTGCACCTGGCTGGTCAGCTGATTGTTAATGGTAAAGGTCATGTTTTCGGTGCTGCTCGGCACAAAGTTGGTGACCAGCGTAGGAGCTGGTTGTACACTGTAGAAAATAAGATACAATTAAGTTTTTATTTTGATAGAAGAAAGTAAAATCTACTCACGTGTGAAAATCGCCGCGACGACAGACCTCCATCATTTGCACGGAGGCCTTAACATTATTACAATAAACATAGTCCACCAGATGGGTGAGCCTCGTGAAGCTATGATTCAACGCCTCAGTGGGCGTCAGACGACGCTCCTGATCAATGGTCAACATGCGTTTGAGCAGATCAATAAATTCCCGTCTATCGGTCTTCTCCGCCAGCAGCTGGCCACCCTCCAAATCTGTGGGCACATTCACCTGCCCAATATCATCCAGACAATTGAATATATATTTGCGTGCCTCTTTGCTCTTCGTATTCGTCTCAGCTTCATGCTCTTCGGTGGTCTTTAAACGCCAAAACGGATAGGTCGAGTCGACATCGCGATAAAAGAATTTTGATGTTTTCGAAGCGCTATTCAGCATATGCTCCGTGGGCAGACCCTGTGTCTGTGATATATAACGTATCTGATCAAATTCCGAGCTGCCCGGATAAAGTGGCCAGCCCAGAAACAGTTCAGCCACCACACAGCCCAGCGACCACATATCAATAGCCTCACAAAATGGTAAGCCCAGTATAATCTCTGGTGCGCGATAATAGCGTGATTGCAGATACGTGTTGCAGACCGTTTTGCTGACATGGGAGGCGCTGCCAAAGTCAATGACCTTGACACGATACGGCTGACGCACTGGATCCACCAGCATAATGTTTTCCGGCTTCAAATCGGCATGAATCAGGCCCAGTTGCTTGAGTTTCAACAGGGCAGTCAGCACCTAAAAGAGAAAGAGAGAGTTTTAAGTTATTCTAATCTTGGAGTATTGGAAATGAACTTACCTGCTCCAGTATGGGTCGTATGTACTTCAGCGGCAGCGGTGAGAATTTGTTTTGCTTGAGAAAATCGTAGAGATTCTGCTCGAGCATTTCAAAAACCAGGCAGGTGTGATTCTTATGCTGAAAGCACTCGAATGCGCGCACAAAATTGAATTCATCGGCATTCTCCTGACTCAGACGCGACAATATGGATACCTCAATCTGTCCCTGACGCGCATATGAAGGATGATTCTTCAGGATCTTAATGGCAACGATTTCGGAGGTGCCGCGCTTCCAACACTTGACGACCTGACCAAAGGTGCCACGGCCCAGAAACTCCAGCACCTATGGAAGGATAAAGAAGAGATTAAACAAAGTTTATAAAGCAGAGATCTGGAATACTTGCCTCATATTCAGCAGAGAGCGAATAGAGCACCTCATGCTGCACCAGCTGATAGTCGCCATCGGCGCCGCTGCTGGAGCGTTTACTGGGGGGCTGCGTATTGGCATGCCCCCCGGAGGTGGCGACCTTTGCGTGCGCCGTTTTGAGGCTGCTACCAACTACGTTTTGGTTGGCTGCTTCCTGCAACTGGCCGTGCCCAATGATTTCAACGCTGCCGTTGTTGTACGTGTCCACACAGCCGCAATCGCAATCTGCAAAAGGAATAAGTATATTGTATAAGTTAAAGTTCAATAATTTATATAAGTAGTATAAAGTTAGAACCTTGTTTTAGCAAACGTCTTAATACTAAGGATATCATCCTATAGAAAATCTCCTGTGGCAACAATGAACTCAGGCAATTTCCAACAGTTTCTGCTCACAACGTTGACGCTGCAAATGCTACTGAATCGTACAAATGTCTCATTTTTACAGATATAGACATAATACATATATAGAATATATATATATATATATTTCTTTACACATTTGCTGCCTTGTCAACGCGGTGGACAAAGAAGAAAATGTGAAAATTGCAACGCGCATTTGACCAATTCAAAAACCAGGCAATGCCTGACAAGTCACAATAATAATGACAATAATAATAATAATAATAACAATACTTGTGTAAGAAAGCATCAGAGTAATAGCAACAATAACAACAAACAATGCACTTTCAACAAGGAAGGCAGCCTGCTTTCTCAGCATATATATATTTACCGACACGAATGATGGTCCATTGTTGCGGGAATATTACAGTCATCATGTTTTATTCAGGCTTTAATCGATTAATGTAAATAAATATAAAAATATATATATAAAATATAAAATATTTTGTTGCGCCAACTTTGTTTTGTGTACAACACTTTTCAAGTTATTTGCTTTTCAAGCTTTAAAAGAATCTTCGAGCATTTAAGTTTAATATTATTAAATGAACAAACTTTTTTGAAAATATACAAGTCTCAAAATCTTTAATTGCTATACTACTAAAAACTTTCAATGTTTAAATAACTTTAGAGAAAAGACAGCTTTAGCTTTAGTTTTAACCTAGATATGGCATGACTCTAGAAACTGTTACAAATACTGATTTCATACTGATTCAAGGACCTCAACCTTGAACTTGAAAAGAAAACTTGAAAAACAACAGTTCATTATGCTAATTGGCACTCAGCAAGAAGATACAGCTTATCAAATTAGTTAAGTCAGAATCCTGAGTAGATGAAATGCTCATTAGAAAATTACCTTGCCATCATCCTACGCAACACATAAGGACACTTATTAATCCTTGACGCATTTCAATGGAAAACACTTCAGCTTTTCTTCTTTGTTATCACAGGCCACTTAGCACGCAACGTTGGCTTTGGTAATCTTGCAGCTAAGCAACTAAATTTAGAGTTGATTAAGTAGCGCTACCTACTCCTACTCCTTTTCCTCCCCCTCCTTCTACTCCTCCACCACCTACTACGCCACCTTCCCCATTTAAGAGATCTACGAGCATTACATAATTTAATTAATTTGCGTCAGAGGACATTCGATACGAATGCGAAAGCGCATAAAAATAGCGCACAGGACGATGCCATATAAAAGAAAAACAAAAAAAAGGGCAACCAAAACCCACGCGCACTTGGAAATTGTATAGCAAAGTGGGCTGAAGGTCGTTTTTGGGTGGGAATAAAAGGGTGGCCGTTGTCCGATTGTGGGAGTTGGGGGTAAGCTCGTTTTGTGGCATGAGCGTGCTGGACAAAACGTTAGGTTTGAGTCTAGTAATCAAAACTAAAATTAAGGACACACGCGAAGCCAATGTCCTGGCAGGCGTGGGAGTGAGTGGGAGAGGGAGAAGAAGCACCGTATTAGACGACATTCTGATGTGAATTGGAAATTTATGGCACAAGTGAATGAAAACTAAATGCAATAAATTATGCAAAAACCCGTTGAGCAATGGCACAATTTGAAAACGAATTTGAAATTGAAAGGTAATCAGGCATGGGCCAGGTACAAAATCAACAACAACAACAAGACCAGACCAATCAGCCATAAAGGTCAAATGTCGGACGGACAATCGTTAAAATTGAGTCACCATCAACTGAATAAAACGAAGCACCGCACAATTTTATGTACTTTAACTGTAATTCGTTGTTGTAAACTTTTGTACAATAAGAAAAACCTTTTTAGGACAAAAATTTACTTGTTTTTATTTAAAAACTAGCTGAAAACTAGCTCAAAACATTTGAAATATCTTCTGAATTCCGAATAATGGTTGTTTACTCGGATTCAGTCAAAAGGAAAAGATAAATAAGTATTGAAAAGTTCTTAAAATTGGTGAAAAGTCTGTTTTTTTTCCCCCCCGATTAAAGTCCTAACGAACTAAAGGATGCAACATCTAAAAAACAAGCTTCTTTAAAAATAGAATAGCAAACAATTTAATTGAAAAAGACAGAATTTCAAACTTTGTATAACTATTTCATCATCAAACTTTTCAAAGAGCTAAGCAGTTGAGAGGATTAAATAACAATATTGACAATATTAAGCTATTGAAAGCTGGCTTACTTCATGGACAATCAGAACAAAGCTTGTAGGCCACGTAATCAAGGACATGTTACGTGCATAAGTATGTCCAAGGCAAAAACAAAAAAACCAGCCAATGGCAAGGACATTTTGCACAACACATTTGATCACGTGGCGCGCTAACATGGCTGCGGCCATGTTGCAACACCAATCACGTTGCACCTTATAACGTACATTGTTTAGGTTGGTAGAGCGAGTGGTAAGGAAGCTGCAACAAGTTACGAGTGTATGTGGCATGCCAGAGCTCACTTCCACTCAACGTGCCGCACATTGTCTCTAACGGTTTGACATCAATTTCCATATTTATTGTTCAGTTGCACAATATAAAATGAATTCGCTTACGCAAATGTGCGGCAGCTAACCAACGTCAAAGTTGCAACGTGACGCAGTTTGGCAAACAAAACGTAGCTGTTTTGGATGTTGTTTTTGTGTGTGTATTTTGTTGCTGTTGTTGCTGCATTTTGTTTGGCTTACCGCTTGTTGCATAAAAAAAGTGCGCAACCAACTGTAAAGCCGGAACGTTGCCGCGGAACGGGGCAACAACAGCAGCAGCAGAGGCAGCAGCAACAACCCCAGCTAGTTATGTGCGTGTACATTTGTTGTTGTTGCACGTAACTGTAACTGATGGAAAAAAGAACAACAGCATTGCCATGGCAGCTTAAGCGAGTGGGAGGAGGGGTTGGTGGGGTGACAAGCTGACGCACATCAAATGTTGCGCAGCTTATATATGTTGATTCAATTTATAGAAATATGTAATCAAGTTTTATAATTGAAATTCAATTCAAATGCATTAATTTATATATTCGATTATGTAGCTTATTGCAAAGGGGCAACTGAAGATACATGTTTCATTGCAGCAAAGTTTTTTTTCATTCAAATACTCAATTTTCAATCGACCGATGACATGACAGCTATAATGTTCAATTTTAATCAAATTTTACAATAATTGAGTTACGTAAGTTGTGATATCTGTAAAAAACGGCACAGTTTTTCACACAACATACTTTTAAACAGTTTCTTAGTACGCACTTGGACAATAAAGTTTCGTTTGTAAATTTTCTTCTTTAAGTTCTTGTTTGTAGGTAAGAGGTGCTAAGGCTTTGCCTGATACGCTTTACATCTTTTCAACAAGCAAGAACTTAACGAAAAAACTTTACGAAGGAGCTACATCATCTAAATCCAGTCTTGTTATAGCAGCTATAAGATATAGTAGACCGATTGTAATCAAACTTAAACAACATATACAGTCTATGCTGAAACTCATAGCTTAGTTGATTTATCCTGTAATACAAAAAAATTACAACCAATTATTGCTATAGTAGATTTATGTTACAGCAACCCGATTCGGCCAATTCCGACATACATATATATACAAAAAAAAAATGAATATTATATGTACAACGCCTTCCCATTATGTTTATCCTATTTGCGCTGCTTACGCACATATTTGACAAGTATAAGCTTCTTAGAATAGCTATTTATAAATTGTCTTACTTTAGCTCTCAATTAATTCTATATTTGTTTTCGAGTGCTCCACATTGTGCACTTGTTATTTTCCAGAAAATACGCTTATAACTTGAGTGGAAAGCCAGAAATGAGAAGAGATAACCAATCAAGTAAAAGAAAAACAGCTTATTGTTGCTCAACTGCGTTATCGGTTATCGAAGTGAATGCATTATTGTATTATATATATATTTGAATGACTACATAGAACACTGATAAAAGCCAAGGGGTTGGGTTGGATTGGGTGGCTTTTACTCAGTTTCTCAATTTGTCAATGCCAGCATGTTGTCATAATAATAATTGCAATAGCTGTGCACAATATAGATAACAATAACAATAACAATAGTAATAGTAATAACAATAGCTGCTTGTTTATGGCATTATAAATGCATTTCATCGAAATAGTATACTTGGCAAAAACAAATATAGACAGATTGTGGGAGGACAAGGCACGTGTAATCGTAATAAAACACCATTATTACAAGTTAAGGAGAGCCTTATGAAAATTTAAGTGTGATTTAAATGAAATGTTGTTAATAAAAGTAATCAATTTCAACAGTTTACATATTTTTCTTAAACTTTTATACACAAACATAAATACTAATTAAGCACAAATACTTTCATTTCCTGCATAAAAAAAGCAATTGAAATTAGAATCAGTTTACTTTAGGTTATGGTGTTAGTTAAGCTTAGAGAAAGCTGCAAAACTTGGATAACAACTTGAATTTATAACTTTCCTAATTGACGTGCAGTTCCAAAACTGCAACTCCAACGCAAAACCAAAACCAAAACCAAAAATGCAAATGCAATGTTCATGTTGCAAGTTGCATGTTGCAATTTAGTTTTTAGTGAAAACGCAGAGCGGAAATGAGGGAAGTGAACAGTGCCTTTCAACAAAAAATAAACCGATAAATAAATGATTTTCAAGTTTTCAGCTCAACTCGCTAAACGGAAGCGGAAAGATAAGCGAAAAGGAGACAAAGAGAGACAAAAAAAGAAGCAACAGGTTATATGAAATATTTATAATGTTGTTGTTTGACTGCGACTAGCGCTGATTAATGGGCGTAAACAATAAACAAGGGAACCGAAAAAAAGAAAAAAAAATGGGGGCAAGGAATGTTGACAAGCTGAGCAGCGGGCGTGTTGTAGGGGGGGAAGTTGCACGTTGAAGTTGTGCAAATATTTGTCGCTGCAATGAGAGCAATGCACGCGCAAGCATTTCCCACTTGTCTTCACGCACCTGACAACAACAACAAGCAGCAGCAGCAACAACAACAACAACTCGCGCAAACACAAAAGAAGTTTTAACAAGTAGAACAGACAAGGACAGCAATAGCGCTGTCAACAATGTTGCTGCAGCTTCGCCGCTGCTCAGCCGAAAATGGAGCAGAACGTGCAAGAACAACAACGGAGAAAGTTTGCCAAAGAGGCGTACCAAAACGTAGACAGCAATAATTGAGGTAGCTCGCTGCCATGTTGATGTTGTTGCTGCTGGGCGCAGCACAATGTTGCCAGCAGCAGCTTTTGTTGTTGCTGTTTTTTTTAATATATGACTCGAGACAAATGAATATTTCACGGCTTTGTTGCATATTTAACACTGGGATGCTGCAGCAGCGGCAAACATTTGCATAATACAACAACAACAATGCACACTTCACTGAGCAGAACAACAGTTAGCACAAAAAAAAGCCCCAAATAAAAACTGGCACACATACAAAATGGCAGCTTGGCAACAAACAAGCCGCAACATGTTGCTGCGTTGACATGTTGCAAAAAAAAAGACATGTCGCCAATTGCCTTTCTAAAAAAAAAGAAGCAACAACACAAAACTGCCTTTTATGTACTTTCACAACAACAACTACAAATATTGTATAAATACAGTCAAACAAATAAAAACCAGCTCAAACTTGAACACAAAAAATATCAAAAAGGCGATCAGATGACAACAACAGACACAAACAACAAGCGCAATAAGAGTTGGCAGTGTGCAGAAGCAGCAGAGGCAAACAACTAAAGTCAGATGATAAGCTAAAGAAAGGAGCGGGAGAGAGAAGGCGTAAAAGTTGTATTCATTTTACTATCTAACGTCAAAAGGCTCAGCATGTTGAGCACTTTTTAGGCAGCATGTTGCTGCCGATTTGCATATATTGTTGTTTTTGTTATTTATTTTAATAGCAATCGGAAGTTTAGTTTACACATTTTGCACGCTTAGCCAATTGGAAAACAACAAACAAACAACAAGCGTTATAAGCTTTGACTTGTTGGCAAAAATATAAAAAAAAAAAAATTAAACAAAAAAACAAACACCCCGAAAATTATCTCTTTTTTGCAGTAATTTGTGCTTTTGTTGTTGTTGCTGTGTTCATTTGTGTAATTGCATTGCACACTTGATTGCGCGCAGCAGCGTCGACAGCGGCAGCGACTGCAGCTGCAGCTGCCATGACGCCAATAAACTTGCGCCCAGCAACAACAGCAGCAGCAGCAGCGACGCGTCGCCTTCTCTGCTCGCTACTTACGGACGCTATCTTACGCATTGCGTAAGAATATAAGGTGGTGTCAATGTGTTTAGTCAGTTACCAGTTGCTTTCTAGTTCAATTTGATGAATAAGTTCAGTGGTTCATTTTTGATTCGTGAACAGTCAAGCAGTTGATTCAGTTCATGAATGACTGACTCGTTGTATAAGGTGGTGTCAGTGTAAGTTACCAGTTGCATAGAGTTAAAAAGGTTACTTTGCATTCGACTTGGAATTTCTAGTTCATTTTTGATTCGTGAACACTCCTGCTGTTTAGTTTAGGTCTTCAACGACTGAATTAGTTCACTTGTTCATTTTCATGACTCGTTCAATTGAACTTATTCTGAACGAAACGACACAACTCAGCTTTGCATATACTGCTGACAATTGGTAACTGCTGCCACCTAAATAAATGACAGCCTGAACTTACTCTTTACTCTTTGTTGCTACATTTTAAGCAAAAGTTGAGTTTTGTGCTGCGATTAATTTGTATTTTGTTTTCACATTGTTGTGATTTGCTGGAGTGCATTAACAGCAGCTGCGACAACGACAACAATAACTACATAAACAACAACAAAACAGAATTTAATGCGAACAAAAAACCAAAAACAAGAAAAACGCATTTCAAGAGCTGCTGCTTAAGCTTTTTCGCTGTTGTTGCTGTTGTTTTTTGTTAAGCGATAGCAACAAAAAAAAAACGCAGTGAAATTTTCACTTGCATAGGTAGCAACAAACAACAACAGCAACAAAGCAGCTAACAACAGCAAGAAACACAAATGCAATTTAAATTTAAATTGCGCGGATTTACGCCAGCATGATTTTTAAGAGTTTCGAACAAACAGCAACAAAAGCAACAAAGACAGCAGCAGCAACAACAACAGCCACAATAAACAACAGCAATAAACGTAAATGAGGTAAAAGCATACACACACAGAGACAGACAGTCACACACACACACACAGATAGACACTTGAGCATGTGGAACGCATACGAGAAATGTGGGAGGTGTTTTTTTTTTTTTTCTTTTTTTTGGGCGACATTTTTGTGCTTTAAAGTGCTGCTGCTTTGTGGACTATGTGAAAGCTGCGAACGTTAACGTTAACGTTAACGTCAACGTCGTCGTCGACGTCGCTGCTGCTGTCGTTGTTGCAGACAACGAATGCTTTTTTGGCTTTTGATGCGCCGCAGCGCGCTCATTTATATTTGAACTTTTTTTTTCTTTTCGTTTTTGATTTTCTTTTTCGGTTAAATGTTGCATGCAGTTGACAGTCACAACAGCAGCAGCAACAACAACAACAACAACATCAGCAAAATGCAAACAAAAAAAAAATTGCATAAAATTTGAAAATTAAGGTAACATTTTCACTTAATGCTCGGTGAAAGTTGCTATTTATAGCTCAATTTAGAAAAAATACAATAATTTCAACTAATGAGTGCTGCAAGCATAAATGATGTGTGTTCAGTTTTTTTCAATAAACATATATAGATTTTCATTTCAAGATCATTGCAATTCGTTGATATTATCAAAAAAAGATATGGAAGCGTTCTAAAGTTAAGATTGAACTGAATTTTTGCTTTTAAAAACTCTGTGAAACTATAATAAAAAACCTAGTTTAATTTAATTTAATTTATTTAAAAATCGAAATTAAACGATATTGTTATAGAGGCGATATTCCAAAAGTAATATCATAATAATCCAAGACGATATTCTTCATTAAAATAACGATCTATGTTCAGATTGCAGATACAATAAAAAACAAAAACAAATTTAAGAATAATATAAACATTTGCTATGGTAGCCGTTTTTGAAATGATCTTCTAAAGCAAAAACACCAAGTGTTGACGTACGACGCCAGCAGCGCAGCTGGCTTAGAGGTCGCCGCGTCGGACGTTCAGTCTGCCCACAGCTAGCAATAGCAGTAGCAGTAGCTGCAGTCGCCGTCGCAGTCGCAGCGACACTTTAGACGGCGTCCTTCAAGCGAACGTTAGAAGTGTGACGGCAGCGACGTCGGTAGAGACGTCAACTGCAATGACCTAAAGTAACCCAATGGGAAAGGCGAGGCGAAGAACAACGAGGCGATGTGTGGAGAGGCGGGGTGAGGCGCGAAGAGGCGTGGCAAGGCAAGGCGAGTATTGCACAATGCAAAATGGAAGCGGAGTGCGGCGAGAGAAGTGGACAGAGAAACCGACAAAGAGCGACGGAAATGGGCGAGTAGTTTGTATGTGTGCACATACATGTGTGTGTATGTGTGTGTGTGTGTGTGTGTGTAAGTGCGTTTCAAGTGTGGGCGTGGCAAGGCGGTTTGGCAGCTGCTGCAAAGCTGAAAACTAAAACCGTCAAGCAGGCAAAATGACGTCAAAATATGTGCAAGAAGGCAGCAGGGGGGAGAGACGCGGCTTTTAACAATAGCTGCTAAAAGAATAAAGCATAAGCCGCACAGCGAAAGGCAGCGAGACAGAGCAAGAAAAAGTAAGAGAGAGAGAGGGAGATGCATACTTGGCTGCAGCAACAACAGCAACACTTGACACTCCTTTCTTGCTCCCTTGGGCTTTCTTTCTGCTGCGCTATTTCTGCTTTATTATAAGTAGCATATATGTATGTGTGTATGTGTGTATGAATGTCTGTATAAGTATATAAATATGTATTTTTATAACTGACATGTTGTTATTGTTGTTGTAAGCGCGCAACTTCAATTGAGGTCAACACTTAACGAACGCCTGAGACAGACAATGCTAGGCAAGGGGTGAGGAGTAAGGCAGTGTGAGAGACAGCGACACGCATTGCTTGAACTGTCCAAGTTCCAAGCAGATAGCAGAGGTAGCAGAAACAGCAGCAGAGGCAGCAGACGAGGTAGCAGAGGCAGCAGCAGAGGCAGCAGAAGCAGAGGCTGTAGCAGCAGCAGAGCCAGTTGGAAGTCGTCAGGCGGCGCGACAAGTTAAACAAGTCATCCCAGAACTGGAACAACCAGAGCAACATCAACAACATCACCAAAAAAACAACACCAACAACAACATTCTGACACATGCAACAACAACAACAAACAAACCAAACAAGGGAATGGCAAAACTGAGCAAACTGCATTTCTGTTTATCATTCACTTTTTGAACTTTGATAATTGCGATCATACTGAACTCCTGATCTCTCTCTCTCTTCTCTCTCTCCTTCACAATTTGAAGCTTTCTTAGGATTTATTTTAACTTTTGCTTTTAAAGTTGAACTTTTTTTATATTTCAGGTGATTCTTCCTTTAAAGAAAAACTATATAAATTGTTGCTAGCGATCTGTTTACTCCGGTTTTATCCCTATATCGTTAGTTTTTAGATAAGATCAGATTGTTGAAGGATTGAATGGGATACCATTTGAAGAATATACATTTGCCATTATTCTTTTTAAGAATTCTTATTGTTTAAAGGTTTCTACATACTACGACATTATTTCCCAGAACCCTTACATTTTAGCCAGAGTTTTCGAAAAAACCAACAACAGATTTCTGAATCGTTAGCTTCCTCTACTGACAATATAAAATTGGCTTTTATATTAACTACAAAGTTCAGTCAAGAGATTAATTCCATTATAAAGCATCAGCAATGTTCTATAAATATTGGAACTCTGTTATTTATCTCACATTTTCTATAAATATTAAAATTCTGTTATTAATCCCAAAATTCTCTCGAAATTTTATAATATTCTACTATAATTTCATTATCTACTTTCATTTTAAGAACTGTTGCTTTACTATCTGTGCTTTTGTTCAACTTTATATTATATCTTTGCTATTTATCCATCTTTTCACATTCTCATATCTTATTCTATAAGAAACTTAATACATTTCTTTAACAAGATGCTTTTTAAATTCTAATTTATAATTTTTAACGAGCTCAAAGTTAAACCTTAAAGTGTTTCAAACGTTAATCCGATCTTTAAAATATTATATTTCACTTCAGCAAAATTCATTTCATGCTCAACACCCACACACAAACACACAAGCACAAACACCAACATCAAAGACCAAAAGCAAAACCCCAACTAACGTCGCAATGTTCCCAAAAGACCCAAAGCGAAAGTATTACAAGAAAAAAAGTGAAAAACCCTAGGAAAATTGCAACAACAAAAATGACCGATTCGAGAAGTCAGCTTCCAACGTAATTTAAATGCAAATAAAAGTATCTAAACCAAATGGAAAGCAACGCCTGAGGGGGGGTGGAGAGGCTTGGCAGCGAACAGGGCTAACAGAGGAAGGAGTAGAGAGGGGCGGGAGGAGGAAAGCGTGTCAATTTGATTGGACTACAACAAAATGACTAAAGCTGAAATGAAAAGCGCAAAGCGTAGTTGATTGCAGAGGAGGACGGACGGATGGACGGACGGACGGTCGGACGGACAGACAGACAGACGGACGGACAGTGAGCAAAGTGGAGCCATAAACTGAAAATGAAATCGCAAATTGCATTTGCAAGCGTTAAAGAAAAACCGATGAAAAACAGCAGCAGCAACAACAACAGCAACAACAACAAGAATAACAACAACAGCAACAACAACAACTACAGCGACAACAACAAAACAACTTTAAGATTATTGATTCGCATTCCATTGATTTTGCTTCGTTATTGTTGTTTTTCTGGTTACAGTGCCTGCCAATTGAAATTGCAATTGAAAATAAAAAAAAATGAGACCCAACAAGGCGTTGTGGACTTTGCCCCACTTTATCTGCCCTCTTTTTGCTCCTCCTCCCCCCACACACACACACCCATTAGTGGACACATAACGTTGTCATAACTAAATCGAAATTTGATACGTATTGCGAAAAGTCAATTTCTTTAGTTTAATAAACATTTCACTTTTTGAGATGCAAACAATTTTTCACTCAGTTTTCATTGTGCATTTTATTTGTAAACTTTTAACTGGCGACGGCGTTGCTGTACATTTTGTATAGACATTCATATAAATCAGTTTTCAAGGTGCAATCCATTTGTTTCTTTACTTTTCAGTTATTGCTTGACTTCCATATTCGTAAACGTTTTTCTGGCAGCGTTGCTCTGACCATAAGTTTATCAGTTACATACAGATTAGTCACTTTTCAAGATAGAAACACAATTTTATCTATTTTGCAGATTTTGTCTTGTGTTTCTTATTCGTAAACGTTTCATTGGCAGCCTTGAGTTGAGCCAAAATTGATCAGATACATACACATTAGTCACTTTTCAAGATACAGACACATTTTTATCTATTTTTCAGGTCTGCCTTGTGTTTCTTATCCTTAAACGTTTTACTGACAGCATTGCTTTGCTCTACAATTATCAAATGCAAACACTTTTATGTTACTTTTAAAAAACCAAATACTTTAACTTCTACTTTTTCTCGTTTTTACTTTTATCTTGCATTCTTAAACGCACAAAATTAATGCTTTAAACTTTTATACATAAATCTTTCAAAAACTTATGCTTTTTAAAGCATTAAAGTAATGTAATACGAAAACTCCCCCTTAATAAAAGGGGAGCATTTCAATGGACATGTTTTGGTTAAAAATATGATATCATTCTATGATGTTTATCACCGTCTATGCATGTCCAATCCAATGTTTGTTTTTCTTTGCTGATGACTGTGCGAGTGCAACGACATTGGCGTTGCCGCTCCCTTTCCCTCTTTTGCTAAACACCACCGCCCCCCCTCGTTCTGCTCACACTCCAAAGCAACTATATGCAATCTCTAAGCACACTCATCGCTTGGTTTTGTGCTCGGCGCCAGCGGGTTCCCACTGTGTAAACGAACGAAATTTGTGTCGTGTCGAGTGCTTTCAACAACAACAACAACAACAACGACGAGGCAAGACAACAACAATAGCCACAACAAAACTTAGACAACGTTGCATTTTGCATGACTGCGGTAGGGGTTTTAATACCCTGTAGTCAAATGTTAACATTGGGTATGCATGTTTTCAGTTTTTCAGTTAACAAAAAGTACAATCAAAGCAATTTATTTAAGAGTTTCTTTTAAAACTACAACTTTAGAAACTAAAAGTTCACTTCAACTAAAATTACAGGGTATTTCCTAGTTGTGTTTAGTCACATTTTCAACATATTATATACCATAGCGTTTCTTGTTATTCTGCCTTTTGCCATTTTGTTTGGCCCACAAAAATATTTGAAATGCATAAATGCAATTTTCGGCTTAGCATTTAAACTGATCAAAAAAGGGGATCGAAAAGAGAGAAAAAGGGGGTTGATTGTCTGGCGATAAGAAAAAAAATAAACAAGCTGAAATTTAATTCATATATGGAAAAAACAAATTTCATTAATCTTTATTTTCTTTGAGAATTAGCTAACGTTTTGATAAGCGACAAAACACCTTGAGACAATCTTGAAAAACAGCTGTCTTTAATTGCAACGAAATGATTTGAATATTTTGAGAGAGTGGTTATTTAGTGGGCGTGGCTGCACGAGTTTCCGATTACATTATCACTTTTTCAGTTTAAAATAGCTCTAGCTATTAAAAGAGGTAAATAAACCTGAAATGAATGTCTCAAGCAATACATTCTGTTCTATTTTCAATGCTGGAAATGTAAAATTAAAAACTAAATCGGTTACCAAATTTTTATCGATTTTTATAAAGTTCTTCGTTTGTTTAAATTGGTCGATCGATATTTAGAGCAAAATCTTAGAAATACTATCAGGCCTGTTCCCATTTCCGAGAACCTTTCATTCCGAATCGTTTTCGATTTTGTCTTCTTGTTTTCAGAAGAAATATTAATCGATATATATATTTAAAGATAAGTTTGAATACTGCTCATTCCAGTCTCAAAAGTACAGCTTTTTAAGCCGAACTTTCATTTGCTATTCGGAAAACAGAACAGCTATTAATTCCGCTTCTAAAGGGTTTGATCGGAATTGGAAATGGAACAGTCCCGCATAATTCATCTAAAAATTTGAAAAAAAAAAAACATACTTTATGTGCCATTATTATAAACATGTTCTATATAAAGACTTTGAATCGATGTATTGAATAATTTTTCAATTTTGATAGTCTCTGACTAGTTTGTAATTTTATAGATTGTAAATTTTGGCCAAGGAAACATTGTTTTATTTTTAGCTTTTGAAAAAAACTTTTGAATCTATAAATTTTAAGCAGATACTTTTGCCTTTTTTCTTAGAAACCCTCTTCGATTAATTCTTTTAAAAATTTAAAAAATATCGAT
This sequence comes from Hirtodrosophila cameraria, assembly GCA_949708635.1. NCBI lineage: Eukaryota > Metazoa > Arthropoda > Insecta > Diptera > Drosophilidae > Hirtodrosophila > Hirtodrosophila cameraria. The sequence continues at coordinate 19,277,169 of OX453091.1, forward strand.
AACATTTCAATTACATTTATTGCCACTGGGAATACCGCAATTATTGTCAGAGAGTTACGAGAGAGTATGTTGAATAATTCAGTTTGTAGCCTCGTTTTGCTAAATAAGTAAAAAGTAAATATAAAACGTTTACATATGGATCGATTGAATGGGGCGTTGTTTGGTCTGTGAAGAGGGGGCGTAAGGGTGTAGAGGCGGGGGCTTAGAGGGAAGAGGCAAGCAATTGGCACGCCTTTCAATATTAACTGGCACAAAACAATTTAGAATTTCGAATGTGTGTAATATATAGATATATTCGATCGTTCCATTTGGCAATATTCCCAATTATCCAATTTATGCAACTGTCTCCAGCTGTTTGTTTTTGTTGGTTTCTGCTTCTTCTTTTTCAATTTTTGATTAGTTTCTTTCGCACAATGAAACCGAATGGCATAATAATAATAAAATTACTCACACGCAAAATGTGTTTCATTTCAGGCAACAGCTACAAGAATAAATTTAGAACAGCAACAACAACAACAGCTGCCACATTAAATGTTATGAGCCGCAAAAACGCCAACAAGTTCAAAGACCCCTAGCTAAATATCCAGGAGCAGAAGGACCAACTGCACATATCCCTTTTGCCTGGCCCAAAACGAAAATAGTTCAACGGAAATGAAAATTGCAAGTTTCGGGCCGCATAATTTGCGCTTCCAAAAAAAGGTTGAAATTCGCAAGAGAATATTTGCAAATAGCACGAAAGACTGAAAATGGTTAGCAGAATAGAGAAAATTCTAAATGCCCTATCGAGTGCTTAGTCATAAAAAGTCATAAAAATTCCTCATAAATTAACATAAAAACGTTAAAGTAACACAATTCGACTTTGGTGTACAACTTTATGAATGGCTTTTATAGAGAGCCATGGGAAAAACCAAGAATAAAAGTCTGCAGAGCTGACGTAGCTGTGGTAAAACCAAATGGTGTCCCCCCCAATTCTAGTCAAAACAAAACATTGAAATGTCGTCAAGGACAAAAGTAGGGATGGGGGAAGCCAAGCAACTAAAAGAAAAGATAGAAATAATAAATAAAGAAAGAAAAGAAATACTGAAACAACTAGCTGTTGTATACTGAGTAAAAGTGGTGGAAAATAAGTAGGGAGGAGGGAAAAAACCACCAACTAAGAGAAAAATTTAAGTACTGAAGCAACTAGCCGTCATATCCTGAGAAAAAGTGGGGGAAAATTTAGACTTTTTTGCAAGATTTTTGTACAATTTTTAAAATACCTCAGAAAAATAAAAATAAATACTTTTTTCATAAATTTGAATACTCAATTTTGAAATCACAAATTTGAATACTAATCGATAAGAAGTAATATTTCGATATTTTAATTTTTATTTTTTTCTCTTTTTCCCTACTTTTTCTTATTTTTTCTTCTCTTTTCTTATTTTTTCTTATTTTTTCTTCTTTTTTCTTCTTTTTTCTTCTTTTTTCTTCTTTTTTCTTATTTTTTCTTATTTTTTCTTATTTTTTCTTATTTTTTCTTATTTTTTCTTCTTTTTTCTTATTTTTTCTTCTTTTTTCTTATTTTTTCTTCTTTTTTCTACTTTTTTTCTTCTTTTTTCTTCTTTTTTCTTCTTTTTTCTTCTTTTTTCTTCTTTTTTCTTCTTTTTTCTTCTTTTTTCTTCTTTTTTCTTATTTTTTCTTATTTTTTCTTCTTTTTTCTTATTTTTTCTTTTTTACAAATCCAAATTCTCATCTGTATCCTGTACGAGTATTTAATCTTTGGCATTTCGAAAATAATTTGAACTACTTTCAAAATTTTGTAAAAAAACAAAGTAGGTATAAAATTTGTAAAATTTACGAGGACATTAAGAAAAAGGTAAAGCATAAATTTTGGGGGTAGTCAAAGCCAGACAAGGACGACATAATGACTAGCTATGATGTCAGAGGGGTTTGGGATTGAGATTGCGTTGGGGGGGATGTGAGGTTATGTTGCAACATTTGCCAACGGAATTGCCAATGACTAATAAGGCCAACACAAATGTAAAACAAAGCAGAGAACTAAAACAGAAAAGCTGCAAAACATTTGAAGTGGGCAGAGCGACAGACAAACAAACAAACAAACAAACCAACAACAAAAACAAAAACAAAAGCAACTATGAGTCAGAAGAAACAGCGCATAAAGTGTAAGAAGAAGATTAAAAAGAGCAGAGAGCTTAGCAAAGTGGGGGGAAGGGGGCAGACGAAGATAGCGATGGACAACAGCAGCCAGAGCAGGAGCAAAGAGGTGCCAGAGAGAGAGAGGGTTAGAGAAACTCACTTGGCGCATCGAGTGGGCCAACAGCTGAAAACTGAGAAGAGTTGGCGCCGTCGACGGCGACCGCGACGGCAACGTCAACAGCTTTTCAATTTGGGTTGACAGTGCCGGCGTCGCTGTCGCCGCTGTCGCCGCTGCCGGCCCCGTCGCCGTCTCCTCTGCCAGCTTCTTGAGTGCAACATTTGGCAAATCTCACAAAAGTCGCAAAGCAGCCTACAAAAGTCGAAAAGCAACCCACACAAAATAGAAAATGCGACTTTTCATTTATATTACAAACAAGACCCATTTATTCAATATTAACAAATTAATTTCAATTAATTTAAACAAAGCGCCTAGTTGTTGTTTTTTTTATGAAATTATATACTATTTGCTGCATTAGCTGACATTGATTAGTTTTTATGGCATGTTCGCTTAGCTTTATAAATTTAATGAGATTTGCGCACGAATTTGTCAGCTGGAAAACTGTGGAAAGTGAGTGAAAAAGTGAAGCAAAGAGTGTGGCAAAATGCTGGAAAACTAATAAGCGAGAGTTGTTGCTTATGATATTAACTGGTTTATTAAAGCTTTAATTGTACACTGATCAAAAGATGATAAATTGAGATAAATCTGTGCAAAATAGTTGTTAAAGTTTTAAGTTTTCGTAATTATATTGTAGTTAAAGCAGGTTTTAGATAGATAATTAAGATAAAATTAATTCAATTTGAAATATAAGAGAATTTTAGTGAACTATCTTTTGCATTTCTGGTAGATAACTGTTCTATTTCTATTCAAGTGAATATTAAACTGCACATTAAAAACATTTTCAGCTCTGTTTCGGTTTCCACTTTCGGTGAAATATTGTAAAACTGAATTTAGCTCAAATGTTCTCATTGTCACTTTTAATCAAATTTTGCGAATTCAATTTGATTGGTTAAGGATTGAATAAAGTTTCTATACAGTTGGAATTCAAATCAATAGCTTTCCAATAATGATCAAATTTTCCACATTTAAAAACTTTCTGAATTATTTTCATACACAAATCGTAGGTCTTGTTCCCAAATCCGAATCCGATCAAAACATTCGGAATCGGAATTATTAACTGTTCTGAATTCTGACTATCAAAAAAAAGTTGTGCTTTTGGAAAAGTGGCATGAAACTTGTATTTAGAAGGGAATAAGAATTGCTACTTCTTTCAAAAGCAGGATTACAAATATTGAAAACGATTGAATGAAAAGTTCTCGGAAATGAGAACTGGTTTGAATATTTTATAAAGGCTCGTAGTTAATCTGAGCATAAATGGGGTTAAGTTTCGAATCTCTAACTGATCAAAATAAGACCAGGTTGGCAGCCCCTCAACGTACAACAGGCAGGACTAGTTGAAAAACTGTCCAGATTGTTAAACAATCCTTTCTTTTCAGCACACATTCTTAGTTTTTGCAAATCTATTTTCATTGCAAATATGTTAATATACATAAAATACAGACATATGTATTAAAGTTTTGCTCGCAGGGCAATTTTCATGTTGGAATATAATCAGCAATGTTCCATAATATAATTTCACGCAGAGTTCTAATCAGTTATTTTTGCATCAGCGCGGCGCGGCGCTGCGCTGAGAACAATATAACTTGAGCTTAACAAAGCAATTTCCCATTTCCATATGCCACGACAACAACAACAGCAACAACAACAACTGCCCTACTCAGCGGTCAACAACAGCGTCAAGCAGCGACGCTGGCGCCTCTGTCGCGTAACGAAAAATGCGTGCAAATGGCCACAATAAAATGAAGAAGAAGCAAAAGCCATGAAGAGGGAGTAGAAGCCATGAAGAGGGGGAGCAGAAGAAGAAGAAGAAGCAGAGTGAACGAATATTTTCAGCTTAATTACGAGCAAACAAAAACAAAAGCAACACGGAAGTCGCCAGCAACAAACAACAACAGCACCTTAACTCTTGTTGTTGTTTTGGCCGCATAGGCGAAAAGAGGAGGAGGAACAGGAGTTGAAAGAGCAGGGGGAGCAGGCAGTGGGAGTGGGAGGCGACAACGTTTTTAAAATAAACGACACACTTAACTTAAATTTTTTGTAATAAGCCAAGAATATTTTTAATATGCGACGGTTGTGTCAGGCCAAACGAAAAACAAAAGCCACAACAACAACAACAACAAGCAGCAGCAGCAACAAACAAGTGCAACAAACAACAACAACAACAACAAGAACAACATGCAACAAAGTTGCTCGCTGCAATTTCAGCTCGTTGCATTTTATGGACGAGTTCCAACATGAGAATTTTACACAAATTGCAGCGAATTTTTGCCAAACGGCAAAGGGGGCGTAGACAGGGTTGGGGCAGGGGGAGAGACTAGAGAGAGCGAGAGGGAGAGAGATGAAAAGAGGATGGGGCTAGGCTCCCAATCAGAGCGACATTTGTGTCGCATAACTTTGCCGTGTTTTTCTTTTTAATATTATTCAGGTTTTCTTTTTTCTATTCGAGAGGAGCACAAAGAAAACGTCAAGTATGTTTAAAAAGTGAGCACGACTAAAAGATACCCTGTAAATGTTGAAGCTGAATTTTATTGTTGTTGTTTAAGACCATTTCAAGTATTTGAAGACTTTGAAACTTGTTTCCACTTCTTATTTTGCAAAGTTGATTTCGACAAAATCCCACGCGGAATGTAGAACACCAAACTAAAATCATTTCGGAACTGGTTTTCAAAATTAAGTGGAATTTAGAACAAGTTTGGTGTTCTGGAAATCGAAAAACGATAACGACACATCTTGAAATGATTCCGCAATCCGAGCGGGCGCAGAACTGAAAACGTTTTGGAAATACTTTTCAAAATAAAGTAGAATTTAGAACAATTTTGGTGTTCTGGAAATCGCAAAACGATATCAACACATTCTGAAAACTTTTCGGAACTACTGTTTTAAATCAAGTGGAATTTACAACAAGATTTGTACTCTGGAAATCGTAAAACGATATCGACACATCGTGAAACGATTTCGCGTGGAATTCAGAACACCAAACCAATAACATTTCGGAATTACTTTTGAAAATGAAGAGGAACATAGGATTTGCGTTTTGGAAATCGAAAAACGATATCGACACATCGTTAGAATTCAGAACATCAAACTGAAAAGGTGTCGATATTGATGCGGAATTACTTTTTAAATTTGGAATTTAAACCAAGATACATACGTTGAAATTTGTATGATTGTATATTAGGAATTTTCTTTATAGGGTATATTAAATACATAAATTAAACTATTTCGCTGGCGGCAAATATTTTGTAATGCTTAATTTAATGTTGAAAATCTTTAAGACGAACAATGCATAAATCAAGAAAGAGCAACAAATACATAAAAAGAAAAGAAATATAATATGAGAATGCTAAAATATGCAAATTTGGATGCTTCCAATATAAATTTTGTTTTTATTTTAAAAGAAACAACTCGGAAACTAGCAAAAATAACTCAAATATAACCTTCAGTTATAATGTTTATATTAAACAAATATAAATATCCGCATTTGGATAGTTTTTCGAATAAAAAAATATCAACAAAAGAAAACCTTAAAAAAAAACTAAGCAAAAATAGAAAAAAACTTGTGCAAATAAGACTCGAAAACAACAAAATGTCAAAATTTGATATTGAAAGCGAATTTGATAAAGCGAAGCAAGTAAAAACTACAACAAAGATTTAGAAAAAAAAAACTGCTAAAACTTGTTTTGCAGCAGTTAAACTTAATTATAGCAACAAAGCAACAAAACAAATTTTACCATTAGTCATCGCTGTTGCGCTTGCAGCGACGTCGACAGCGGCAGCAGCAGCAGCAGCGACAGCGCACACCTGTAGAAAGCGAAGCGCAAACAATAAAAACATAATATAAAGTCCAATAAGAAAATAATTGCAAGCTCAGCACGAGGCGGCATTTGCTTGTGGGAGTTGGGTGGGCAAAAGGGTGGAGAGGGGGCTGAAGAAGAGCTAGGTTCAGCTTTGAGCTGAGCTTAGCCAAAGCGCCTCAACGAACGAACGTTAAGCTGGCAAAAGGCAAAAGCAAAGCAGATAAAGGGCACAAAAGCAAAACACACAAAGCTCGCTGCTCTCTTTCTCTCACTCACTCTCTCTCTGTTGCTAGCTCGCTCATGCCTGTGGCGGCTGCTGTGAATGAGCAAAAGGATTAGTTTGTAGTGGAAAGCGCATGCAAATACTTAGTAATCAAAGGAGAAGAAAGAAAGGCAGCAAGTTGAAAGGAAGCTATAGAAAGGAAGCAGTGCAAAAGCAACAACAAAAGCAAGCAGAACGGAAGCAAAGAGAATGTAAGCAAAGGGAATTGGAACTGGAAGCTAAAGGCAAAGCGTAAATTGTGATTCCGCCTACACAGTGTCTGGCTTGCTCACTCTCTTTCACTCTGTGTCTCCCTCTGTCTCTGGAGACTCGTATTGTCTGTCAATGTTGCTAGCAACTTTGACGTTGATGTTGACGCTGACGTCGACAGCGACGTCTCCCCAAGCGGCTTTGGCTTTCAACGCCCGCGCAATTTGGCTCATTTGTTGTTGTTGTTGTTGCTGCTGCTGTTTCTCAATTGACTTTCTATAATTGCGTTTAATGTGTTGTGACGAAGCCAGCCGCACTCGCAATTACCCTAACCCCACCCCCAGCCCCGCCCCACCCCTTTGCTTGTTGTGCAACTTGGTAATTCTATTTTTGTTGTGTGTGTCTCTTTTTTTTTTTTTTTTTTTCGTATCGCACATTTCACTGCACAGCGTTTTCCTTTTCACAACACATTTTCCCAGCCGCACTCTACTAATCCCCCCCTCACACTCTCTCTTTTGTCTATTCCCACGTGTCCTAAGCAGCTTTGATATTATTTAATTTGATTTTACTTTGTTTTGTTTTTTTGTTGCGCTTTTCACCTTTTTTTTAGCTAATTTGCGTAATCTATGCCAAACAGTTCGCTCGGTGGCGCCACAGAAAATACCTCAATGATTTCATTAGATTTAATAGAAATTAATGGCGAAATTGACAAGAAAAAAGCACTCAGAAAAATTTTGTATATATAGAAAATTTAAGAATTGAGTTCCTTTTTTAAAAAATAGAATGTTAGATAAAGTTATATTTCTTATATAGTAAAGTTTAAGACTCTTCCCATGTATTCCATGTGGCCTGTTCCCATTTCGAATTGTTTTCGATTTTGTAATCCTGACTTTGAAAGAATTAGCAATCGTAATTCTCTTAAAAAGATAAGTTTGAATACCTGTTAATTCACTTCTTCAAAAGCACAACTTTTAAAGCCGAATTTTTGATTGATAATATTTCCTATTCTGTGAATCGAAAATGGGAACAGGCCTGCATGTTTTATTTTCTATAATATTTAGAAACTAATCAACTTTTCTATGTTTTCTTTGAAAGGTATTCCATTCTTTAAATTATATTATTTATTATTATATTAATAAGTTAAGTTTTCTATAATTTGTGTTCCAATCTTAATAATTATGTCCTTTATATTCAAGATTTAAACACTTAGCCTAAGTTTTCTACTATCTGTTTTTCATTCTTTATAATTCATAGATCATATTGTAATCTACAAATCGATTCCGATCAATTTTTTCAGCGTCAAAATGGATTGGAGTTCGAAATTTCGAATCCAATCAAAATTTTACGTTTTCATAAGTTTTGCTTTTGAGTCGTCGGAATGAAAAGTAATTGGAATCGTTTTTACTTAACAAAACGAATCGAAATTGAGAACAGGCACAAATATCTTTTGTACACAAAAAGTTCAATTCCTTTATAACTTTTATTTTATGCTATTTTTTTTATGAACTGTATTCCATTCTTTTGTTGCTGCTTAAATTTCAGCAAGCTTTTGTCAACATATATTTATCATTCGATATCTTTTATGTATACACATAATTTGAGTAGTTTACAAAAGCATCTTTTTTGATAATGGGCAGACGGCAGTATAACGGGACAATGTGTTTACTGTACTTTTGCTTTGTTCGTTCCACTCGCTGCGTTGCATTATATATATATTGGGCTTGGGAATTGTCCATTAACACTTGTTAACCCAATTTAGATTCAATTTCCATAGACGGTCGCACGTCGCGTCGAGTCGGGGCGGTTAGCTGTATGTGTGTGTGTGTGTGTGTCTGTGTGAGCAACATGAAACGTTGAGCGACTCAGAAAACAGCCAGCAATGCCCTGCATTGTCACTCAAAACAGCAATACACACACACACACACACACAGATACAGCAACACACATACAGCTACAATTACGTGCAACAGCAACAAGAACGATAATGAAACCAAGTGACGCAAACGTCGACGTCGACGTCGCAGCCATTAACAAAAACAACAGCAGCAGCCATAATAACAACCTCAAGGCTTACCGCTCAAACGTGCGAGCGAGATAGAAAGAGTGAGAGAGAGAGAGAGAGAGTGAGTGTGTGTTCGAGCGAGATCGCGCAACCGATCAGAGCAGCAACAAAAAAACGAGCAAAATTTTCTTCTTAGTGCGTTTTTTGTTGTTGTTGTTATTGTTGGCTTGACCTCCATTTGAACCGCCGCCCGAGGGTCGAACATGAAGTTGGGAGTTGTTGCAGTTGTTGTTGTTGTTGTTGGAGGCCGGTGTCGCTGTCGATGTCAATTAAAAAGCACCCAAATAAAACAACTACAATGTAGTTTGTACAGCCAAATTGCAAAAACGTTGTGCAAGTGTGCAACCAAAAAAAAAAAAACAGAAAAAAAATACATTTTTGAAACGGGTTCTCAAACGAAAACTGGTCCAGCAATCTGTTAAAACCAAAATAAAATGAAATCAATGGATTTTTATATACATATATATTGTATGCTAAGATCGCGTGTGAGCGCAAAAGAGAGCGCAATAGTCGTTAATTGATTTTCGTGACGTTATTTTTGAAAGTAATCAGCCATGAGAACTGAACACAGTTCTATCATTAATAACAAACAACGAAAAGATGATAATATTTCATCTATAATATTATACATACATACATAATATGATAAATCATACATACGCCCAGTTGAGTAAACATAAAGCCAGCGATATTTGCTTACCTGAAAAAAACAAAAGAAAATATAAATATATTAATTACAATTTTAAAACAAAATTGGGAGGATTTTAAGTAAAAAGGGAAATTGACAATACCACAAGAAAACTTCTAATTATGAAAAGTCAGTTAAAAAACATTTTATTATCAAAAGTCAATTAAATAATGACAAATCTTTTACTTTTCTAGAAAGCAGAATTGAAAATAATACAAAAAATATCTTCTTATTACGAAAAGTCAATTAAATAATGACAAATCTTTATATTTATTTTTTATTTTTCATAAATAACAAGTAATTATTTATGTGTTCATTAGACAGACATAAAGAAGCACCTATCAATCATATTTATATACAATAAGCATACTATATATCTCTGTATATATGTACGTATTTCATGATGTATATTTCTAGGCTCAAATAAAAGTGAAACTGACAGAAAGGCCGTCTGGCACATCATTCAATTCAATTTCGGCAAAAAAAATGTCAAGAATAAATGCGAAAAAAAAAAAACAGAATTGTAAATAATATGTCAACGAGAACGACTTGTGAATACCCTGTTCAAATTGTGCAATGCTTTTCTTTGCAATCCTTACACTTATTTTCTAAATTAACCAGCTTGTTTTCAAACACATCTACTTTTAAAAAGTATTTGCGCTTCAATTCAAAAACGTTTTCATTGCTGCGAATTGAAAAACAAGGCGTTGAGAAGAAAAGAAACACAAAGAACGAAACTTCGGAGAATTCCCCAAAAAAATCAAAAAAGAGAATTCAAAACTTTATACATCGAAACCCGTGGAACGACTGGTATCGAAGAATCCAAAGACAACTTAAAGATTTTGTATTTTGGTAGTGGAACGCGTGGAATCGGAGAATTGATAAAAAAAGAGCAATCTATTTCATTTCGCGACAAATGCTTTTTAAAATTACCCTTTACTTTTATTGCCTACTTTCAAAAAGTTTAAAACTAAAATGTATCGGTTTACAGAACACCTAAAAAGATTCACTTTCAATTCAATTTTGCGTTAAACGAATTGAGAAATCTCTCTGCCTCAAAATCGGAACAAAATTGATATGCCCACTCAATTATTTGCAGAGCATGCAAAAAAAAAAACTGTTTATTTTTTTGTTTGACATGACAAAAAGTTGAGTCTCTTTCGCACCGCCTATGGAAATTGTTGTTGTACACGCTGGTGCTTGTCTATATGTATTAGTATGTGTGTGTATGTATATGTATGTATGCATTAATGTATCTATGTGCGTTGTATTGCGGCAGGCAGCTGCTGTATCTCATAGATACGCCACGCGGAGGCACAACACAACATGTTTAGCAACATTTGCATAGAGTTATAAAAGACATTTATGTGTGTGTGTGTGTGTGTGTGTGTGTGTGTGTGTTGTGCGTGTGTATTTGTATGTACTTTTTGCAGTCGCCCACTTGAAGTGGCCTTCCCTTAACCTTAGCTTAGTTAGTTCAGTTCACTTTAATTGTCGAGGTCTCTTTTAAAGTCACAAGGTTCTTCGCACTTTTAATATGACTAAGAAATTATATATAATATAGCCAGTTTTTTATTAGTTTTGAATTGAATTATTTGAAATAAATGCAATTAAACAGTTGTTTGCTAAGTGAACTAAATGTAGAAACTAAGTTTGTATCTTATTATGGTTCAAGTTGTTGTTAAGTTCATTTGAATACTACACTCGTTGCAGGTATTTTTCAACAAAAGAAACAGTTTTCAAATGTGAAAACTATGATTTCAAATATATAGTATACAGATCTATTCCGATTTAAATTTAATTCTTAATCTTCTATGGCAACTAAACAACAAATTTGATACAAGAAAAGCGAATTCAGTCCGCAAAATCTGTTCAAATATGAAAATGGGAAGCCTTTGTAGAAATTCTTTTCAACAATATTTTATTGAAAGTGGAAACCCGACCAATCTGATAATCAGGCCTGTTCCCATTTCCGATTCTGATGAACACTTTCGGAAATGGAATTATTAGCTGTGCTGTATTCCGAATAGCGATTGAAAATTCAGCTTAAAAAGTTTTACTTTTGAGTCTGCGGAATGAAAAGTATTCAAACTTATCTTAAAAAGGGAATACCGATTGCTATTTCTGCTGAAAACAGGATCACAAAATCGAAAGTGATTTAGAATGAAAAGTTTTTGGAAATGGAAACAACGCTGAATGTATTTTAAATTTTAATATTTGTATTATTCAAATGAACTTAGCCAACGCTAAAGGAACTGTTCAACTGAACTAGCTCATTCAATGAAATTACAATAAATAACACCTGCAAGTACTAGTTTTTCAATACATATTCAGAGACGTATTCTATAGAATCAATATTATATATCTATATAGATCACGCAATAACATTCATTTACAATGTAAACGTTGCATTTATTTGTTACCAATTAACTTGTCTAGGCCACAATGTCAGCTATATATATATATAAAACATATATACAATGTATATATTCAATAGGGTCGGTCGTCAACTCTTTTACGCGTTTTGTCTACTTTTCAAATTTGCATTTGTAAGTCGTGGAATTTGGGTGTACTTTCAACTTACGTGATGTCTTGCATGAATATTTCATTAACATTTCGTTGCTTTTCTTTACGTTTTTTACATATTACAAGTTCTTTTACACACACACAATACACACACATAGACAAAAGCACACCTCATAAAGGTGCCAAGCAAATATGAATAACAAAAATAACTTTGGCCGCGACACGAAACGAGATGAGAAAACCTAAATCGAACTTAGTTGACAGCCCAAAAAGCAGCAGCAGCGCAGCAGCAGCGCAGCGACTGTGATTGGCATATGAGCTTTTTTTCTGACATGCCCAACTCACTCCTTCTCCCTCACTCACACTCGCTCTGTCTCTTTTTAACGCCCATTCACACGACACTGTCTCAAAAGCTGCTTGTTTGTGCGTAGGTGTTCACATGGAAAGTCTTCTTTGATGTAACCTGTGTGTTCGTGCAAAAAGGAAGCAAAAGGGAAGGCAAAGAGGAGCAGCAGGAAGCAGAAGGAAAACAAGCAAAAGCAAGTAAAGTAGAAGTAGAAGGAAAAGCAACAACTGCAAACTGGAAGATTCTCGTTATTTAGGCAGACAAGACAAACTACGTACATAGTACATAGTAGCTGTAAAAAATGGCAGGCCAAAACATAGCTGTAGGCTCTAGTGTTGCGAATTTAGCTTTATTCCCGCTAAATCTGGCTTTTTTTTAAACTTGTGTCTCTGATTGCTTTCCTGACCCTTCTGTTCTTATGTATCTTTTAGTTTTGAAACTTATCTGATAAATCTTGAAATGTAACTCTTTCAATTCATATGTCGACATTGCCCAGATCGGCTTAGCATAACTCTTATATTGGGTATATCGACAGCATATCGCTGCCATAATCAGAATTTATCGCAAATCTTTAGTTTCTTAAGATAACTCGTCCTAACTCAACAAATTACGCTGAACTTAACATTTTGAGCAAATAGGTTTAAAATCGAATATATATAATATTTCTACTATATAGTTTGGAACAAAATTGGATAAAATCGAATATCTATATCATACAGCTGCTATAGGAACTATCTGTTGAAAAGGAAGTTGTGTTAAAACCTTTTTGCTTTCTTCTTATTACAGTTATCTCAAGCAAATAAAGCAATTGAAAGTTTTCTTTACATTTTATATCTTAAAAAAGGATCATTATTTCATATATGTAGCTATTACAGGAACAATCTTTTAAAAATTCGAGATTTGATTTTGATTTCTAATGAAACCATTTTATAAGATTGTCTGCATAGTTTTCAATCTTTGAACGCATATGCATAACCGTTTTTCTTATGCTTCTAAAGTTGTTGCTTGTTGTTCTTGTTCTTCTAAACTTTAGAATCTAAAGGTTTGGCTTTTTTGACAAAGTCTAACTTTTTTATAGCTTTTCGAATAGGTTGGCAACACTGGCAGGCACCAGTTTTACCTGTACAATATGTATAGGCTTGGTGGTATGTATTTCTTGAGTGAAATTGCAACAAAATGCTGCTACATAGAAAACGCAGCTGTCTAACTCCTTTCACCCACTCAAAAGAGCGCAGCTGGGAAAAGCTAAGGCACGTGTATAAAGCAGTCTATATATACAAACATATAAACATACATATAAACATATATAGAGGGCAACCAGAGTTGCCGCAGTCAGATCACAAATTGTGATTTCTGTGTAATTTGTTGGACAAAGATTTATGAGAGAAAGTACAGCAGGAAAAATGGCGAGAAATGAACAACGGGAAAGGGAATGGGAAGCTGAGAATTGCAAAAAAAAAGAGTTGGGGAGAGAATCGTGAGTAATGTAAAGTGAATCAAGTCAAAAAGGTGAGGCCTTTTCATATGTGTATGTATTGTATGACATTCTTTTCAGATACAAAGCCAAGATTTGCAAAAGATAGCGCTGCTTTCTAGAAATATAGAACAAATATAGATGCTAACTTAACAGAGAGTTCTAAGAACTTAAAGAGAGAGTTCTAAGAACTTAAAGAGAGAGTTTTAAGAACTTAAAGAGAGAGCTTCAAGCTACAATGTGATAAGGTTATCAACTTTTGAAATATTTAAAGCTATTCCAAAACTTCTGCAAAAAAAGCTAAAAACAAAACAGTTTAATTAACAGCTGTTTCGATATTATTTATATTTTCCGCGTTGATATTAACGATCAGTTGGCAGATTAAAACAGTTATGAATGATGGCTGGGAAAATCCGCAATTGGCCATAAAAAAACAAAGGCGATTAATTAGCACGCAGAGGGTAATTTGAGAAATGACTAACGTGCGCTCAAATCAGGAGAAATGGTGTATTATTTAGGGTGCTAAATAAAAGTATGGTAATCAAAAAAGAAACTAACGCAATTTGCGGTTTCGCTTATCGAAACCTAGAAAAAAGCATTTTCAAATACACAAAAACAGTTTATTTTTATACAGCCCGCACCCAAAACACACACACACACACACACATACATACACTTACACACAATAGCTATAGAAAACAGTTCCAAAAGTATTTAAACGTATTATCACGATAAAACCAGCAAGAACAAAAGCAACCAAACTGAAACTCAACACACAAAATTCATAAATAAATAAAACAAAAATATTCCAGCGACGCTGACGACAACAACAACAACAACAACGACAACATCAAAAACAACTACGACAACAACAACAACTGTAATGACAAATACAAACACAATACTTTATAAGTCGCAATAAGCGTAAAGCAAAAACAAATTTTAATAAAATAAAAGCAGTAAAAATAGCAACAAAAAAAAACACCTCAAATTTCACTTAGACTATTTTTAGGGTGGGGGTTTAATTGTCTGGGAAAAACGTGAAACAAGATAAACGCATTATCTACAACAACACATCATTTCGATTCGATACTGAAAATCAAACACAGATGGAAAACTTATACAAACAAAAATATATCAAACTTTGTTCAAATAAAAGATTTTGATAAGAAATTAGAAATATATAAGAAAAGATTCTTTTTCAGTTTATTATAACAAAAAGAAAATAAAATTGAATCTATTATAAACTTCTGCATTACAAAGTTTTCTTTGTAGCGAATTAATTTCCAGAACACTGCAATACTATCTTTATTTCGACTTCTATATTAAAAATTTTCTATATAACAAAGTTTATTTTTGTTCCCTTGAGATTCGCTATATAGAACTTCGACTGTAATTGATAAGCCAAAGTTTCTAAAAATAGATCATTATTATTCTAAATTCAACTTTAAAAAAGTAGTTCCTCTAAATATTTCGAGAAGTCTTATGTTTCTTTTCCTAAAGGGGTGGATTTATGGGGGATTTATTTTATAAACAGTCGTTTAAGACAAATTGGGTTCTTTTCCATTTCCAATTCCAAACAAAATACTCAGAATTGGAATTTAAAGCTGTTCTGAATTCCGAATATCGATGGCAACTTTGTTTTGCAAAGCTTGGCTTCTGAGATAATAGAATAAGAATCACATCTTTAAAAATTAACAACTAAAGCTATTTAAATCGAAAACAAGAAAAGAATTGGAAAGGAACATTTTTCGAAAATGAAAAAAAGTCCTGGTTACATCTTTCCTTTCTTAAAAAAATTTACATACCAAATTTCTGCAAGTTTTTGAACACAACTTCTTAGCTGATTTAGTACAGTTTGTATATAAAACGAACAGTTGGCTAAAACACTAGACGTTAAAAAGGTCGCAAATAGAAGTTTAAAGACGCAATTTCATTGAGAACCTTGTCTCAATGTCAATGTTAGTGTGTGTGTGTGTCTATATATATATGTGTATGTGTGTGTATGTGTGTGTGTGTGTGTATGTGTGTCTGTGTTATATCAAACAATACTTGTAAACGCACAAAAATAAAAGCGAAAACAGCAAAAAACAAATAAGCGTAGGCAAGCGAATAAAAAATAACAAAAAAAAAAAAAATACAAAATACAACAAAAAAATGCAACTGATAGTCAAGCAACAACAACAACAAAAAAGGGGGGAGGGGGGCAATAATAATATCAACAAACTGAGTTCAAGAGCAAGAGGAAGAGCAGAAGATATGTACAAAAGTAAGCAGAAACAAGAAGCAAAAACAACTGAAAAATGGGTATAAACAGGAAGACGAAGAGAGAAACCAACACAGATAAGATTCACAAGCGCCCAAACAAACCAACACCCTTGCCGCACCCCTCTGCACCTACGATTAAGGGTGTTGCTGGGAAAACGTATTCAATTCAAGCCAAGTGACAACAACAACAAAAAGAAGAACAATTTCGCATGGTTTCCCATTTATTGGATTATCAATAAAAACGCAAACCAAAATAAAAATATAACGCAACGTTTTCATTGATAAACGAAATATAAATAAAAAAAAGTAATCAATTTGTTGTCTCTATGCGTCGTTTGTCTGTTCGATAAAACGATAACGATAACGATTGAGTTATCGCCAGCAGCAATAAAGTGCAGAGTTTATCGTGAAAAGACTCTGCTTCTCAAGGTTAGGCCAAAGATTTTATAATACTTATAATACACAGACATGTTCCAGTTTTCACGAAATTGATTTACACTTAAATAATCATTTTAGCAAGATTTCACGGATTGAATTCACTTGTTTTTCGAACAATGATTGAATTAATTTGCTATTAAATAAGCATTCAATTCGACTTAAATATATAAGAAAGGATATAAGCACATTGTAAACATTTCTAGAAAATTTCAATTCTGCAAAATGTTTTCGAAAGTGGAAAAAAATCCAGAAAAAAGAAAGTGGAAACCAGAACAGGTCTGATATCAATATAAGATCTTTGCTTGGTCACATTTTCTCGTACTCAAAGTTCTTCTCAGTTTAAATGAAGTTAAAACTAAGGAAAACTGCGCATTTGAAAAACATGTTTTGACAACTTTTCTGACAGTTTTCGATTGCAACTCTGAAAATCTTATCCGCAAATAAAATAATCCAGTAGACAATGGGATGCACACGACTTTTGCCCATTGTTATAGATAATTTATAAGTCGGCTGATGAAATAGTCAATAAGAAATGCATCACTCAGTTCATAAGCACTTCGA
Organism: Hirtodrosophila cameraria; assembly: GCA_949708635.1. NCBI lineage: Eukaryota > Metazoa > Arthropoda > Insecta > Diptera > Drosophilidae > Hirtodrosophila > Hirtodrosophila cameraria. The sequence goes on from OX453091.1 coordinate 19,294,115, forward strand.
TTGTCTTTGGCATTAGCATGGTATTTATTTTTAAATTGAAATACAATACAAAAACTGATAACTAGCCGACAAAGCTGGACAAAAAAATGAAAAAATTTTATATTTCAGAAAATACATTGGCTTATTTGTTGAACTCATTTTCTAAACGGAAATTCAATTTTATTTCAAATAATAGTTTATAATTTAATCATTTCATTAACAAAAAGATCAAACACAATTTAATTAAAATTGGACTTTCATTCTTAATGTTGCCAAAAATTGAAATTATATTAATTTTTTCAAAATTAAAACTAGAATTATAATACTTTTTTATGAACAAAAAGCTTTTGACTTTAATTCCCTTTTGTGTTCGAAGGAATGAAGCAATATTTTGATAAAAAGCTTGAATAAATTTACAGATTCGTTTAAAAATAAGTCATACTCGCTGAAGAACTAGTTCCACAAAAGAACTAGTTTGTTTTTTGACTTATTAAACGACTGTTTTTGGAAATTTCGGAATATATTTGTGTTTTTTACAAAAGTTTATAGTAAGAAAATGTGAAAATTATTTTAATCAAAGTAAAACTAAAATCAAAATTAATATTCTATAAAATTAACAGAAGAAAATGAAAAAAAAAAAACAAATAAAATTTAAAAATAATAAATAAAATTAACAAAAAATAAATTTATAAAAAAATAAATTTTTAAAAAAATAAATAAAAACAAAATAATTTTTTTTTAATTTTAAAAACTTAATAAAAAAATAAATTTAAAAAAAAAAAATTATGCAAATTTAATTTAAAATAATATACGTATAATTAAAAATGTGACATAGTTTCAATAATTTTACACTTTTGCGACTAACGCTTAAAGTTAAGAAATTCCTTGTTGAAAACATAAATAAAAAAAAATAAATAAATATTTTATATATTTGAATAAAAATATAGATTAAAATCTCACCTGTTTCGCGCTTTCGCTTGCTGTTGGCCGCTGCTCCAGACTTGGTTGACAACGGTTGCTGCTGCAGCTGCTGTTGATAAAGTGACTGATGTTGTTGTGGATGTTGTTGTTGATGAAGATCCTGCGAGTGTTGCCTGATGATGACACTGCGCTGACGAGGCTGCTGTGTTTCCGAGTTGACGTAGATAATGGGCTTTATATCGCAATCACAATCGATCTGTTCGATCTGTTCAACGATTGTAGGCTTTATATCCACATCGACAACGTCAGCCAAGTCCAAAGGAGCTGCTGCATAGAGAACGCTGCTTTGACGGCGTTGATGCTGATTCAGATTCAGATTCTGTTGGCTATAAAAGTGTCCTGCTGAACTGGAACCGGAAGCGGAAATGCCAACGGAACTGTTACTATTACCAACAGCAGCAGCAGCAGCAGCGGCAGCAGCAGCGACGGCGTAGTCGACGACGAAATCGGACGCGTGTAAATAATGCGACGTTTTCATTGGCGCATGCAAATTAATTGAACGATCCTTCTGTGGTTGTTCTCTCTCTCTCTGTCTCTATAACTATATCTATCTCTATAGTTTGCTCTCGTTTTGTCTCTTTCTTTGTTTGCCTCGTTTGCAATTTCTTTTCTTATTGCTTGTTGCTCTTCTTCTTCTTGTATTGGTTGAGTTTGAGAAATCGTTTCTAATTGGACTTTGATTAGATTCGCTTCTTCTTGTTGTTGTTGTTGTTGTTTTTGTTGTTGCTTTTGTGCTCTATATTCATCAGCATTGTTGTTGTTGCCTCTTCTTGCAACTTACAAATTTATAACGGTATAAAATTAATGTTGCAATTTAAACGCGACCAATATGTTAACTTTGGTCTGGGTTTATATTGTTATATATATTTGAAGAATAAATAAATTATTTACAATTATTTTGAAGACATTTAAAACGTTTAATGTCAAATTAAAAGAGAATCTGCAAGTAGAAAAACAAGACAATTAGTATTGAAATAATAAGTTTTTTTAAATAAGAATGGAGCCCAAAACAATTTGTAGCAAAAAATATGTCTAAAAAACTTATATGGAGCTTAATATAAAGTTATTTAAGCTTGTTTTTACATCGACTTTCATCAAATTTTAAAATTCGTAAGTGAAATTGAATGGTGTGCTGGAAACCGCAAAACTTTTAAAACTTAAAGTCTTTTCCTAAGGGTGCTTTTGTTTTGAAAAGCGATTTTCAGCATGATTTATCAATGTAGGTATTCGATTCCACGCAGAATTAAGAACAGGAAAGTGAAAACTATTCAGATTTAATGCAGAATTACTTTTCAATACAGAAATTTAGAAGAACTGTTTCTTTTTTCAAGAAATTTTTCATTGCGCATCATATCGATAATGGATTCCACGCTGAATTTAGAACATAAAAGTAAAAACTATTCGGAATTGATGCAAAATTACTTTCCAAAACAAAAATTTAGTAAAACCGTTTCATTTTTCAAGAAAGTTTTCATTCTGCATCGTTTTTTCTTAAAAGTCGGCTTTCTATCATGACAAATTATCATCGATAATCGATTCCAAGCGGAATTAAGAATATAAAACTGAAAACTTTACGGAATTCATGCAAAGTTACTTTTCAAAAGTGAAACCGAGACGTAGACTGACACTCAAGTCTATTACCGTTCCCTATTTTGGAACGAAAGCTTATTTCTTTCTAAAGATGAGTTCGATTACTTCTCAAAGCAGAACTTTTCAACCCAAATTTTCCATCAATAATCGCAACTAAAAGCTGCTAATGATTCAGATTACCAATGTTTTGATTAGAATCGAAAATGGGAACAAAACACAACTAATTTTTGATTAACAAATTCAAAAAATCTAGTTTTTTTAGTTTACCAAAGCTGTTGTTTTGTTGTTTTTTTGTTATTTTTGTAAATTTCCATTGAAATCTTTTGTGGCAACAACAAAAACACGCCAATTATTGCTGCCAGACGAAGCGAAGCAAACAAAAAGCGGTCAATTTGTTGTTATTTCTTTTAGGCCCGTTTTTAAATGAGTATTGTGTCTGTGTAAGTGTGTGTGTTGGTGTGTGTGTGTGTGTTGTGTATGTAACGGCCGAAATATAAAACTACGCAAAAACTATAAAAAACATGCGTCAACAACAACAACAACAAGGAGCATATCTAAATGGCGCTGCAAAAACAAAACAACGCAAAGAAGAATTAGCAAAAAAACAAATTTGTAGATTACGCACTAATACACACATACACACACACACATATATGCTGAGACACACAGATACTCACAAAAGCAACAAATATATCTACGCAATTTGAAGAAGGAACAACAAAAAAAGTTCTTGGAACGAAATTTTGCCAATTGGCAACTTTCGTTTGAAGTGTGCGTGTGTGTGTGTGTGTGCGTATGTGTTAAAAACAAAATTAACAACTTGTTGTTGGGTTGGGCAGCGCCGCAAGGAGGAGCGGCGGGGCGGGGCGACAGAAGAAACACCAAAAATTAATAAATATGTTCGCCGCACGAAAACAACAAAATTAAAGCAAACAAAAAGCCGGTTCTCTCACGCACACACATAAGCGAAAAAAAGTTGCAAAGATGCTGCCGACGTCAACGACGCTGCTCAAAAGCGTCGCCGCGACGCAGGAGTTGCAGCTGCTGTTTGTGTGAAAAGAGAGCGAGAGAGAGAGAGAGAGATAAAGAAAGAGAGCGCGCGAAAAGGAAGGCAAACATAACAAACAAACACACACACACACACATATATACACACTAATACAACAACAACTCATGGGCGGCAAGCAGCAGCGCCAACGTCAGCGCCACATCGACCGGCGCAGACGTCAACAATAAGCAAATAAAAAACAACACGCAGAGAGATAGAAAGACGGGAAGAGCGGTGGGAAAGATTGAGAGAGAGCGGGAGGAAGAGAGCAGCGAGCTTAAAAGCAAAGGCGGCTGCGGGCAGCGAAGCTGGCAGAAAACGAGTTTTTTATAGTTGTTGCTTTGCTTAGTTTGTTTTTGTTTTTATTATTGTTGTTATTGTTGGTGTTGGTGGCGAATCGACAGCAACAACAACAACAAATAATGCATATTCGTATTAATAAATTAAGTTTATTTGCAAATTGCGACACTTTGTTTTTTTTTAACAAGTTTTTGTTACACACACAAATACACACACACACACACATTCTCTTGGGCGCTGTCTTAGCAACATTTAAAACATGTTGATAAACAAAAACAAATGTTGCAAAACATTTTTTTTGTATTATTTGTAAAAACTTTTGTTTTTTTTTTTGTAACCTCTGTTGCAGCCGCTTTTCTGGCGTTGGTCCTTAAAGGATATTTGTAATTTATTTGATTTTTGCTGCCGCGTAGAACGTCCGCTTGCGACGCCGTTTGCTGAGACTCTGCCACGAAGCCAAAATGCTGCTGCTGCAGCAGCGACTGAAGGCTGTGGCGCTGGCTTTCGCCGTTTTGGCTTTTGCCCAGGCGCCTGCGCTGGCGCCAGCGTCAGCAGCAACAGCGGCAGCACTGCGCTCTCTCTTTCTCTTTGCGCTCGCACGCTCTCTGCCTCTGCCACGCTCTCTGTGCCGTTCTATGCAGGCTCTGCCCGGGGGACTTGCGAAATTGTCGCTTTGCTGACGTGGGCGCGCCACCTTGGGCGTGGGCAGAGGGGGTGGTGTGTGGGAGGAGGTGCTGGGTGGATTGGCGCTGGTTATTTCAACAGACACGTAAGGATTTGCGTAGTTTCCAAAGCGGCCAGAGTGGATTACGGGCGCGTCAGAAATAGTTTCTTTTGCACAATCAGGGAAAATGTGGTCGGTTGGGGGTGGGGATGGGTGTTGAGGTAGGGTTAAGTCGAGAACTTGCGTTGTGGGCAGACTTAATTCCACACACACGCACACACACACACATTGAAATGGACTTAGAAATGTATGCGTGTGTTTATTGCATATTTTTAGCACACAAAATGGCACAGTTACAGTTTTAAGGGGTGGCAAGGGGGCTGTAAAAAGGAAGACGAATGTGTGTGTGTGTGGGTGGCTGAGTGGGTGACAATCGTTTGCCACGCGCAACAAAACCAGGTGAGCATATGGCCAACATATGTCAATAAGTGTGTGCACAAATAGCAAAACAATCCTTTGAGCAAAAGTCAAAGGATGCTTTTAACATTTATTGTTAAGTAAAAGAAAAATTAAAGCAATTCTTGAAACTTAAATACAATGAAATATTATTAAAAAAGAAAGTTGCGCTTTTTCTATAGTTTTAAAACATTTAAGACTAAAACTTTACTTAAATTCGGATATAGAAGAAATTTGAGATAAATAAATTAACAAAATTATTAAAAAACTTATTTTCAACCGATCGTTCCTATAGGATATAGTCGTCCGATTTTGATGAAATTTGATCAGCATATATAAACTGTCCTTAAACTCAGGTAAAGTGAGTTTGGTTAAGTTATCTTAAAAAACAATAAAGTTTTTCATATAAAAACTTATTTTACAACGATCGTTCCTAAGGCAGCTGTATGTTATAGTGGTCCGACTTGGCCGATTCTAACACTTTGTCTGCCTATGGTATATATCAACATATATATTAAGTTTGGATGATGTGGAAAAACTGCGTTCATACAGACGGACAGACAGACGAACATTTCACATAACATTATGCTTAATCAAACAATGTGTTTAACGCTTTTTTTGGAAATGCCAAACTATCTTTACAACATGATGGACTTTAGGGAAACTTTTGGAATATGTAAAACAGTATAGTTCAAATAGTATCGGCTCATGAGCAAAGTTTACAAGATATGATTAATAAATTTGTATAATATACCAAACATGATATGTATAAGACTTAAAACTTGGTTTTTGAAATAAATCAAATTACGCTATAAGAAATTCGAATAATATCCCCTGCAAAGGATCGTAATTTCTTTCCCATTTCCAACTCTATACCCTGCTTGTTGTTTAACTGAAAAACTAAAATGAAAAGTTTCGATTTCACGCGTGAAATTCAAAACAGCAAAATGAAAACGTTGCGGAATGGTTACAACATAACTTTTCCAAGGCAGCATACAAATTAATTAACGCAGTTAACTAAGTTTTAATCAAGTTTTAAGCCAGTTGCAGGCGAAGTAAACAGCAAGCCTTGATGACAATTAGTAGCTCAATAAACGCGTCCAAGAACCACCCACCACCCACTCAACATCCACAAAAAGCCATGTTGTTATCTCATTGGTTAGCTGCAAACAGCTGTCGGTTGTGAGTTAACTCCCCTGCCCCCCCTTTCCCATCTAAAAAGAGTAACAGGCGCCGCTGTCAACTTGTTTCTCTATTTGACGACTAATTGACAAGTGTGTGTGGGGGAGGGGGAAGGCGAAAGGCATAGCGCAATGGGGCTTCATAGCTGTGCTTATCACAACAACAACACGCGCAGCAGCAGCTGCTCAGCAAATACAAGATTTTTTTAAACTATATTCTTTTTTTTATTTTATTTGTTAGGAATTATTATAAACAATTTAAAATTTAATTTAAAAAAAATAAAATTAAATATTAACATTTTAGTTTAAAAAATCTTTTTACATAAAATTGTGAAAAAAACAAATCAACGCAAGCAGAGACGCAGGCAGAGGCAGCGACACCGTCGACGTCAGCGCAAGCAGCGCATGTTTTCAGTATCCTTTGCATGAATGGCAAAGCGTCGCGCTCTCCCCAAAGCCATTGCTCTCTCTCAGTCGCGCTCTCTCGAAAGCAGCGCGCACCGGCGACGATGGCGTCAAAATACTTTGATGTTGCTCAATGACGCAGCAGCAGCGCTGCAAAGGAAGGACTCTAACTACACACATACATACAAACATACATACATATATGCTTTCTTTGGCTTGTTAACTGCGTAGCAAGCGGCGAACAACAACAATAACAACAAATATGACACAAGATAATTGTGAATGAATGTTGTCGGGAATTTCATTAAGCAGAGAAACAACAACAGGAAGCAAGGCAAAAGAAAGAAAGAAAGAAGGAGGAAGGAGAGAAAAGGCAGCCCGCATTTTACTTTTCCATATGGCAACCGCAGGCCCGCAGAAAAACGTTGACAGTTTTCCATCAAAAGGAAAATTCAATTTAATGCCTCGAAACGAATCGAAAACAAATGGAAATAAATGAAAATTGTTGTTTACAATGAGCAAAGGGCAGGGGGTGGGTGTGCATTTACAAAAGCAGCGCAGCTGTCTCACACACATACACGCACACAAGTAAAACACGAGTCACCCTGTTTGAAAATTGTTATTAAAATACAAACAAAATAATATAATCAAAAAACAAGTTAAAAATGCAATTGAAAACGTGTAGCATGCCTTCTCCCTCAGTCGCTCTCTCTCTCTCACACACATGCACAGCTACGTGCGCTACTTTGAGTTCATCGTTTTCAATTTATTTTGAGTTTCTCTCAGGCTGCGCTGCTGCTGCTGCTGCTTCTTCTGCTTTTTGCCACTTGAATAGAGCGCACAACAACAACAAGAAAACACACTCAAACACACACACACACGCACAGTTACTCAATACACACATGCATGCACACGTTTTTATAGGCATTTTGTTGCAAGTGTATTTGTGCTTACTTTTCATATATTTTGTTGTTGATTTGGGGCGAAGTTAAAATCGGGAAAGAAAACAAACAGCCAAAAACACTATACGTTTGCAGAACAATAAATTTGTTTGCGAATTTATTGAAATTGTAGTTGAAATTTCGTTATTAAAACACTCGCCATGTTTCGCTCTCGCTCTGTTTCACTCACGCACACGGCACACAATAAAAACGTTTTTTCTCACTTTTCCACGAGCCACGACGAAACGAGCGACTTTACGTCCGCGATGTTCAGAGAGTTTTAGTTGACTAGCGCGTACAGCGTGGCCGTCCTGCAGCAGAGCTAAAAATACCATACTCGTAAAAATACTAACAGCACCCTTAACAGCAGCTCAACAGCCAAACAATATATGGGCACATTCTTTCAAGCTAACTATTAACAGAGTTAACGATTTTTACTATTTTTAATTTGTTTTGGAAAATGTTATGGATTTAGGGGTGGTTTTTAAAATAAAAAAAATTAAGGTATGAATAAGAAATTTCATGATCTAATTTTGATTTTTGTCTAAAAACCTAAAATCGCTCGAGTTTTTAAATTTTTCATCATTTTTTGAGCAAAAAACGGATTTATTTGTTCGTTTTTTACGCTGCGGCCGTTATGTTAATAATGTTATAACAGAAAACACCAATATATAAGTACACAGTAATGTAAATGAAACGGCGCTGCTATAAATTAATTAACATTGCAACTAACAAACAATTAATTAAAAATAAGTTTTATAAATAAAATATTTTTGAAAAATATGCCAGTTTGACAATGTGACCAAGCGTGCAAAACAGCAGCATACTAAAATACTATTTTTATGCAAGAACATATCGAAAAATCAATTTAACTATCGATATGTGCAGCGGCTACTTTCAAATTCAAAAGTCGTTTTCGGTTAGAAAAGCAGTTGTATGCAAAACTTTCTTGTTTCTCAAGTTATCTCAACCAAACTCAGCCATTATAAGTTTTAGAAAGTTTTTGTCATTTTAAGTACATTTTTAACAATATCGGACGACTATATCTTAAAGCTGTCATAGAGACACATGCTGAACAAAATCGGTAGACTATATATTATAGTTGTCATAGGAAGAATCAATACAAGTTAAGTTTTTTATATGCAAAAACTTTTCTGTTCAGGTATATCTTTTGTGTCATATGAATATATTTTATAAGTCTTCATTTTCATATACAGTATTGATTAAATATAATAAAAATGACTAGAAATGTGTGTTTAGAATGGAATGCATATGTTTAAAGCAGAGCGCAAGGTGAGCCACCGATGCTAATGGGCGCATCCATTTGCAGCTGAAGTGCAGCAGCGAGTTCCGCGCCTTCGCTCCCGCCGCCGCCGGCGTCCTCCTACATGGTGCTGTCCAGCATGTCCACAAGGCGCTTTATTTCACGACTGTTCCAAGGGACAAAGATTAAAGATAAGTAAACCAAGTGAACACATTTTCTACGAACTCACATGCGTTGACTCAGCTGCTCGGTGGGACGCATTGATTTGGATATTTCCTCCGTTTTGGCCAGCAGCTGATACTGGCACTTAATATTGGCATCCAAGGCATCTGTCAGCTTCTTTACCGCATTCTTGTGCACCTCAACATTATCCGCGGTAATGGAGGAGATGGAATGCAGCAAATTGCCCAGATTCTCAACTAGATTGTCCACAGAGCTGGCCAAGTACTGTGCCTCCAGCTCAATGTCGCTGAGCACATTGCCATCCACCTCGGGCACGTTGCGAGATTGCAGAAAACGCGAGATGGGCGCTGTGGAGATTGAGGGCGTGGTGTGCTCCGAGGCAATGTTATAGTCGGTGGCGGCACGCAGCTTGGACTCCAAGTTGTGTGCCACAAAGTGATGCATGGCGCCAGTGCTGCTGGTGGCGCCTTCGCCCTCTAATTCATAAGGAAATGCTGCAAAAAGCAGGATGATAATCCTGTCAAGAAATTATTTGGAAAATACTACTCACAGGATTGCAGTGACTGGGGTCGTTGACCCGTTGGCTTGTTGGGCTCTCCAAAGCTATCCTTGGAGTTGCTATTGCTTGGCTCCTCCTCCTCTTCATCCACATCATCCTCATCCTCGTTATCCTCCTCGCCTGAATCCAGATTCACATAGTTTTCTAGCGCTGTTGGCGCATTGCTCGCCGTGGGCGTTATGTCCTGCAGCACGTGTTCGGGCACAGGACCTGCGTACTGTGCCAGAAAGGGTATTTCGGAGTAGGAGGCAGGTGTTCCAGAATTGTTGTTGTTTCTTCTTTGATGACTAACGCCAGCTGCAGCAGCTGCTGCATCTTCGCCGTCGGCTTCTTCGTCTGTGTAGCCGTAGCGCGGACGTATGGGTATGTCCTGACTGCGACGCGACATGCTCAAGGCCTAGAAAATATCACAAATTATGCTTAAAAACTTACAAAACGCGATTGATTTTTATGAATATATGCTTTGTTTTGTTTTTTTACAGTTCAGTGTCACGTTTGTGGAACTATCGATTGTTGCTATCGTTTATTAACGCAGTCTCATTCTGCGTTAACAGCATGCTGTTAATTTTTGAAATGTTAACATTTCAATTAAGTTTTTATTTTATTTTCAATTTTATGCTTCGTTTGGCTAGTTTTTGTTAAATGATTTTTATGAATAATGAATGGCAATTTGTCTGATATAATTTTTATTTATGTCATAAGCTTAAAATCGGCTTGAAACTGCGTTGTTTGTGTTTGCTTATTTCTATTTTTGCTATTAAGATGCCTTCTTACTTAACTTAATTTCCATTTAACGCTATTTGGCATCCGAAAGGCATCAAAATAATAACAGTTTTTGAAAATAATATCGTAAAAATCAAATGAACACGTCATTTTTTCTTCGAGTTGTCTTAAAATTTGATTTAACATTTACTTTACAAAGATTTAACAAGAAGTCTTCACTTAAATTTAAAGATATTGATGTTACCGGTCTCTTTTTATATATATATTCGTAAATAAGCTCGATCTGCTTGTTGCACACATTTAAATATTTGTCATTTTAAAAAACTTTCAAATAATAACGAATATATTGCCATAAGCCTTGTCAATCGATAGCTTATGCTATCGAGCACATAGAATGCCCTTATCTATCGATATATGTGTTTATGCCAAACGCACACATCGCTAGTTTTTTACCATAAACAAAAACAACATCGAGCGGGTTGGACGCGTTGCGCGGACATTTCGCATCAACCGTGTTTTGTTGCTGTTGTATTTTCAAACAAATGGCCGCCGTCGCGTGTGCTGCTTAATCAAAACAAAACAAAAAAAAAGTGTTAAATGTTTAAATGTGAAACAATAATTGATAAAAAGTGCAGTGTTTACATATTTTGATTGTCTTGAAAATCTTGATTAAAACAAGCAGCAAAATACAAACGCCGTTTTCGTACATGTGTGTATGTGTGTATTGCGAGTCAATTGTGTGCGTGTATAAGTGTCTACAAAGTGCATGTGCACGGAAATAAAGTGCCGCAAAAGAAAACACGGCAAAGTAAAACAAATTAAATAATGTTTTTTTAATTTCTACATGTAAACAAAATAACAAATAAAGCTAAAATCAAAGCCTAAAACAAGCAGGTATCGATACTCAACACAAACACACACACTCTCGCAGAAAAACCGACAGCGAATGCAGTGCGTGCACTTGTGTGTGTGAGGGCGACAAATTCGCTCTGTGTGTGTGAGAAAGAAAAAAAAAGAGTAAAGAAGAAGCAGCAGCAGCAAACCCTGCGATTGCGTTTGCTTTTTCGCATTTGATTTTCTTTACGGGGTTCAAATTCCAACTCGAATTTCGGAATTTGCGCATGCGTCGCCGCTTTGCTACAATTTCAAATCAGATATATCGTGTGTTTTTGTGTGTTCTTTGTGTGATAAATCATTCACAAATTTAACGAAGCAGCTGCGCTAAAACGACTACAATAAAAAAAGAGGTAAAAAAAAGGAAAATAACAGCACTTGCCAAATAAGAATTTGTGTACTCTCTCTCTCTGTCTATTGCGCTCTTTGTTTTAAAGTGCAGCAAAAGAACTTCATTTATGTATTTGTATGTGTGTGTGTGTGTTTATGTGTGTTTTTGTCTGCTACTCTTTTCTTTGGCATTTGGTTCTTTGGCTTTTCTTTTCTATTTTGCTGCTGCTGCTGCTGCGACTGCGGCCAACTTTTGTTCTGACTGCCTTTGCCAGCTACGCTTATTCGCTTGTTTTGTGCTTTACGCCATTGTCTTGGCATTCGCTTGGGCAGCCGCTGCTGTTGCTTCTGCCACTGCTGCTGCTGCTGCTGCTGCTGCTGCTACTGCCTCTGCTGCTGCGCTTGCATTCGATCGTTATCGTAAATGGACGCATTCAGCTTGTCCAGTTTTTCTAACTGAAATTTAACTTATGTTAAAAAGATGTTTAAAATACTTTTTGTTTTTATAAATTTTGATATTATTGTAAATTGAAAAAATATAAAAAATATTTAATAAATACAAAATGTCCTGATTGGAATAGGTTGAAAACGTTTTTAATATGTTAAAATGATTCAAATTTTAATATTAAAATATGAAATAAATAAAAAATATTCTGATTCGAAATAAAACGTCTAAAAAATAACTTTCAATATTTGGGAGGTTGTAACATTATTTATTGTAACTTGAAAACTAACTTAAAAAAAACGTATAAAAATATGTAACAAAAGAAACTATTCTGATTTGAATATGTTTAAAATGTTTCAAATTAGCTAAAATGATTCAAAATCTGTAAAATTGAAAAAAATTAATTTAAAAATTATGAAATAAATAAAACTAAAAAGTTTGAAAAAAAAATCTTTTAATAATATGTAGATAATAAATGAAAATATTCTGATTGGAATTAAAACAATTGAAAAAGTAGCTTTGAAAACATAAAACAAATGTTGTTATATTTGGAATCTAGAGCTCTTAATTTGAAAAACGATCGTATAAAAAAACTAAAAAATTGAATAAATTTTATGCTCCTTAATTTGATTGATCAACAAAACTGATCAATCAACAAGTTGACTGCTGAATGCGTTCAATAAAATTTGTTGCCTGCTTTTTGCTCCAATTGTGTTTCATTTTCATTTTTGCTTTGGCTGTCTTTGAATATGTTTATGCCTATGTAGGTACGTACATATATGTATGTATGTATGTGTATTACTGCTGCTGCTTTTGCTATCTACCGTTATGTTTCGATAGCGATTTCGTAATAACTTTGAATTTGCCCGACCGCCGACTGCGATAATATTATTCGCTCGCTCTCTTGCACACACACACACACAATGGTTTATGTGTGTGTGCATAACTGTGCAATGGCAGCAGGCGGTGCAGTTATCGTTGTTGTTGTTGTTGTTGTTATGCGTGGGCTGCACTTTATTTATCTATGTGTCTATCGATTGATATCAACAAATGTGTGGGCAACAAAAGCAAAAGACGCGATTGATGTAAAAGTTGAAGTAATAAAATATTAATGAAAACTGCAAACACTTGAAGCAGCAGCAGCTGAAGGAGAAGAAGAAGAAACAGGCACGTGACTAAAATGAATGTGCAGCAACTAAACTGAGCTAGAAAACTATCGATAACATTTGTTATCGTGAAAGTGAAATGAGCTTAATTGCAATTTTATATATATGTTATGGATTTTGATGATAAAAAGCTTTATTGCATTCTCACAATTGTTCTTTTAATAGATTGCTATATGTATTATCGATATACTGATAAGAATATCCATCAAAGATAATTGTTTTCAGAAATATTCTGTAAAATTTTGTAATAAATTTAAATTTGACAAAACAAAACAAAATCAGAACCACATTCGAAAAGATTTTGAGAAAGTGAAGTTTGCTTTTCAGTTTTGACAAGTTTTTGCGGTTTGAATTCACTTGCATCTTTGATCAAAGTTTGAACTCACTTGATAGTTGAGTAATGATTCATTTTCTAGCACTACAACTTAAATGAAAAACTCAAAATTTGACGGAAACATACTTTCGCAAAGTGTTATCGAAAATGGAAAC